>OU612046.1:135392937-135876205 GCA_914767935.1 Coremacera marginata | reverse complement strand
ACCATAATAATTTTCTCAATCCCCAAATAAAAGCATATATTTTTGCTAAAAGACTGTTAGTATAATAACAAAAACAAATCACACTCAGATTTGCTAAAGGAAAATTAACTGTTTTTTCTTTTCTTTCTTGTAGTCTTTCTTTCAGATTTCTTCACAAATTTTAGAGAATTTAAAAGTATAATTTGCCAAAAAATGTACTTTGTTATTTTGTGAAACGCATCAACCATCCGCATCAACAAACGATTTCCTGCACCACAAATTTCTAGCATTCTTGGATACTTTGCTATGTTTGCACATTTACATCCGCATGAAAATTTTATTAATTTTATAAATATTTTCCCTTGAGTATTTCATGTGTATATGTTTGTGCTTGCTTGTAAATTCTCCCAATGGCATGCACTCCTATTGATTTGAGGACATTTTGGACATCATTGATTTGCTTTAGTTATTTTCAGCTTGAAACTAATGTGTTCCCTTAAGAAATTAAGTCTTGTTATTTTTCTTCAAGATTATTAAATTGACAGCATTTATGGAGATAACTAAAGCCTTTAAAGCTTTTATATGCTCAATCAGTCCTATTATTATATTCTAACTTAAGCATAGGTAGAAATTAATGCTGCACATGTGCTCATTTTAGGCTTATGCCGCCTGAGTCTTTATTTATATATGTCAGTTGAAAATTTGTGGTTTGCACGCCTAAAACTACGTGCAATGATTTTTGCAAAATATCAAAAGCTATTAAGGTTGACAAACTGCCAAACTTAATATGTCCGCCCGCCTCCTGAGGGTATTGAAGTATTTAGTTTAAGGATAATTGGTTTACGTTAGCACATGCTGCAAAATGATTAAGAAACCGCAGGGTGTGGTTGTATGGAATAAAATCTGACAACCAAGATGAAAAGGCATTTTAAGGAGCTGACAGAGGAGTTAAATTTTAAGAGCCTCCAAAATTTTATGACTAAAACTTAAGGAAATGATTTCATTAAAAGGTTCATTTTCGCAACAGTGCTGACAGAGATGAGAAAGGTAGTGAGTAGCTTCAAGCAGCTCTCAATTATTAACCTTGCCTAACAGGTTGCCACCTTTTAACGACTTTGGAAAGTGTTTAATAAATGATTGCATTATAGTAAAAAGTTATAATAGTAATATTTTACATGCAACACTGACAAAGTCGAATTGCGAAAATTTATATAATATTAAAGTTGTCTGAAATATAATATTAAATATTTTAAGCATTTACAACATTGAATTCATTAACCACAAATATCTAAAATTTTTTATTTTTTTTATTTTTAAAACAAGAGAATTGTGTATATTAAACAAAATTTAAGCATAACTTCTACAAAATCAAATTTGCTCAAAAATAGAATCATCCGCATTACATTTGGATAAAAAGTAGCTTGTTATTGTGTGGTCGTAGCTCTCGTCGCCGTTTTGCTTAAAGCTCAAGTAGTTTTTCTTAGTTTTTGACACGTTTTCTCTTAAATTATGTTTTATTTTTCATTCTTATGGTAAGCAGACGAGCTAGAAATTTCACACATAACTAATTTTCTTCAAACTTGTTGTATTTTAAACAACAACAACAAAACCAAATGTTAAAAATTTCCTTATACATACGTATAACTTTTTCTCTCGCTCTTCTAACTCTATCCATAACATTGTAAAAGATTGAATTTATTATGGCAAACGTGTTGGTACGATAGAATTTTCTGTTTCTCTATGTATGCTCGTACTTGTGAGCTTGTGTGTGCTGTGCCTGGGTGTGAAAAAGTATTTTGAAGTGCATACGTGTGTGTTCGTATAGGTACATGTGTGCCAAAATGTATTATTATGATTATTATTATTATTATTCTTATGTCATGAATATTTATACATTAAAACACACATGTGTGCGTGTAAAAATACACTCTCGTGTGTGTGTTAAGAAAAAAGTTATAAAAGAAATTATTAAAGAAAATATTATCATTTATATGTCACGCACGAAACGTGTTGGATCGAGACGAAATGTGACCCAAGATGACAAGTTTTTTTTTTATGTTTGTGTTTACGATACTCTTCGACACTCTAAATGAAAACAAAGTCTTAACTATTTTTATAATTTCTATGAGAGAAACTTATTTTAAGCATGTAAGAAGAAATTTTGCATATCTGAAAAAAATCCTCATAGTAAGGATAATTGAAATTTTTTGCATTTATTGTTTTTAGTTCTATCTCTAGACGCTAGTCAAGAAAGCAGCTTGAAATCCATTTAATTACGCTGATACGCTGCCAAATAGTTAACTTCAATTTTATATTTTTGTAATCAAGGCTAGTGTGGCAAACTTCCAAACTTTTAACAGCTGTCAGACATAAAGAATTTTTTTGGCTAACGCAAATAACACTTGCGTATTTCTGGCATACGAAGAATTTATAATGTAAAGTAAGCAGTGAAACAAAAATTTTGCACTTTGCTTCTTAAGTTTAAGAAAGGTTATACTAATTTTAGTTATGTATGTATATGATAACAATGTGAACTTAATCAAATGCAAATTGAAGTGATTTTTTATAGGTAACCAATTGTTGAAATTCATTTTTTCTGGACGAACGTAAAAAAAAAGAGTTTAGAGTTACTCGAGTGGAAATTTTACTAAAGATGGACTCAGAAATTGATCACTATATTCTTATTTTTATAAGGACCTGATTTCAAACGTGACTCACTTTTTGATTTTCGTTATGATCAGGTCACCATATCCAGGTAATAACCGGATCAGAATTTGATAAGGACTCCTTAAGTAAGGATAGCTTCAGAAAAACCATATATCCACCTAATTAGATATTGATAAGGTCTCCTTAAAAGGACTTCGATATCATATCTAGATCTTATATGTACCTGAAAAAGGTTTCTTTTAACTGATTTCCACTATGATATTTCCATATTTTGTAAAACTTTCAGTCAAAAAATTTTTAAAATATTCTATAAAGTCTATTAAAAATAGAACTGAGCTATAGATGTATCCTTGATCTCTGAATTTATCTTCATATACACACAAAATTCACACCTCTATATTTATATATGCACACTTCTAGCGTGATCCTCTCCAAGATAATGGCACAAAAACTAAGGAATCTTTCATACAACTTATATTGCTGTTGAAAACTTTGAAGCAGGAATTGTATAGACACAGTATTTTCTTATAAGTCAGCTTAAAATAAAACCAAAAGTTTTTGTAAAATTTTGCATTTCAGACCTGTGGAGTAACAACCAGAAACATATCATTCTTTCTCGCTCTCAACAATATCAAAACCCATGATATAATCAAACAGAAGTACCATTGACAGTTCTTTTGAGAACTGCAATCTGTGAAAAAATATAGCAAAGAAGAGAGCGCGCACAATTGTGCGGCCATTGTCTTTGTTTATGAGAGTTTGTAATTAACCAAACATTTGCTTATTAACGCACAAATATTTACCATGTTTGATTTCATTATAAATATAATGAGCTATTTTTATTAGAACCAAAAACATTTGTTAACTCAGTGCTAATTGCGCACACTAAATACAAAACAAACAACTCAAAATTTTGAAATTTCTAGTAGCAAAAAACAAATTTTGTTTTTGAAGAAACTCCATACAAAACAATGATACAAAACTGTTCTTTTAAATTATAGAGAAAGAAGATGCGTACAAAATTTTGACAGTCAAAGGAATTATCTCCTTTTTAAAACTACAAATAGTTTTACATAAAAAGTAAAAATTTGTAAATTTTGAGTTGTGACTGTTTTGTATTTAGTGTGCGATTAGTGAAAACAAAAAAATTGTTGAAAATGTTAAAGTGTAGCAACAGCTGTTGATGCATGTGGTCGATATTAAATAAATTTTCATTAAAAATTATGTCATTTGGGAAGGTAAAGGCTATCTTTTGTGGCTTATCTTTGGTGCCGAACATTTTTTGTAACATTTTATCTTCGATTCCAGAGGAAAGCTGGTGATTATCAATTTCCCACTGCCAAAAGAAGACCCAGAAAAAACCTCCTGTAACGGACTGAAAAACTTTTCTCAAAAATCACACACAATTTTTTCAGCACTTTATTTATTCTAAAGGTTTTTTAAAAGCTGCACAATTTCTTTTTTTTTTTTAATTATGTATAACCTTAATTTATAATTTTAATAGAGTTTAAAATGTTAAGATTATATAATATTAATTATTTTTTGCTTGCGTTGTATACACATACGCTACAGAATTATGAGTAATGATATCTACGGTATACTAAAATATCGTACCGTTTTTTTTTTCGTTCACTCCTCTTTTAGTTTCAATATCGTTTCATTTTGGAGTTCAGTATTTTGGTTATATATCGCTTAAAATAAATCATGCCAGATTTTTTACCAGTGGTTACAGAGCTGGGTGAAAAACGTTACGATTACACGGCGATTACGAGTTCAGTAATTCTAATGCGATTTCATCGCTTATCGAACAATCTAAGATTACTATTACTTTAATCGTAACCAAGGTTCGTTTTTTTGATCAAAGCGCGACTTTTCTTTGATAAAAAAGCAAAATATTTTTAAACAAAAAGCAGTATTTAAGCATCAAAACAATTTTCTTAAAATTTGGATATATCAAATACCTTCATTTGAACTAGTGGTATTGTGTTCCTGTAAATTTAACACATTTGTAGATATTTAAGTAGCAAAGATTGTAATAAAATTATTATTATTATTATTATTTTTATTATTATTATTATTATTATTATTATTATTATTATTAGTATCTGACACAGAAAGTTTTTTTAACTGAATTAATTTTTCTGTTCGGCCTCACCTCTCTGCAGACAATGGCAAACCTCAGAGAGTAAAAACTGCCATGAAAAGCTTCTTGAGTACATAAGCCGTTCGGAGCCGGCATAAAGCTGGTAGGTCCAGTTCTCGATCATTTGTGTTCAAACATTTCACAACACATGCAACACAATTCTCTGGTGTTTGGGTAAAAGGGTAAATGTAAATTTTTTGTGATTTCCACATATATTCATAGATGGCTTCAGCCAGGTGATTTCCATGTTTGGGTAAAAAGAAATAGTTAATTTTTTTATGACGTTAGTGAAAAAAAGAAGTGAAAAGAGATACAACTGAGAAATTTGAGCATTTGGTTTGGGTAGAAGAGTATAAGTCAGTGCGCAGCATCTCGCAGCGTAGATAAAGAGCTTTCTCTGCCGCCACTCGTATATTAGCACAAGTACGCTGCTAGAGCTTTAAGCATGGTTGGAAAATTCATGAGTCTGGGGTGTTTGTATCCATTTTCCTACTCATGTTGACAAGAAACCCTAAGCTAATCTATGAAAATTTTGACAGGTGTCTGAATGATTTTGCACTCTTTTTTATGAGATTCAAAAAACTTTTAATGTATATTTAATTCATTGCATTACTTGAATGATATATCACACAATAGTTCCATGACTCCCAATTTATCTTGTTGACAGACTCCACTTTACAGATTATAGCATTAAAAATGACATAAATTTAAAACAACATAAATCGATGCTTATTACCTAAAAAATGTATACCCGCTCCAATAAGACCAAACAGTTTTTCAAAACTATTTTTTTGTGAAGAACTATCTTTTGAAGGCATTAGACTAGTTCTGGCGTATGCTCTCTAATACGCATAATAAATCACGCTAATATGTAATCTACAACTTGCATCTGGCTTTCATCCACATTAAGAGTTTGGAAACATAGGCTCTAACATTAATTGTAGTTGATGTCATTGGCGATGTAGCCAAAATGGAACTATAATAAGTACATCACAACAAGGTTAGCCTCACAGAAATTAGGCACCAAAGGTAACCACCCTTGCGTAGTAATAGCCTAGTTCTGGCTCAATGTCAAAATGTAGTCAAAAGGGTTCAAGTCATATCTTGTTTGATAAAAAGGGTACATGTCAACAATTTCCAAATTTCAATACCACTAAATTTCAATATCACCACAAAATGCACATGCCTTTGGTCGAAAAATATTCTAGCAACCAGCAATTTCTACAAAATCTGATTTCAATGAACCAGCTATTTGTGAGAAGGACTTTAATTTTATAATTGCATTTTTGAATAAAACCAAAATTTGACATTAACTTCTTTACCCCAACACCACAGAATTGATCATAAGATCGGTCAATGTCCTTTCAAGGGCTGAAATGGCCATTTCGTTTTTTTTTTGTCCAACCAACATTTTTTTTGCGGGTCATTCCATGGCCGCTTTAATGCTGATTAAAATCGAATTTTTCTTTTTTTTTACTTTCTGAGAACAGTAATCCTGCAAGCAGTGATTTTTTGGTGTTTTTTAAAAAAATGTTTGCAGACAACGCTGGCTCGAAAAAAATTTAAAAAAATTTTTTTGTATACTAAAAGATCAAGAATACGTGTTCAAAGATTCATTAAAATGTGTCTGCATTTATTATTATTAATTATTATTCTTATTACTATTATTATTTTTTATTTGAAGGTGCTATGTCCCCTTAAAAAAGAACAACTGCGTCGACCATTATTTTGCGACCGCTGTCACTTTTCATTTACATGTATTTCTTATGGAACGAATTTTGGAGACTTGTCACGCAACATTGTCGCCTGCCGTTGCCGTCGGCTTCAATTTAATTTTAATTTGACAGGTAGCAAAAGCAAATTTCTGCCATTGTTTACATTTGTTATTACTGGTCGCATTCAGCAAGCTGTACTCTTGTAAAATTTATGGTAGTGATACCTTAGTGAGGGATGTTTTGCTTGAACTTCAGAATTTTCAGTACAACTGAATAACGAAATAAGAATCCATAATGAATGCAAAATTGATTTATAAATACAATTTTTAATTCGCATACAATTTTAAAAAATTGATTAATTATTCATTTCAAATATTCATTTTCGTTTTTCAGTGGCGACATATATATAAGTATATCGTAAACTTCGATGTTTCGACAAATTTGTCGAAAATTGGTATGTTGCAATACTTTCGACAGACGATCCTTATTAAGTTTTATTCATTATTTATTTGTTATTTATTTGCGCCGAAGCTATGAAAAAAAAATTAATCATTTGCACCGAAGCCATGAATAAAAATTTTATAAGTTTTTTAAAGAATGAACAATGAATAAAATGTGAATAATGATTAAAAAATAAAAAATTAATAATGAATAACAAGTGAATAATGCATAAAAAATTAAAAATGAATCATTTTTTTCATATGAATGTTATACACAAAGAATACATTTCACAAAGAATTTCAGAATTTTCAATTATTCTTTTTTTAACCATTATTCATATTTTATTCATATTTTATTCACTATTCATTTGATATTAATTATTCATTTTAATTCGTATAAATCGGCGATTGACACCAAGAGACGTTTTCTTGTGAGAGGGCTAAACTTTGACAACTGGTAACTGGTTTTATTTTTCTTAAAAAAAATAAAAAAAAAATCCGTAATTTTTAGATATTTATAATCGAATAATGACATGCCGAGATCGAAAAATAAGAACCACCCCAATGTACATTAATAAAACTTTATGTAATGAAAAATTGTGAAAAAAAATATTACTTTTATATCGCTAGAAAAAATTACAACTGTCAATAGTCAAGGGTTAAAAAGAAGAATTTATTCAGATTTATTCAGATTTTCTATAGAAAGCGGATTTCGGTGGATAGTTTTATTATTGGCACGTCTATAAATATGATAAAATATAGCATGGACGATTTCGTTTTGTATATATCCTTGACTATCTAGGTATAAAAATGCTTCAGGTGATACAAATCT
Organism: Coremacera marginata; assembly: GCA_914767935.1. NCBI lineage: Eukaryota > Metazoa > Arthropoda > Insecta > Diptera > Sciomyzidae > Coremacera > Coremacera marginata. The sequence continues at coordinate 135,868,429 of OU612046.1, read as the reverse complement.
ATTTTGGACCGAGTTTAGAATGTATTCCGAGCTAGCATAAGGAGTATGGTTTACAAAATTAAATTGTTATCTTCACATGCGGTGCTCCTTACTATGTGTTAAATGAATGATAAAATTATATTTTCTGCTTATTTTTGCTGTGTTTAACAATTTTCTGTTGGAAACATATTTCTCGTTATCACTATTTGGAGATTTGTTAAGGAGAAGAAATGTTGAACCATATTTGACAACAATATGTTATGATAGGACGAATTAAGGTGGGACAAGACATTCGCGGCAGAGAAAACAGACCTTTTTTTTAAAAAATGCATAACTCAGTCAAAAACAAACATTTTTCCAAAATTATAGTAAAGAATTGAACAAATTACAAGACAAAAAATTCAAAAAATATATTTTTCACTCCAACATGGTTTTATAGAGCTGCAAACTGGCGGCAGAGAAAAAAACGGGGCCTCGTGGTTGCAGCGCTGGGAGTTGCAAAAATTGTCCGATCAGAAAAAAAATTGACTTTTTTAAATCTTAACAAAATTGGTTATCGTATGGCACGAGCTTTTTTTAAATTTTTTTTTCAATTTTTGGTGATGTTCCAAATTTGAAAGTGTGTTTTTTCGAAAATATTGACTTTAAAAATTCATAAAAAAAATTAAAAGCTCGTGTCATACGATAGCGAATCAAGTTTAAAAAAATAAAAATTTCGTCAAAAAATGAAACCGCTAGTGCCGCAACCAGTACGAAAAACATGGTATCGAGATAAACGCGTTCAAAGTTTGTGAACAAAGAAAAAAAAGGTTACCTTCAATCTGCCATGCCTGCTTCGTACTGTATGCCTTCGTTATCTTGTGTTGTGCTGTTTCTTATAGTTTCTTGCAATCGTTTAGCAATTCGGGCTTCACCCTTCAAGTAGGTACGAAATAACAACCACCAAAAGGCAGGTAGCAAGTAAAACAAGTATATACCAGCTGCCGTACGTAGGTAGCGCAAAAATTAAAAATGCGCTCTCACTAATCCGGCTGTAACTTTTGAACCCTTAGGAATTTTTCCAAGAAATTTTTTTTCTTAGAATTTAAGGAATATTTACTAAAATACAAAATTATTAAAAAAGTTTTAATAAAACATTTTTTTATTCAATTTCAATAAACTGCCAATGTCATGTAACCCCTTAAAGATTGATATACAATAGTCTGATCTTAACTCTCGTGATAATATTTTTTGAAAAAAATAACTTCTTGTACACGAAAAGAGCTTATATTGCCTTTTATATCTGTGAGTTTAGTGGCACACTGACTGGACATTTAACCTAGAGGCAGAATTTTGTTTCCTCTCTTGTGATATATTTTTTTTTAATGTGTGAATTATTTTTAAAAAGTTTTTTATATCATTATTTCTTTCCTCTATTCAGATCAATATTATCTTCATAGATATTGTGTGTCATTTTAATTGAGTGTTTAACTTTCAGGCAATCGTTATCTAAGGTTCTTTGAATCAACAGTTAGAGCAATTTGAATTTAAAAAATTTTTAAGTTGCGAATAAAATAGCCATAAACTAGTCGTACTAAATAAAAACCGTAATCCTTATCGCCCAGCTCTGAGTGGGGGTATCTTTTTTATCATTAGAAACAACATCTGTCTAAATACCTAATGTTTTCTTACTAACACATAGCACACACTTAGCACACATATTATTTTCTATATCTAAGGCTACTTATGCTTGAAAAATATTTTAAAGCAATTTATAACCTTCACTCCAAGTTTCAACATTTAAGTAACGAAACTCTTATAATAACGTTTTAAACTTTCATCAAAATATAAAGAATTGAACTGAGAAATTATTGGAAAATGCTATTAATTGCAGCTTGAAAATGAGCTAAAAGAAGTGGACGCTGCCGAAACATGCATGGGCGTAGCCATGATTTTGTTCAGGGGTGAGAAAATTATTGTTTTCATGTGACTGATAAATTAAAGAAACAGAAAGTTTTTCAATTGAAACACCTCCCTGCAGACAATGGCAAACCTCAGAGAGTAACAACTGCCATGTAAAGCTTCTTGAGAACATAAGCCGTTCGGAGTCGGCATAAGACTTGTAGGTCCAGTTCAAATATTTCACAACACGCACAAACACAATTGATCATAAGAAGCTTGGTCAAAGTCCTTTCAAGGGCTAAAATGTCCATTTTCGTTTTTTTTTCGCTTTCGATGAATAAATAAAATTTGTGTCAGCCATAATTTTGTAATAAAATATAAATTATGCTTTAATAAATATTAATACATGCTTTTTAATTAAAAGAAAAAATGTTTTGAATTCCTTGATTTAATACTAAAATTTTTATTTTTGTTATGCACAGGGGGCAACTGCACTCCCCTGTCCTACTCTCGCTACGCCCATGTACGCATGCTTATATATTTGAGCTTATGGGACGAATTTATGCGTCAGTTTATTATATTTGCTTGCATGTTGTTATGTTTAAACATAGAATGGTGATAAAAACAGCTCTAAAGTGCAGTCAAGTCAAAATTTTGACACGCATATTAAAAGCTGCACTTTTAAACAAACACTTGGAGCTACTCGCTCGCTCACCCACACAGACTCATACACACATGGATGCATGAATGAATACACTAGTAGAAGTCGGCCCCTGTGCACCTTGGACGTTATTAACTGCATAACTTGAAATACATTTTCTACACCAGCAACAACAGCTGGCGTTGGGTGAGTGTCCAAGTTATTTTTTTTTAAATTTGTAGTAACCAGTTATAGATTTTTTTAATATTTTTACTGCTGGCAAGCAGTATTTCGGATTCCAATTTGCATCAGTAAATTTGAATTTTAACACAATATTATAAGCTTCGAAAACGTATGTAAGTCTGTAAGTCTGGGTATGTGGGAGTGCATTTGTTTGCGAGCGTGTCAATTTTAGCTTTAATTTTACATTCCCATCATAAAAACATTATTTGATTATGTTGTTGTGTTGCTATCACTGTTGTTGTTATTGTTGTTTACCAACTCGAGCTTCTATTTTAATTGCATTATTTCGGCACTTTATTTAACATAATTTAGGCATAACTTTTTTTTTTGTTCTATGTAGAGTGTTTTGTGTAGTTGCATTTTAGAAAAGCAAACATTTGAATCCTTTTTGAAAGCATAAATTTAATGCCATTGAAATGTAACAATTGTGTCTATCTATTACGATGATGATGATTTAATTATTAACATTTGTTCAAATTTACTCTTTAGAACCGAATAATTGACGGGCGTTGAAATTATTTTCAACAATTAATTAAAATTAAACCACAGGCATGTTTATTTTGTAAAGGTACGCACTTAAATGCCAAAAGCATCTATGTAATTATTTTGCATTAATGAATAAACATATCAAAAATCTCAATTATCTATTGGAAAATGGTTGTTATTGCTGAGATGTGAAGAACTGAATTGGTTTGAGTACTTTTTTTTATTATACCAAAACACACTTTTTCTTGGCCAAAGGCGTACTTATGATGTGGTGAGCTCGAAAGATGATTTCAAGCTTTATTGCTCGGACTCGGTTTTTAATCCTAACATTAAGGGCTACTTTCAAAGATAATGCCGACTTTATCTAAAAAAGCTTACACCTTCAAAAATGTCGTACTAATAAACGAAAAGTGTCGACTTCACCGACTTCACCTGACTTTAACTCTTTTAGTGCAATGTAAATTTTGTACTTGCAACCGACGAATAACTATCTTCCGCCACAAAAACAAGGAAGATAAATATATCAATAGTTTAGAGCTTTCACTATGAAAATAAATTTTAATTTTGTTTATTGATATGATGAAATAAAAACTTGCAAACCAACTTAAAGCTTTGACTTCACAGTGTCAGAACAAAATTTTTTTTGCAAATATATAATAATATAATTTAACAAATATTATCTAGCGGATTTAAAGTAAATAGCAAACCATTTGAAGAATTCTGTCTTAATGCGGCAAAATTATATGTCAGCCTTTATACCTGGCAGTCTATTACTACAACTACAATAAAATTCTGATTCATGGTAACAAGATTATATTGAATTTCCTTCAGCCAATTGGATTTTTAAGTGAAGAGGCTCTGGAATAGTGAACTAAAAATTTCAAAATATAGCGTGAACGCTTCAGGCGAAAATTTTTGAAGCAGGCTAACCTTAAAGATTTATCTCACCATCTACTTGTTTCTTCGAACCCGTTAATAACACGTTAAGAAAACTTTTCGAACCAACTAAAAGAAGTTCTGGAAGTGACATGCTTTTGGACAAGGACTTTCCACATATAAAAACTGAATCTGATGGTTCAGAAGTCAAGATGTATAAGTTTTTCAATAAAATTAGCAAGAATAATTATTAAAAATAAAAACAAAAAATCCAACTGCGGGGCTTAAAATTTTAACTGAAAAGAGTTTTTGTTCACAGTGACCGTAGCGGATTACGCCCACTTTAAACACACAAAATTCTAATAGCCCAACATTCGTGTGCTGAATTTCGATTCTAAAGGGTGGTTAAATTTTAAGGGCCGATGTTGAATGTGAACCACACCTAAACGTCAAGTTTTTTTCTCCATTTCATTTGACATTTCTCAATTTCAGACTAACTCAATTTGAACCATGGAAAGATACACAATCGAGCAATGCGTTAAAGTTATTCAGGCTTATTATGAAAATGGGCGTTCAAATCAAAATGCATATCGTGCACTTCGTGTTTTTTTTTTCGATCAATTTAATCGTCCAAATGTGCGCACAATCAGAAAAATCGTGAAAAATTTTGAGCAAACCGGGTCTGTAGGAGATGTGAAAACACCAGTGCATGCTTGTCAGCTCGTACTGCAGAAAATATTGCTGCTGTTCGCGATAATGTGGCTGAAGAGCCGTCAACCTCAACTCGTCGTCGTGCCCAACAATAGCACCTCTCACGCTCGTCGTTGATGGCCCGAATTGGAAAATATGAATGTGGACGATATGTGGTTTCAACAGGACGGTGCCACTTGCCACACAGCTAACGAAACAATGGCTCTTTTGCTCGACAAATTCAATGGCCGTGTTATCTCACGTGGTGGCGATGTCAATTGGCCGCCAAGATCATGTGATTTGACCGTTTGACTTCTTTCTTTGGGGTTTTTTGATTTGGTGTACGTCGATAAGCCAGCAACAATTCAAAAGCTAAAGGATGAGATAATTCGGCATATTAACGGCCTAGAACCTCACTTATGCCTCAGCGTCATCGGGAATTTGGATCATCGGATGGAGGCGTGCCGCCGAGGTCGCGGCGGCCATTTGGCCGATATTTTGTTTCATACATAATTGAAATGACAGTAATTTTTTAAATAATTTGTCTTTTATTCAAAATCAACATCGGCCCTTAAAATTAAGCCACCCTTTATATCAGACCTGGGCATTTTGCGATTACAATTACTTTCCGATTACAGTACAGTAATCGTATTCTATAAAAATTAATTATAATGACTACTGGAAAAATGTTATTGGAATGTAAAAACTGTATTATTACAATTACTGTACTCAGAATATACACAAATTATTAGAATTATTACGTTTGCGATTACTGTAATTGTAATAGAAAAATCTATTGATTATAATTACAGCAATTTTTATTAATGTAAAATTGCAGTTAGGGTTATTGTTATCGTTATCATTTTTTTTTTAATTTCTTAATTACTGCATAAATGATGGCGTCTCAAAAAAAAAATAAGCTTTGGACTCATAGGTCGTTCTTCTTATCTATTATTATCACATCTAAAACGAATCTAATGACACCTCACATGTTGAAATTTATCCAACCATTTGGACTGCTGTGTGTGCCAAATAAATATACGTACCCAAATATATACCCATATACTCTCAAATGATCTTATGTTCCTTTAGTACTCATGTAAAAACAATATTATTTTCACTTATTATTTCTATTTCAAGCACTTCAAATCATTATTTTATTATTTAGAATTTTGAGCGCATCCTTGCATGAACGGGCCCAGTGTGAGCCGTTGAATAAGCAATATAAATAGAATTAGAATTAGGTTATAATGGCTTTAGCATTGCTAATCAAAAAAATGTAGAACCGTTAACTGAACTGGAAGTTAAAAAAATTTCGTAGATAAAATGAACTGGAGTCAAAATATAAGTTATCAAGACTGCAGATCTAAGGAGTGGGGTCGATGTTTCAGAATTTAAGACATAGATATCGATTATTGATCCCATAGAAGTAAATAGTATTTGGAAACAGTTGTCATCATTTCCACGGAGGTTTTTGAGATAAATTCGTGAAATTAAATTTGAAATTTAATAATTGCGAGCCGGGGTCTTGACTCAGAAATCTTATAAGATCTTTTGGAGGCAGATACTCTTGACGTTCTGGGCATATCGATACAATCAGACCTTCGTTGGAATGATCATAATTTCCATGTGTCGAAAGAAGCGGTTCTAGTCTTGGGAAGTGTTCAAGGGAGGTACATGGCCTGACGCCACCAGTTCGTGTATTTCCTAGGTCTACTTGGGTAGCGTTTCAAGCCCATCCCTTTACAATTGCATTGGTGCCCAATAGAACCTCACATTACTGAGATAATTCGTTTTTCAAATCTTCAAAGTCACTACTCCCTCTTTCCTTCCCCCAACTAACTATTACCCGCCTTCCAAATTAACGCAATGCTTTCGCATTTAAAGGGGGCATCCCCTAAGCGTTGGTTAAATAAAAAAAAAAAAAAAAATATTTTGTTTTAATATTGTGGTTGAAATTTTCAATCAATTTTTAAAAAACTCCACTATTTTAATTGAAATCATTTGTTATAAGCATTTAATTCGACGGCAAAAATTTGCTTCGACAGCCTTGCGTTTAAAGCAGTTGGTATATAAATGTGGAGGTTGCTGGTTCAACTTCTGACTCAGACATTAGGTCTCATGCATAAGAATGAGATAGTTCTCGGAGATCGATCTGATGAGATCAAACTCAAGTAGTGAGTCACAAGAATTTTCTCAGTCTCAGACTCAGAATTGTCTGCATAAAAAATAGATCAAGCTCATGACAAATTACTCAACATAAGTGAGATCGATCTCAAAGCTGCTCTTAAGTTTGTAAGGTAATTTACACGAGTTAAGGCTCATCTGGTTTCTTGCCTGGAATAAGAAAAGATAAACGGCTTAAAACTTAAATTTTAACATGTTTCTATAGTGTGCTTTCATTAAAAGGTTGAAGGAAGCCATTGTGGAGTGGAGAATATTATCAAAAATGTTTTTAACAAATTTTTACTTGTAAAGATTTGTTTTCATCTACAAAATTCATATGAATATATGAATATATGAATATATATAATTCATATGAAAGAAATAAAGCTAAATTTGTAAAAATATTTATGGTTGTTACATAAATTTGTATTTAAATCAGTTGAAGGGCTCTGAACTTTTGACTAAATGAGTCCGTTTCCAACTTCATCAAACTTACTTTTTATAAGCTTTTATTTAACTTGCTTCGTTCGTATGTATGTATGTCCACAAATCTTGCAAACAATTTTCGACAGCTTATGGGTCTCCGATTAAGCTGAAATTTAGCATACATGTGTAAGCCCGGTGACAATGCAATATTATGAAAAACACTTTTGCCACACCCCCTTTTACCGCCCACAAATCAATAAAAATGCTATATTTCGAAAACTACGAGGCCGATTCAGATGAAATATTGGTAGTAAATGTCCTTCAAGTAGAAAATGGGGTTTAAGAAAAAAATTTAACCACACCCCTTTTTACCGCCCACAAATTAATATATCTCCAAAACTACCAGGCTGTTTCAGCTAAAATTTTGGCAGTAAATGTCCTTCAAGTATTCCATGGGTTAGAAAACAAATGCTGCCACACCCCCTATTACCGCCCACAAATCAATAAGAATGCTGTCTCCAAAACTACTAGACCGAATTAGATGAAATTTTGGTAGTAAATTTACTTCAAGTAGAAAATGGGGTTTAAGAAACAAATTTCACCACACCCTCCTTTGCCGCCCACAAATTCATATATCTTTAAAACTACCGGGCTGTTTCAGCAAAAATATTGGCAGTAAATGTCCTTAAAGTATTGCATGGGCTAGAAAAAAATGTTGCCACACCTTCTTTTACCGCCCACAAATCAATAAAAATTATATATCTCCAAAACTACTATTGAGCTGAAAATTTGGCAGCACATTTACATCAAGTAGGAAATAGGGGTTTAAATTTGGTCACACCTCCTATACCCGCCCACAAATCAATAAAAATGCTATATCATAATAAAGTATATATTAAAAAGTAAAAAATAAAAAAAATAAAAAAAAAAATTTTAAAAATAACCATTTATTTAAAACCAAAACGGGAACTAAAAAGAAAAAACATCAATACAAAAAAATAAATTTCATTGACATTTGTCATATATGTATATAGTAGGTATATTCTAGATTTAGAAGAACCTCTCCCTTGGGTACCCATCATCATAATAAAAGCGTACGTAAATAGGTAAGTTCTACGGGTGTATATAAATTTAGAAACTTTCAAAATGTAAAATACATTTAAATTTTAAAAGCTTCAGGCACTGATATTGTGCAGTAAACCTGTATAATGGATCGCGTTTTATATACAGATAAGCCTACTAAAAGATTCAATTCCACTGATATTGTGTAGTAAACTTGTATATTTTACATTTTGAAAATTTCTAAATTTATATATGTCCCTAGAACTTACCTATTTACGTACGCTTTTATTATGAGGATGGGTAACCAAGGGAGAGGTTCTCTGAATCTAGAATATACCTACTATATACATATATGACAAATGTCAATGAAATTTATTTTTTCTTTTTAGTTCACGTTTTGGTTTTAAATAAAAGGTTATTTTTTAAAAATTTTTTTTATATTTTTTTTTTAATAATTAAAGAACAATTAATTGTTGGGTCATATTATAATTTGTCTTCATTAAGGATCAAAAAAATTGGCGTGGAAGAAAAATATTGCGAATCTAGCAAAAAAAAAGGTGAAGCGCAATTACAACTGTGCTTTTGAGAAAAAGAAAGCTTAGATTGTTTATACTGCAACAGATTTAAAACAAACCATGACTGATAAACTTACTCAGTCTTACTAACTTACTAACTTTTATGGACTCATAAATGTCAATTTTTGGGCAAATCAAACAAATTTTCCAACAATTTTTTATTTCCACTCATTGTTAAACTATCAGATAATGCAATGAGAAATGACTCAAAATGAGAAAATAATCGGTGAAATAGTTTTGGAGATATCAGGGCATGGTTCTTTAAACGAATTTTAGAATTTTTTTTTCATGTAAATATAACAAAAACTTCTTCAAGATCTATAAGGATATTATTTGCCCCAAAATTGTTATTAAATCAAAAAACAAATTCATGATATTTGCTAGGCAAGCAATTTGTTGTTTAACCACTTTTAATTAGAATGACAGAATAAATATTTTCGGGGACTTACGAGTTGTATGGGACTATTTTCTCAATAGTATGCGGCTAACTTTACAACTTTAAAAATTGTGAGTGTTCGGAATAGGTGACTCAACATACATATAACGAGAAAATTCTCAGACAAGCGAGCTGCATCTCCAGATTATGCATATCGTTTTGAGAACTTTCTCACAACGAGCTTTCGTTCTAAGAAGTTTCTCAGGCCTTGAGATTTATCCTAATGAGCGAGATCTTAATAATGAGGAAAAGATTTTGTATGCTTATGAAAACGAGTAATTGCTCAATAAATCGAGTAAAAAGTAGTTTCTCACTTTTATGCATGAGGCCCATTATTTTTGATTTTATTTTTTTTTTCTTTTTTTTGTCATTACTTAAATCAAAAATTAGGAAACTATAGTTTTTTGATGATAGATGATGATAATGTTGCATAATGTTATTATTATTGCATGTCCACGGATGTAAGTCAAACGGATGCCAGTCAAGCACACTTCCGCAGTAATATTACTCAAGTAAAAAAATTAGCAGCAAAACATATTTATGCATTTTAGATTGAAAAATTTGTATTTAAACAAACATAGTTAATATTTTTGTTTTTTAACCAATTGGTTGAATTTTATATTTAATTAAAAAAAAATGCATTTTCAATCTAGCACTGATAAAAAACTCAACCTTAACAAATAAAATTTTTAAGTTATACTTAAAAAACTTAAAAAGTTGAAAAATTCTATCAAAGATGAAAAACTCAACCAAAATAGTTGATAAAGTGAACTTTCAAGTTCGTCGAAATAACATTTTTGTAAATAACTAAGCAATAAATTATTTTTTGATATTTTTTTTTATATATATAGAGTGAAAATAAAAAAGAAATATTTTAAATTTCAAACATAAACCACTTTAAGTGTCAAACTAGTGTGAATTTGCACCAAAAAGTTTTTTAAGGCAACATGCGTTATTGACGCAAATACAACTGCATTCCATAGTTAAAATGTGTGTCACATTTACCGTTCCTGAAATAAAATTAAACAGTTTATATTTTTTGACAGTGCCCCTTTGCACTGGCTTGTCATTCAAGGGTTAAGAGCTGGATTGCAAGCAATGTAAGATCCTCGATTTTTCATAAACCAGAAATCTCTCTGGAGATTTTTTTTTCTTTATTTGTTTTGAGAACAAATAGCAATAATTTTCCCTACATCAAATTCAAAATCACTTATTTCATTTAAAAGCACATCAATCATTAAAAAATCCCGAAAAAAATGTCAAAACTTTAAGAAAACCAGAAATTCCCATCCAAGAATATTTAAAGGACAAATGTTGGTTTTTACAACATAATGAGTTTTATGCCCCCACATTCTCTCTTTCTCCCTCTCTCCCTTTTCGTCTTGATTGCAACAATGATTTTTCCCTTAAAAGAAAGAAACGTTCCTTTTCAATTTGGCTTTTTGACAAATAGCGCTAGAACCACATTAAACAAGTGCCAAAAAAATTATGCCCGTTACAGACCTAATCACAAAGTATTACTTGACTTAATTGAAAATGGTGGCATAGCAAAACACAAAAACCAAAAAAAAAAAACATACCAACCGAAAACAAAAAATACTCCAATTAAAACAGCGAGTAGGCAGTTTAAAGCTTCAAAATCTATTCTAATCTCGAGCGCACATTATTTTCATTACACTCGACGAGGCACCCCGAAAAATCACAGCAGTATTTTTCTCCTCCCCTAAACTCCCCCACACCCAGCATATGCCAAGCAGTCGTGCTTAACAAAAAATTGTAGCTAGTCTGTGGCAATGAAAAAGAATTGAAGAAAAATTGCCATGAATCCCTTTCATATATCAAAGGCCTGAAAAGCCAAGTGTTAACAAAAAAGGGCCACGTTAGAAAAAAAAAAATAAAAAAAAATAACAAAACTACAGGCAGCTCGGAGCAAATGGCAACCAACAAAAGGCGTCTTCATCACCTAACCTTAGCTGCACTCACACCACTAATTAATACAGTTGTAGGGTATGACTGTGTTGCGGAATTCTTTTTCTCTGTTTATTTTTTTCCTCTTTTCGTTTACAGTGACTGAAGTTTCAGATAATGTGGTCAACGCACAGTATTAGATTTTGAAAAAATAGCTGGACAGAACTCCAAAAAACTAATTTTTTTTTAATTTTGATGAAATTCAATACACTTTGTACAAAAAATGCGAGTGCATTTCAGAAAAGGTAGCAGCACAAATGTTTAACGGTACTCGGAAAGTTAGAATAATGAAAACACGTAAAATATAAGTTTTTCACATATACGTAAAAACGTTGCAAAATTTAAGGTTAAATAAATGTTATTAAAGGTTAAATATCTTTTTTGTTTGAAGATATTGTAATAGCTTCAAAAAAATAAATAAATGTTATATAGTTCCTTAACAGAATAAACAAGCGTTTGGCTACGAAATCATATAGATTACGAAATCATATTTCAAGAATTCAAAAATGCCACTCTTAACTTCCATATGCTAAGTAAAAAGGAACAAACAAAAATAAAAAAGAAGGGCAGAAGAAAAACCAGGGGTTCAAAACGATTTCAGGGATGTACTAGGTCAAGGTTTATTAGTATAGGTTAAGTCACTTCAGAGAAAGGCACTCTTTTTCCGCCTTTGCTCGAACTGTCAAAGTAGCTTTTTGCTAAAAATTTTTCAGATTCAGGTTTTTTTTTCTTTATTTCCTTTTATCCATTCTGACACTTTGACCGAGCTTCTCTCAAGTGACTAAACCTATATTAATGAACCTTGTACTAGGTCAACGAATTGGTTTTCCAATGCAAGATTCTGGAGATGGTTACGATGGCAACACTGCTAGTAGGCGCCTTTTCCAATATATTGACACCACAGCTTCCATAACAAAGCTTGACGATGACCTGCTTAGCCGATTTAGAATGATTCTAAACGATAAACTCTCGACAGTTTATTGATGCGGATAAATTTTGGAAGTTTTCATTAGAAACACTTACCTTACATAATAGACACCTTATATGGCGACTAAAAACATATTACTCCAACTATATATCGTTGATTCCATGTCAAAACGTCCACGTTTCTGATATCACTATTTTTGAAAATTTTGAAAATATCTGGGCTGATAGTTCTCCTGAAACGTATTATATCTGCATACTTTTGAAACGAAGCTTTTGCGTCTCGTTCTGTGACTTGCTTGAGTGAAATCTCAAAAACGGCACTTTTTAATATCAACAGCGTTTTTCTTAGAAATTGATGTTTCTTTGTTCCTTGCGTGTATTATAAGAAGAAAGTATATATTCAATTTATTAAAAATATTTCATCGATCTTCCGCTGGGATTCGAACTCGCATCGTTGTGATTAAGAGTTCAAAATACTATGCACTGATCCAAAAGCCACTGTTCAGCGCAGTTGTTGATTCAATATCAAGTATGTATTACTAAAGCTATGTTGCAGTTGATCACAATAATTTCTTAATAGATGGAGGATTGTGTATTGGCTTACATACATATAAGATTTCATCAGCATCGGCAAAAATTAAGAATTGCCCACAAGTGCGTTGAAATACTAATGAATGTAGCACGGAATAAAATAAATAAAATATTAATGATATATAATAAAATTTACTGGTATGAGCATTACCGTGTGTTTTTTAATTTACTTTATGCCATTTTAAATTTTCTAATTTAAAAGCTATTTTATTAAAAAAAACACTAAATTATTAAATATATAAAACTGCCAAAAACATTTCTTTTATTTTTATTTCTTTTCCAAAGATATACTCTAAAAAAATGTTAAAATACAGTCAAACCTGTTTTTGTGCGGTAGATAGGGACCGCAGAAAAAAAATCGCACAAAAAATTCTTTGGAGACTTCATAAACAGCTATAACATAAAACTTTAAGTAATCTAATAAAGAAAATTTTTTTTATGCGGTTTTTTGTACCGCATAAAAAAAATCTCACCTAGGAAACATTCTATGAAAAAGCGAAAAAGTGGTCTCGAAGCCAAATAAATAAATAAATTACACACGGAAACGTTAAAAATATAGTTTTAATTCTTCATTTTAAATGTGAAAAATACGAAAAATTATTCCATTAAAAAAATGCATACGAGTATTAAAAAAATAAATTAAAATACATAAATTCATAAGTTAATCAATACTATTCGTCATAGTCCACAACGCGCATTTTCTTGTGATGATCTGGTTCGAAATCGCTTTCATCACTTGAAGATATTGTAATGGAGTTATTAGTTGTTTCCATTGGAATGGAATTATTGTCTGCGATAACCATATAGTCGGTGATAAGTCTTTGTGATGACGGTCGTTTTGTAAGCTTATTATAAATTTCGGAATAACCGAATATACACGATCTAAGCTCTTTTTGGAATTTCATTTTTCTGCGGACGTTGTTATCTATTTTAAGAAAATGCTTTTCTAATTTGCAACTTAGCTGGATCCCTGCATAGATGTTATCTGCTGTCATAAAATTCGATTCTTCTTGTCCATCTTCATGATCAGCTAAGATAGTGATAATGTCACTATCATTTACGGTATCGTCCCCAATCATTTCGATAAGATCATTTTCGTCGAAACTATCAAATCCTTCTCCAGAAATGCTATGAGCTAGCGCAATTATTTCTGATGATAACGTGGTTGAATTTTCAATTACATTTCTATTAATTACACATTCAGGCCAGACCGCTTTCCATCACGCATTTAAAGTGTGTTGTTTTATTTGAGCTATTGCTTCACTAGCATAGTTTATGCAATCTAAAATGGAAAATTGTTTCCATACTTCTGTCAGGCTTATTCCATCGTTTTCAATTTTACCTAAAATGTGTCTAAAAGCTAATTTAACATAGTATTTCTTAAAAGTTGCAATTATGCCCTGGTCCAAAGGCTGAATAAGACTTGTCGTATTAGGTGGTAAAAAAACTACTTGTAAATTTGGATGCTCTAAACAAGGATGACCGGGTGCATTGTCTACAATTAACAACACTTTAAATGTTAGCCCCATCTCTGTCTGATAATTTTTAACTTCCGGTATGAAACAATCGTTAAACCATGTTGTAAAAATAGCTGATGTGACCCAAGCTTTCTTATTTGCCATGAAATGTACTGGAAGTTCAGCGAAATGTTTGCCTTTTAGCGCACATGGGTGCAAACATTTATTTATAATGAGTGGTTTCAACATTCTTGCACCAGATGCATTACTGCAAAGAAGGAAAGTAATTCGATCCTTTGCTGCCTTAAAACCACTTGCAGTTTCTTCAGCTTTGGCGATGAATGTTCGGCTGGGCATTTTTTTCCAGAATAGCCCAGTTTCATCCGCATTAAACACTTGATCTGGGCTATATCCACCGTCATCAATAATTTTTTGTAGAATTTTACTATAATTCCTAGCAACTGCATCGTCAGCAGAAGCGGCCTCGCCATGTATCTTCACATTGTGAAGTTCATGTCGTTTTAAAAATCCAGTTAACCAGCCATTGCTACCAGAAAATGTAATGTTTTCAAAGTTGGAAGAGGAAGTAGATGGTTCTGAGTCCTTCAACTGGTTGAAATATTGTTTAGCTTTTAGTTTAATTAATTCTCCGTCAATTGGGATTCGTTTCCGAGTTGATTCTGTAATCCAAAGTATGAGGGCTTTTTCCGTTTTCTCTTTTAAAATATTTCTTGAATAAGATACTCTTTTAACACTTTCGCTTGTTGCACAATCGTTGGATTCATTTATTTTACCAGCACGTTTATGTATGGCTCTTATTGTAGATTCGCCTAAATTGAATTCCTTACCAATAGTTGTGGGCCCTTCACCGTCTGCTAGTCTATTTAATATTGCAATTTTAGTTTCTAATGTTATTATGTTTCTTTTTACTGTTTTCTTATTATGATTATTCATTTCGGGTTATACTTATGTCTAAAAACAAAAATCATAAGAACTAAATGCAGATAGAAAAAAAATTATAAAATCAATTTACCTATAATTTCACAATTTAAAAAAAAATACTATATATGTTGATAGTCACAAATTATGTCTATACGCACTTTGAAAGTCGGTTAAAAACTAATATATGTACTTGATAAGAAGACATAATATGTAATGAAATCGGCTGATGCAATATACGTATAGTATATATAACTGACCTAACTTCGCTGCGAATTTACTAGGGCGAACAACTTGCACATAGCGAAAATTAAGAGATTTCACGTTTCAAATGCGCGCAACCTCTCTTCTGCAATAACTTCTCTGACATAAAATAATGTCTCTCGCGCTTTTTTTGGACATTTCAAAAACTTCAGAACTGCGTTTTGCTCTTACGCTTTTCTCTTTATTGCTCTTTTTAATGATAATTTCAGCTAGTGCAGAGTTTTTTTTTGCATAGAAAAGATCGCATACAAGAAAAAATATCATAACACAACTCGCACAAAAAAAAATTCGCACAAAACAAATCGCATAAAAATAAAAACCGCATAAATAAAATCGCACAAAAAAATATTCGCACAAAAAAAGACCGCACAAAAACAGGTTTGACTGTATGTTATCTTAAATATTACAATTAGTTCATGTAATCAAACAGCTGTAACTTCGGAACCGTAAGTCGTTCAGAAAAAAAATCTGTACATATTTTAGAGGCCTTGAATAGGACTTTCATGTGGTGTCCTTTTTTTGGACTCTATTTATTAGATTTTTTTAAATTTTTTTAGACTGAAGTTATTTGTCGCGTTTTTTGTAATGTTCGCAGTAAATTTTTCACTTTTTGAACATAGTTTCGTTATAATACATCAATTCTTATAGCTCACACAAAGTTTTTGCTTGGGATACTACCGATTGCTATTTTTAACGAATTTTTAAAAAAATGCCTACAAAAGATTCTTACTTTTATACCGAAAAATCCATCTCTTTATATTTAAAATTCTTCTGTACATGACTTTGCACTGAACTCCTTCTAAATGGCTGGACCGATTTTGATCAAATTTAGTGTGTGTGTGTGCGGCTGGGTCTGTAGAAGATTTGGGTCTAAAGTTTGACCCGGTAGGTGTCGCTGTTGTTGCTGTGGCTGTGCTTAAAGGGGTATTTGAAAGTATAACTCACAAACGAATTGAAAAATTGTCATGATTCTTTCACTACACCATTACTTTTTATTCAAACAAATTTACAAAAATATAAAATGAATAAAAATAAACAAGAAAAAAATTTTAATTTTTAATATAGTTAAGGCTTGATATTTCGATCTATAAAGCGTTTTTAAATTTTTACGATAGAAACTTTTAATAAACCCTACATTTATGCATACCATATGAAATAAAATCAAAAAAAGCCATTTTTGGTTTTGAATAATTTTTCCAACAACGCATATTTTTACCAAACTTTTTTGCGAAATAAGGAAATTCGTTAAGGTTTTTTTGGAAAATTACAAAAATTATAAGGAAAATGGAAAAGATGCTTGGGACAACCCCATAAAGCTTCTCTCAGTGTATTTGTAAATATTTCATTTTAATATAGCCACATTGATTTCCAATACGACAAAAAAACCGAAGTAAAATATATCAACTCCTTGAAAAATTACAGAATTTTGACCACGCAGGGAGCAATTCACGACACTATGCGGCATAAAAATTTTGTCCGTGTCCAATTAGAGACAGGGTCCAAAATTCAATATTTTAGTAACCCTAATTTTTCAGAACTTTTCCAAAAATGCCAATTTGGAGGTTAAAAAAGTAGCTGTAGTATGCTTTGGTTTGCATTTCAATTTTGGAAATTTTTATTTTTTGTTTAGCTTTATCTTTTAGTGAAGCGACTTGCGCACATTTGATGCCCATTATCAACTTTTGTGTAAAATTTTATCGATTTATCTCCAGTTATTTTTCATATATTTGGCTTAATGTAGCCACGACTACGAAATCCGACACTGTGCAACGCCTGTGTGACCGCAATTCTATTCATTACATTTACGTGGCACCGTAAAATTACTGTAGCACGCACAGAAAAAAAAAAACAAGAAAGAGAAATAAACTACAATGCTCTATATTTTCAGTGATTTCGCTAAAAGCTTATGTCGACTGTTAAAGTCATAGAAAAAATGTCCAATTTTACAAAGGCAGCTTGTAGTGAAAAGGAGTTTGTGGTAAGTCTGACAGTTATGGTAGTTATGCAGTTACGGGTCATTGAATTCGATAAAATTCGATTTTTTTTCAAGAGAAAATAATTTTATATTCTGCACAAATTTCGTGGGAAGAGTTATCGGATACTGTGGTTGAAATTGCTAACAAGCTTCATGCAAGACAATGTAAATATGTTTATGCATATATTTTATCATTAAGCCACAACTTCTTACATTTTAACTTACGAGTTTAAAAAAATATATACCTTCTGAATGTGTTCGCAGAAAACCTTGTAGAAAATAAGTCCACAACTATATTTACAACAAACAAATTTTGTCTGTATCAAAAATTACCAGTAAAGGGAAGAACTAGAATAGAAGATTTATACAAACCACAATTGTTCACCAAGTTACAATTGGTATAACAACCCTATAAAAATAATGATTAAGGCAAAGATTATTTAAAAATAAAGAATATATTAAGAAGAGCAACATTAATTAAGGACTAGATAAATATAGTAAAATAATAATAATTTAAAAGACAGGTAAGCATTGCATTGTAGAAAAATTTAGATTAGAAATTAAGGAGAGAAATTTAAAGAAGAAGAAATATCTTAACTATTTCCCTTATGCATACTCTGAAACTGAAAAAGAAAAAAAAAGAAAGATCTTAAAACGCTAAACGAAATCTAATATACTAATATAAAACTATCTTCGACTAGATCGAAGTTTAATATGAATAAAGTTAAAAGCTTTTATTATATTGATGACGTCATTTTGTATGGGAGTTAGGTTTGGTTTTCATACAATTTTTCGAAGTCTTATAAAATAAGACTTTCTAAAGTAATCTTAAAATAATTTCTTTTAAAATAGTAAAGCTTATGTATGTGTAAGATATTTGGTAACTTATAAATTTTTTTTTTAATTTATGAAGGATTCGCCATTTTGATGATGTCACTTTGAATTTTACCAATATACTATATATGTATATAGATATAATAAAGTGAAACGAAAAAAAAAAACGAAATGGCCATTTCAGCCCTTGAAAGGACTTTGACCGAGCTTCCTATGATCATGTTGTATGTTTGCCAAAACTTTCTGTGTCGGATGGAGGATTCGAACCTGGGTTCTCTGGTGTAAGAGTCACACACTCTACCCACTACGCCACGGCCGCCACTATAGTGATATAATATAGTGATTATAATATAGTAATATATTTATATATTTAGTGATATATAATCACTATAGTGATTATAATATAGATATATATTAATTTATTAGATCAATGTTTGTGGAATTTTAAGAGATTTACCGTTTTCAAAAGGTCTCTTTGTATGGAAAGTTGGAGTGGTTTTATATATGGAATTTCATTGTGATAGATCCAAAATAGCGGCTGTAATCGTGATCACAGATAGACGGACAGAGGGTCATCGCTTAATCGACTCAGGTGGTAATGCTGATCAATAATATATATATATATATATACTTTTCTATGCCTGCCACACCTTCTTATGGGCGCTACCAACAGAGTGACAAGGTTTATATACCCTTATATACTACTTTATGTAGTACGCGTGGAGATATAAAAATCAGTGAATGAAAATAAACGCTAACGTAGCTTACATTAAGATACTACAACGTAGATTTTAGAGAACAGTATATGTGTTATTATTATAACTCTAATAATTTTTCAATTATTAATTAAGAGTTATATTTTCGAGCTCAAGGTCTATATTGCTTTCTGAAGAAAACAACCAACAACAACAACAATACCCTTTATATAGAGTGACAATCATACAGCAGACTAGACAGCTGTTTCGTTGGCCGCTACACCAACTCATCAGTAGCCTTTATATGATAGCGATGATAAACTTAGCCGTTCATGTCTATTTGTTTTCGTCAATGTTAGAGAAAATTACTCTGAATTACATTGTACACACAAATGATACGAAAAGCAGCTAAAGTTCTTCGAATTTTCAGATTCACACTTATTCGGTGTAAGCTCTTTCTTCGAAGATATATCAAAGCTTTTTACCACTCACAGGCATGTTGTAGCTTTAGTTGTTGTTCTTCTATTATTCACTGTCCTGTTCTATTATTCACAGTATATTACCTACAGTTTGTATCCTAGATGAAAATATTGTTACACTTGATCGCAAGCACAAATAATGCACTACATTATTACACTTAGCACCACAAAGAATGTTGATATTGTGCCATAAAGTGTCAATATTTCGATATTGAGAGTTAATTTCATCATGCGTTTATGATTTTTGTATTATTATTACAACCATTAAGAATACTTTTACAGAAAAAGAATCTTCTTTGAATGAATTTTAAGAGACAGAATTAGCAAAAATTCTTGTTATTTTGAAAATGTATGCATCATATAAACAATTAAAATAAAAATCGCAAAATTAACCCTAGAACTACAAACCGGGGTAGGGAGCCAGTCAGTTTCTTATTTACAGCAACGGAGTAAGTAAATCAAGCTCGTGTGGGGTTGATATCTACACCGGTTTGCTGTTCCCGTTAGTGTTTTGTGTAGGAAACTTAATTTTATTTTTCATGCTAAAATAAATATTATTTACGTATTATAACCTTATTTTACAATAAAATATAAGATATATGATATCTGGAGATGATATTTATATTTGAGGTACCCATACGCAAAGTGCAAGCGACTAATCTGCGAGAATTACAGAAACGCCTTTGAATAAGTTATATCGTTACTTTACTTTTGAATATTTTTTATATATATGAAATTTCTCTTTATTTTTACATTTCGCATAACAGAAACCGAAATATATTCTTGAAAACCAGATTCAGATCAGACATCCAGTCCTTTTTTTTATTTTCAGAGTCTTATATCTTATATAAATAGACTTTTTGGCGAAACATCATGTTTAATGTGACCAACTCTTGGCGAACAAAAATCAGTATTTCTTTCCATGCAAATCCATGCATGTATTAAATAGACACTATTTCTGATATATATTGATTTCTGATATATATGCTGACACTATATTTTGGTTTTAATTTGACATTTGAATGAAAATAAATGTAAGGAACAAATTTGTTAATACTTCTGGAGGAATCTAGATCGATCGACAGTGAAAGTTGTGAACACGAACACTGAAACAGTGAAAGTTAAGAACACGAAAAACTGAGTGCAGGTTAATTCTATGTTCAATTTCAATTACCGAATGTATCTAAGAGTATGCATCTTTGATATTTTAATATAAAAAATGGGTACGCAATAGAGCTGCAAAGCTAGCAATGGCACTATCGATATTATCTAATTGTCCCATTTAGCTTGACTATCGAATTGTCAAAACCATTATCGATTGGTGCTAATGTTGTTTTTGCAGAAAATAAAATACATTTCTACTCTTTTATATCTGAAAAAACCTTTATGGCAATGCTTCAAAAAATGAGTATAAAAATTAGTATTCAAATTCGATCAGTATTGCGGCCTGAAAATCAGTACGATACTGATTAAATCAGTATAGTTGGTCGCTTTATGTATCATGATGGTATTTTTTTTTTCTCCAAACCGTATGTGTCATTTTTTAAATTCCGTTTGAAATTTGAAAATCGGTTACTTAGAAAAAAAGTTATAAAATTTTGTTTGATAAAAGACGGTTTTATTGTTTTCAGCACTTTTAGCTATTTAAGGCTGGCAATACAATTAGAGAAGAGAAAAAAAGGAAAAAAATTAGAGAAGAGACAAAGAAGAAAGAACATATCGTATTTATTAGAAAAAATTTGTCAAGAGTTTCAAAATTTTCAAATTTGTTAAATATGCATTTAACTATGATTAAAAAAAGAATTTTTTCTAAAACAAAGATGGCGCTGGCTACAACGATTGCTGTAAACGACCTCTTTTCGCATTCTGCTGGCACCTAGGGTGATATGAAAAAAAAAATTTTTTAATTTTAAAACGTATTGAAAATATCTCCAATGAATGAGAGTCTTTTTAAAAAAGTATTTTTTAAAAATTTATACGTACTTGGAACAATTTAATTTTTTACTTAGTTTTTGTTCTACATTTTGAATAAAACGATCTATCTATAACCTATAAAAGACTATAAAGGCTTTTTAATATTTTTGAGATATTTTTAAGTCATATTAAATAAAATAAATCGATTCTGGGATGCATCTAAATGTATTGCTGACCTTAAATCGATTTTTCACCAACTAAACCTTGTTAATATTGAATTTGCTTCAACATTCTGTTTGGCATAAAAAATCAAAGAAATTCATGTATTTAAGAGTATCATTATTTCTTTCAGAACGCTTTTACGAAGACGAAACTCGTGTGGTAAATATTTACCCCGGCTTGTAATTTACAATTAAAAAATGGTTTGGTAGTTCTAGGGTTAATATGGGCAATACAATTTTATTATAAATAATTAGACTTTACGGTAATGTAATATTTAGTGGCAAAACAGTATGGTTATTTGTTTATATGCGCTCTTTTTTCCATTCTGACGTCCTTTAGTCTACCTGGTATAGAAGTGTAAAGCGCCTGTAAGTAATTTTCATCAATATCATTGAAACAGACTCAGAGGAAATCTCAGCCCAGTCATACTAAGTCTAGGAGTGATAGAATGAAGGCTAAGATAAGTAAAACAGATTCCCAGGATTCTAATTGGACCCTCAAAACTAGTATTTTCCCTTCATTTTTCCTCTCAAAACATTATCACTCACATCCATCACATATTACTATGCCATCAGAGCCATTCTCACTAAGATCTTAACCTAAAAACAAACGCGTCTCATTCAACTTATCACCATCAACTATCATACATAACAATCACCCTTCTGATAAGGGTTTCCGTACGTTACCCAAACTTTATTCGCTCACATTTACTAAATCTTTACCCTCTTATCCCTCTTTACCAAAAATCACTCTGCAAAATGCAGCATCCTTCACTCCAGGCAAGTCATCTATTCCCCTTGTTCCTACTACTATTACTTCTTCCTTCGATATGTCTACCGTCTACAGTCCTCTGTTTCTACTACTATTACTCCTTCCATAGCACCACCTACCACACCACCTAATACCGCTAATAGTCTTACAACCTCTCATTCTATAGTTAAGCCTACCACAGCGCCATTATTTCTCGATCCTCTTCTTCCACCAAGAGCCAATTCAACAAAAAATCTCGCTGAAACTAGCATTGAAGGGCTCTTTGTCATGTCTCGCCTCAGAGACCGTACGTTGTACGAAAATGTGCGTCTCTAATTGGCATACCTACATAACAAAGCTGGCTTCTTTTGTATATAAGCTACCACGAGAGCTTTAATATCACGCCAGCTGAAGTAGAAAAGGACCTATCAGCATATGCCTCACACACCACTTTAAAGCGTCTATGGCATTTGAACAAATCTCGTTCAAGCTTCAAAAACTATTTTTGCTTCTAACAACACTCCTCTAGATTTTTATTGCACTTTGTTCTAAAAACAATAGCCTACAAATTTTTTTTTCACAATTGTGGTGGTATGTGTGGCAAACTAAATAAGCTTTTGGTTGACGCAAAGTCATGCCACTATAACGTTTTGGTATTCGCAGAAACGTGGCTAAACCACTCCTTCAAAAACGAAGAAATCCTCGACAACAATTGGACACTTACCGGGATGATCGTGAATATACCTACACCAGTCAATCCCGTGGTGGTGGTGTTCTAATAGCTATACATAATTCCCTACCTAGTCAATTAGTAGACACCACTTCTCTCAAACTTTATAACCACCAAATAGTTCGAATTAAATCCCTTCATCATCAATATATCTATATTGGTGTAATTTACATTCCTCCTAACTCCGCAGAAACTACATATAGGGATCTAAGAGAAAATATTTCATCACTTACCACGACATTGAAGACGAAAATACAATCATTACCTACGGTGACTTCAATCGTCCAAATATTTCCTTTATCACTGATGATAATGACAGCTTCCTTCTTCCCATAGACCTCTCCAACCCGATCGATTATACTTTACTCAGTACTTTTTATGTTAACGACCTGCACCAAGTTAACAAGTTTCCAAACCAAAATGGTAAATGGCTGGACCTAGTCTTTGCCAATGCCTACGATGAAATAAACGTTGTTACAACCCCCGCAGCTGAAAACTTATTTTCTAACAGCTCTCACCACTCAGCCCTATCTCCAGAGCGTTTTTCCACCAATGTAACATTCGTACACTCATATACTTAGTAACTCAATAGTATACGACTTTCTAAATGCTGACTCTGATAGCATAACGATCTGTCTTGATTCTATTGGTTGGAACGAATTATCTGCACTCGACCTTGGTGGTGCAGACTTACACTTTTATCAGCTTGTCCTCACAATTGTTCATAAGTATGTTCCAAAAATTAAGAAAAAGAATAAGCTTTCGGAACCATGGCTACCAGTGATGCCATTTTGGTGTTTTTGGGGCTAGATTTAGCACTTTTTCAAATAGCCCTAAAAATTTGCTTTTAGCCCCAACTTCATTTCCAAAACATAAAAAAAAAATGCAAAAAAAATAAAATAACAAGAGATAGATAAGTGTGCGCGTACAGTACGTAAAACACTCTGACCGGCTCACATAATACTTAAACAGCATTGGACACACAAACAGACGAGCAAATGAATGACCTAACTTTTACAGACCAAAAACAATGTGGTAAGCCTAGGAAATGTCAGGATAAGAAAACAACCGAAACGAATGTGGAAAAGCACCGTTGAAAGCAAATCAAAATGTCGCATTAAATGGTGGCTAGTGAACCAGAAACTCCATCACAAATATAACTAGAACAGAAATAAAAAAAGCAATGGAAAATACTGTACAGCAAAAAAATTTCACACACAGCAAAATATAAAATTTAAAAAATTTCTGTACGAATGACTTTTCATTGTCGGACTGCGATTAGCGTCAACAAAAAAATTCAAAACTTAATACAGTAGAATGTCAAACACCAAATCTTCTTGTCAAAACTTTTCGATATTTAATTGGCAAAAGTTTTTACAAAAAATTGGCTCAATACAAGTTCACAGCACTACAAAGAATAAGCTATGCTTTGTTAATATCCATGACAATTTTCTGACAATAGCAAAAGTTCTAAACGTCAATATTTAATTTTTTTATTTTTTATTTTGTAAATCTTTTGCAAACGAAATAAATTCGAAAAAGTTGTGCGTACAGCTTTTATATAACAACAATTTAAGCTATACTGTGTATTAATATATCAATGTACAAGAGTAGTAAATATAAATAAAACTCATAAATTGAAATAACTAAATGTACAGAACAAGTTTTCAAAATTGAAAATCAAATTATTTTGATTTATGTACTTTATATAATATGGAAATGTCACACCATTAAATTACGCAATAATATTTTTATACCTGGTCTCTTTGTACTCTACTGGATTTAAAAACAGCTTTTGAATTTAGAAAAAGTAGAATTTAAAAAAGGATTACAATGTCATTTTCTTTCTAAGTCAAAGAAAAATCACACACTCTAACGCCAACGGAAGAAAAACTAACCGTAAGGATTGATCTAAAATAACATGAATTTTCACTGTTTTGTTCGGAAACAGTGCGGCCGTAATAACATACTGTAATAGTTGCAATGCGTTAACCTTGAATGTATAGGGTAAAATTTACGGTGACACGTTGTAAAAAGAAAAAAAAATTTATTATAATTTATTATAATTTTGTTTTCTAAACGAATGATTTTATTTAGAAATCTATAATGTTATTAAGATACAAACTGTGTTCTCAGCAAGTCTCACCTTTCAGACAAACGCACTTCTTCGCATTAAAAAATTGTAAAAAAATATGTTTATTGAAGGCCTGTAAACTGTAGTGTGTAATTTGGTACACTTCCCTGTATTTGTTAATATGTCAATTATTTACGCTTCGTTTCAGAATTTTCTACAGTTCATATCCGTACCTTTTGACGTTTAAGCTGCATATGGGCAAATTCCAAAAATGGTCAACCGCAGGCGAAAAATAAAAAGTTATTAAAAACTTATACTTTTAGGATATTATCTTGATTCCTCGCAGTGTTTCACAAATGTAGTTTTTCTTTTTAGTAAATGTTAAGTAAGTGTTTTGTGAATGTTTTTGTTTTATTAAAAATGGAAGGTATTGGCTAAAGATAATAATGAAATGATTAAGACAAGGAAAGAACAACATATTAAATTTGTTTTTTAATAACTTAATTACTTAATTAAAAAAAGAAAATCTGAAACGTCCGTCACGAAACGTCCGAACAAATGAAATAATTTACTGTGATCTTACTATGCGCTTAATAAAGACGACGTATGGCTTTTCTGAAAACTTGTTAAATTTATAAAAAATATTGTCTTATGACTTTTTTTATACGGCCGATAAATTCACAGATTTTAGCATAATGTTATTTTGCGGATGTAACCGATTATGAAAAACCTGTAAGACTTTTTTTAACTATTTATTTAAAAAATTTCAGTTTCATAAGGGATTTGAAAAACTTTTGGGTCGTTTCTACTTTGACTTTGCTTTTGCTTCAGGGTTTTTTTATAAATATTTGGAGTAGAAAATTGTGATGAGTAATTTTCGCAGCATAGATAATAACTGGGACTGTTATTTATTTATAACTATTGTTATTTATATATATGTTGTTTATTTATTTTTAATGACTGTTTTAAGTGAAGTTGGGTGTTAAAGTTTAACATGAAAAATGACACCACCATTCGTTTTGTCATTATTTTGGTCAAACTATTTGCTGTGCCTGTACGTCTTGGCGACTGGAGTAATAAGATCGGTACACCTCATACCATGCAAGATCATACATAAGACCCTAGCTTCATCGGTAACTTGGGCAATTTCAACATGGATACAGTTACTTATAATAATTACGCAAACTTGGCTCAAGATTTGTGAGAGGAGATGTCCTTGGGTGCCACTCCAAATCAAGAGTTTGCAGATTTCTTGACTAAAAAAAACGGCATCATGTTGAGGCTTAAATTGTTAACTCTTTCGAAAAGGGCAACCCTCAGTTTCATGGAAGAATAGTATTTATTCACCTTCATGTTCTGAAGTATTTTTAAAAACTATATGATATTAGTATAACCTAACTAAATGCTAAACTTACTAACTAAGTGCTAAAGTAGGGCTTTAAGTTTTGCCTTTATTAATTCTTAAAAATGATTCGATTAGAAAAGATCCATTAAATGTTTCCAGTGCAGAACAGAACTGTTCACAATTGCTTTTAGGAATCATTATAAACAATCGAAGACGAAATTACTTTGCCGATGGCTTTCAACAAATGCTTAATTTGTTGTAAATGTGTTACTGTTAAATAACATTTTTGGGACAGCTGTGGTGTCAAGCATTTACCTGGCGCTTAGTTTTTTTTTCAAATGCATTGAGAACTTTATGATTTTAGCATAACTAAAATCGTGTCAAAATTGAGCCTGAACTAAGCTACACTCTAAAAAATAAATACAAATTTACTATAACAATAATACTAACTTTTTGTTTAAAATTCAGCTGGAGTAATATTTCACTGAAGTTTCATTGAAAATTTTCAATGTTTAAAATTGTATACAAACTTTAGTAAAATTAAGCCACATATGTTGAATTTTGCTGCAATATTAATATTAAACTATTTTTTCATCATATTTTTCATTGCCAATAGACATATGTAAGTGTTTAATTTTCAACATCATTTGTATAATTGCATCATATTCTCATTCAAGTTTGGTTATGAGCAAGTAAGCAGCTTATTATTCAGTCCAGTATCCGCTTCTCTAATTACAAAAATTGTATTAAATAACGTGTTTTAATTTTAAGCTAAGATTGTAAATATTTTTTGCCTTGTAATGTACTTAATATTTATATTGGAATGTGTGCGAGAAGTGCTTAATAAATATTTACAAATTGATTTTAAAAATGCTTTGTTTTATTTCTATAACTCTAACGACAAATTGATATAGCTTCTTGGTGCAACGGACTTGAAAATTTTTCTTTGTTTTTATTCAGATTTGTGTGTTTTATAAATATTAAATCAATCATAAAATTAGTTGAAGTTTTAATTGCCAAACACGTGTCAAATATTAGTAAATAGTAGTAGTAATTCTTATATTATTACATTATTGTAGTAAAAGTAAACAAAAATTGTTGAATATTATTCATATAAAGGTTGTAATTTTGCAATAGTAATACAAAAATGATAGCAACATTAAACAACTAATGTTTAAGTTTACTACAATACATATATTAAAGCTTAAATATAACTATATATTTTAAGCAAAATTAAACACCAACTGTTAAATTTTACTACATAATAATAGTAAACTACAGATGTTGAATTTAATAAAGGTGTGTAAATTTACAACAGTTATAGAAGCTAAACTGTTGCCTACAACTATTGTAGTGAATTTCAACAAAAAGTTTTAAGAGTGTAGAAGTAAATCAATGGAAAGAGCTGGTATGCAATATAATTGTATAACCGCTAGTTAAGAGAATTGTTATTGACCCTGTCAACATTGCACTAAAAAAGTGGCATAATAAGTGAATAGAGTCGTAATCCAAACATGACCTTTACTAGGTCACTTCACAACAAAGCACATGTTTGGCGAAATGTATATATGAATTTTTTTTTCTGCATGCATATTTATAAACCTAACCTAGAAATACTGCCACACACACACACACACACACACACAAACATCCGCAGCTACTATATATACCGCACCCCACTCAAAATGCAATCAGCAAGAAGTTTCAATTTCCGCTTATGCTGACTTTTGTGCACCACGTCGCACTCATAAGTCAGAGACGATGCAGGAGCATGGAGCAAGCAGCACTCACTGCATAAGCTGCTGCTGTCAGCCAGAGGGCGCTACACAACATTTGTAACTATTAACAATGTGGTAAAGTTTTTTTTAAAATGCAACGACATGAAGACAAAAAAAAGGGTAGACAAAAAAGAATTTGAACAAACAGACTAGAAGTAAAATCGCTAAAAACGTTACTTTTAATACACTTGCACAGTTGCACTCGAAAGTGCACTACAACGAATGTTACACCCCGTTTGGGGAGAAAACAAAGCAAGGCAAACAAGCGTCCAACATTTTACGCAGACAATGTAATGTTGTAATGAGCGCAACATTTTTATAATTTTGTTTTGTAATTTTTTTTAGTTGGTCTGCGGTGTTGTTCCTTTTCTTTCATTTTTTCCCATTTTTAATAATACTTTTTTCCATAGCATAGTTTCAGGCGTTTTCATTTATATTATTTTATGTTACGTTGTGTTTTTATCTTAATTTCTCTATGTAAAAGTGAACAAGTTGTATTTGTCAACACTTTTCCGTATGCCAGTCACAATGATTGTGTGCTCTTGAATGCTCCATCCTTTCAATTATTTGTTTTTTTTTTCTTCTTTCTTTTACTCTCTTTGCTAGCTTTTCACCCATTCTAATCTATCTTCATTTCCTTTTGTCATTTGCAGGTTCTTTCATATTTCTAACAATTGAGAACGAAGACTCTTCGCTGCTGCATCAACAGCGTACTTTAGCCTCAACCAAACGTGTTGCCGGTGTTGGGCTTGGTGTTGGTATAAGCAGTGAAACTGGGCGTGGCAGTGGAAGTGAAAGTAGAAATATTTATCACACTCAACCACATCATTTGGACAATGGCACAGTAGCTGCTGTCTCGTACACATCCTCGTCATCATCTGTGTCGTCGTCATCGTCGTCGCCATCCTCAGCGGGCACATCAGCAATGAATGGCAATCACGAATTTGGCATCAGTGACTCGCAGCTGGCACTATCAGCGGAAACGTATGATGTACGACAGCGCACCATTGAGAATATCTGGGATATAACAGTATCGTTGAACATCCTGTACAAGGAGAATTGGACAAAGTGAGTTACAACAAAGGGTTCGGTTCGTTGCACTGGTTGTGTGGGCGTTGCTGGCGTGAAAATTGATAGTCAAACAATGATTGAACGAATTTTACTTTAGCGCAGAAGACAGGCAAAAAGCTGTTTGTTGCTTTAATGCAAAGCACTAAAAGCAATATTTGAAATTTCTCAAGATTTACTTAAACTTATCATATTTTAGACTGAAAAGAAAATTATTGTAGATATTTAAGGAAATACACATTCAAGCTTTTATTTGAATAGAATAAAAAAGGGGGAAATAAAAAATGAACAAAATTGAGAACTGTGCTGACTCAGGGGGGATGGAGGTTGGGGTTGGATCACAGCATCCCTCCACTCAAGATGAAGATGAAGTGTTAATGTTGGAAACGTAGATAAGTAAAAGTATCGCCAAGGCTGTAAAAGAAAGCATTCAAATTGATTTTATTTACAACAAGCTAAATACCCGGCGATACTCGGCAGTTGATTTAAATAAGTTTTGAACTCATTCGTCGATTTGAAAACACTTTAACCGGTATCTACGTCGAAATGAGCAAAATTGTAGCTTCAACATCTGAAGATTTTGGAAAAAAGTTATGAAAACAAAGTGTTTTGTGTGTGCGTGCCGATAGCTTACAAAAGTATATTTTCGAAATTTTGTCAAGTATTTATGTATATTTTCTCATAAATAAATGATCTCTCTTGTCCGCGTGTCGTAATGTTGCTGTAACGTTCAATGTGTTTAGGATACTAAACATGTGCTCATGTGTTATTATTATTGACGTAAGCGTTGCGTGTTGTTTTTAAGGCTTCACAATATTAATAATTCACGGATTCTTTCTTAAAGAAATAAATATATAAGTAAAAAAACAAATATTACAAGTATTTCTTAAGAAAAACAAACAAAACATGCTTCAATCAAAAAAAAATTTGAAGAACGTATGAACACAAATATTTGTACAATATGGGAAGTTAAAAGGGTGTAGGCGAGGCTCGAAATAGAGAATTAAAAATAGAAAATGAGTTTTGCTAATGTAGATAGTACAGAAATAAATGATTTTTTTTTGTAGAACTGAAACTACTTTTATCTATAAATTTAATTTCATATGAAAGGGAATTAAAAATGAACGTTTGAATTTAAATTATTTTTACAACAAAAACAATTTATAGGAAACCATTATTTGAGAAAACATTCAATATTTTGGACCATTCTTTAAAAAAATTCAAAAATATAAATGCTTACCTAGTGGTACTACTTTTTTATTTTTGTAAAATAGTTTTAATGACGTTTAAGAGAAAAAAAGAATTAATTAAATATATTTTAAAAGAGCAGAGAAACTTGTATCGGTTTTTTTCGCATCGGAACGAACCGGCTGCATTTTCCGCGTTGAACTCTTTCACGATTTCATGCGATGCGGAATCTTTCTTCCCGACATACTGCATCGGTTCATTTGCATTCTTGAACATTTTGAAACTTGCCCACAACATTCGCAAGCAACTCCACTAAGAGTTTCTTTAGTTTTGAAGATATGTTAATGCTTTTAATGATAAACTAAAGGTAAAATTTTTTAATAAATTACCCTTAAGTAAATGATAGATAGTATACAGATAGATAGTATGAGAAGATAGTATACATTTACATATACTTGTATTAAATAGAGAAATGTATATTAAATGGAGAAATGCATATTAAATAGGGAAATGCGGAATTTTCAAAGTACCTAGGATTATGTGTGCAAAATTTGGTTGAAGTCAGACACGCTGAGTAAAAGAAGTTCGATTAAAAGTAAAATGCCTCGCCCACTTTTCAAGTCTTAAGACTTTACATTACACCGAAGAATATATATGCAAAATTTGGTATAGGTCGAACAAACGGGTGGAATTTGGGTACATTCAGACATGATGATATGCAGTTTTATATATTTACAAAGGTTCTTCTATTTTGATGACGTTACTTCGTATGGAAAGTGAAGGGAGTTTTCATTACAGTTTGCCAAATTTAATAGTGTGAGTTAATATTTAATATCAAAGCTTATGTGCAAAATTTTATGGCTTTTCTTTAATTTTTGTGGATTTTTAAGAGATTTTACTTTCTAAATAAGTCCACTTTGTATGTGCGGTAGGCGTGGCTTTTATCTGATTTTACCAAATATCGTATTAAATATTATACCATATGTGCAAAATTGATGATATTTTTTCAAAAATTTTTTGTCGGTTTTTAAGAGATTTTACTATTAAAATAAAGTCACTTTGTATGGAAGGTAGGCGTGGTTTTCATCCGATTTCACCAAATATCATAGAGATAGTTTATATTAAATAGGAAACCATATGTGCAAAATTTCATTAAATTTCTTTAATTTTTGTGAATTTTCAAGAGATTTTTACGGTTAAAATAAAGTTACTTTGTATAGGAGATAGGCGTGGTTTTCATCCAAGTTCGCACATTCTCGAACTTGATCTTCATATTTTAATAAGAAGCTTATATTTTTAATTTCATCATAGCTTTAAAATTACGGCTGTAATCGTGTCGACAGACAGACAGACAGGCAGACCGACAGGCGGACAGACACACGGACACACGGAAATCGACTCAGGTGTTGATGTTGATCAAAAATATATATACTTTTCTATACCTGCCCCGACTTCTTATTGGTGTTACAAACGGAATGACAAAGTACAGTACGACAGTACGCGTTGGGGTATAAAAATCATAGAAGAAAGAGTTTTAAAAATTTTACGATTGCTTAGCACGTAATCCGGAAACTAAACTGCGCACAGGACCAAATTTTTGTAAACAAACTAAAATTAAGATGTTTAGCATATCAAAAACGTATGTTCGAATGGAAAAATTTTTTTAGATGTCCACTAGAGAGGGTCGGTACCCATACAAAAAAAAAATTTGAAAAGTGCACCCCTTATTTTAAAGATGACCTCGAGACAACTCCAAAAACAAAAAAATGTTTTTTGTTGGAACCCCCGGAAAAACCGCCAAAATAGTATTTTTTTCATAACTTATGCATTTTATGTCCGATTTTAGAAAATGATATACCGTTAAAAAGGTCTTAGTTAGTACTATATTTTCCTTTTACACCTTTTGGACTTCTGAAATTATATTCAACTGGTAAGCCCTGTTACCTCGATTTACTTCCCTCATGAACCAATTTTTTTATCATAAAATTAAACTCCTTAAAAATTTGTTCACATCTTGTCCAAAAAGTGCTTTATTTGGCCTTGAAACAAAAATGTTGTACCAGTTCCAAATTGTAGCTTAATACTTTATAAAATTTCTTAAAACTAATAGTTTTTTTTTTGTTGTTTCTTTAATTCATGCATAATGAGTGGAGTAAAAGTGAGAGAATGAACACAATGAGGTATGTTCTCATTTAAGTTGCTCTTATTCTTGACTCTCGTCAAAATGTAATGTAATTTACAATGTTTTATCATTCCACTTATCCACTTATCTTCCAAGATATTTTTGTGCATCGTAATGTTCATGTATAAGACCATTTATGTGCCTCAGAGTCGTTGTTTATTCTACTATCGGAATGTTTGCACGCTGCCATAATTCATGCAGAACTTTTTTAACTATTGGTATATAATTAGGTAGTTTATGATATTTGGGCCAAAATCTTTATGTTTTAAAAATAAACTTAAAGAAACAATAATAAAAACCTCTTAGTATTACGAAATTTTATAAATAAAGCCTTAGGTTGCTGCTAGAGTGAATGCAGGTGCAGACAGGCAGGCAGATCAGGTAAGAAAACACATAAGAGCAAAAGAAACGCATGGCTTGGTTTCTTTATTGCTCTAATGTGAAATCTGCCGGCCTGTCTGCATCTGAATTCACTCTGGCCGCAGCCTTATACTACAATTTGGAACTGCTACAACATTTTTGTTTCAAGGCCAAAGAAAGTTATTTTTGGACAAGATGTGAACAAATTTTAAAGAAGTTTAATTTTATGATAAAAAAAATTGTGTTCAGGGGGCCGGGGGTAAAACGAGGTAACAGGGCTTAACAGTTGAATATAACTTTAGAAGTCCAAAAGCTCTGAAAGGAAAATATAGTACTAGCTAAGACCTTTTTAACGGTATATCATTTTCTAAAATCGGACATAAAATGCATAAGTTATGGAAAAAAAGCCATTTTGGCGGTTTTTCCGGGGGTTCAAAAAATCTTTTTTTTTTTGTTTTTGGAGTTGCCTCGAGGTCACTTTTAAAATAAGTGGTGCACTTTTCAAATTTATTTTTCCACCAACTCTAATGTCCACTTCACGTGAAATACTTATCAATTTTTTTATGTCGTAAAATATGTATACTCTGGTTAATATAACTTTTCAAAATTATAAAACAAACATAAGCCTTATATTCTTCAATTTTAAACTAATATTCGTTTAAGGTAGAATTTCTTACATATATTTTTAGGATATCAGGGACTTTTTGAGCACTAAAAGCAGTCGAAAATGGTAGGTACTTTAATATACAAACTTCTTATAATTAATTCAGATGTAATGATTGTGACCTTTATAAGTAAAGTTAAACTTTTCTTTGGCCAAAGAATTTTTCATTGCTCAAGTGAATTTTTTAAATTTGTATTGAAAATAATAGCGTTTACTTCCTCAAGTAAATTTTTTCATTGCCTCAATTTTTCTTACAAAGGAAAATATGAAGTTTTTACTTTAAAACTCTCCTTTGCATTATATTTTTTATACCTTTTGGACCTAATAGGGTAGGGGGGATAAGCCCTCCTTGGCTAGGGGCCTAGTATTATAACAGTCTCTTAATGTAAAATTTAAAAACTTAACATTTTCTTTTGCCAAAAAAAAAAAAAAATCGAAATGTTTGAACACAAATGATCGCGAACTGGACCTACATCAGGGATGACATTTGAGGGCTTTTAGGGCTTTTTTAAGCCCTTTTTGATTTCATAAGCCCTAAGGCCCTTTCGGTTCATTTTAGGCCCTTTTGAAAGATTATACTGAAAAAATGATTTTAAATCGATCTGAGTAAAATAAGTTCTGTTTAATTTTTTGAACAAAAAACTCAAACAATTATCCCCAATTTTGTTTTTAAGGAATATTTAAGCTATATAAGCCTACGCAAGTACGTTTTGGGTTTGCTGCAGAAATAGTACACTTGTAAAAATCTATTAAAACTAAAAAAAATTTTTAAAAACGGACGTTCTTATATTTTGTATAAAGCCACCATGTTTCTATTAATTAATTTCTATTTTCTATTAATTATTGACATCAACAGGAGAAATTACTTACAAACATTTGGTATCTACTATTATGGAGGAATAATGATGACTCCTGCACACCCTTCAAAAGAACATCTAAATTTTCGAAGCAATTTTACTTTTAATAGTATCCCAAAGTAATTCTATAGGTTTAAGAATGGAAATTTGAGGTGGAGAGCTTTATGCACGATACATTCCTTACAAAAATTTTTTCATTCATATAGATGAAAAGGCGAACCTGTAAAAAGGCTCTATCGTAGTCTTAAGTAACCTTCAATGAATTTTCATCGATTTTTTTCTTCCGAAATAATTTCCAACACATATAAAATATTTTTTCTTATATAAAAATTCACGCTCTTTCAGATTATGGCGTCAGAATTCATTTTAAATTAATGCTAAAGAAGTAATAACCAATTTTTTGCATGAAAACGCGATTTTTTAACTTTAAAAAATTTTAGATCTAAAAATGAAGTCGGTATCATACACATTCTTTTCCGAAAAGAAAAGTGTTTTCGAGTTATAAATTTTAAGAAATGTAGGACTTGGAAAAAACTTCAATATAGCGGTCTCAAAATGACATCCAAAATGGAAATTTTTCAATTTTTGAACTGTAACTCAAAAACTAAAAGCTTTTTCAAGAAATGGAGACTGCGGAAACTGCGATGGAACATTTTTTGTCATCTTATTGGGTGTAACTTAACTTAATTTTGTTGTTCAAAACTCTTTATTCCAAAATTGCATTATATTTATGAAATCATTCTTTATTAATCCCGCATATTTGTCTTCTTACAAGTCTCGCAGACGCAGACTCTCCGTTAAATATCTCATATCTTTCTGACATTCTTATGTATATAAGCAACGACTCGAAAGAATACTCCTAAGGCTCTTTAACGATGAATATATCGATCCGATTTGCGGTTTTCTGTCGAAATGCTTTGCTGTTTTTATTTGTATTATGTACTAACTTCTATAATAACTGGCTTTGTTAAAAATTTGGAGAAATTAACTATATTGATTATTTTTTTTTGGCATATTTTTGACTTTTTAATCAATACTCTATTTAGAAGAGACAAACTATATCACTTTGACCCACAATTTTTGATTCTGAGAACTGATCGTGTAAACTAAATTGAGCTATTTTTGTGACAAATAAAAAACTTCCCTGCCAGTGATGTTCCTCTACGTCCCGACTGTAATTGTTGACAATTTTGGTGCACATAACGTTGACAATTTGGAGATAAAAACTCGAAATTGATTGGGATCTTTCTGGTCATGGCTGAATATTCAAATAGAAAGTCTTTAATATTGAACTAAAGGCCCCGAACGGTTTATGTTCTCAAGAAATTTTCATGGCTCTCTCTCTGAAAAATTTTTACTCTCTGAGGTTTGCCATTGTCTGCAGAGAGCTGACGGCAGAACAGAAAAATTAATTCAATTGAAAAAACTTTCTGTGTCAGATGGGGATTCGAACCTGGGTTCTCTGGCGTACGGGCCACACACTCTACTTACTACGCCACGGCCGCCACTTTTTATATTATCTTTATCAATATTAATCTTTTGCCAATAATCCTTATTAATAAAACCCGTTTTCACTTAAAACCAAACCAAATTCGCACAAATTTTAAACTGCTATTTATGTTCTTCTCTTTTATAGGTTAGCCGCACTGGAAATTGCAAAATTTCAAGACCAATTAGTTAAAAGACTGAATGAAGATGCGCTGCTGCAGTTAACACATGACCTCGATGTCAACGGCAATGCCAATAGTCCAGCCACTGAAGCAGTTCTGTTGCTATCGCACCAGCATGGTATACATGGACAACCACAGCTTGAGTGGAATTTTGCTAAAGCGTTTCTCTACTCGTTGACCGTGCTGACAACAATTGGTAAGTGGGTACGGGCGCGAATTTTATTAAATAACAGCGTGATTCACAAGCTATAATTTAAGTGCACTTGAAATAATTCTGCTGACACTTTAACAAGCTGCTGATGGCACTAATAAATACGCATTTATGCGACTGGCAATAATGGCCAATAATGACGCATTGACAATTGTAGGCCAAGCGAACAACACAGCAGATACAACATGAGAAAACCAATAATAAAAAATAAACCCACGAAATACACCCTCTGCTACGACAATAAAATAAAACCTTATTAATATATTTGAAAACAGTCCAGATCTGCGAAATTCGATATCTTGTGAAATTTGTATTGAATCGAGAACTTGGCGCTATACGTAGGTAATAATGGCTCAAGTCGAAAGCATTGAATTCTTCGCATACTTAATTCGCTAATAAATAAAATTGCATAGCATACGCACAGGCGTCACAGTCAAGTTTACGACAGCAGCAGCAGTAGCAGTAGTAGTGAGCGTGTTGGGACCAACTGCTGTGAAATTAATTTGGCTCCAATTCCGTTCGACGCACAAATTGTAGCTGCTACAATTGAACCAAGAACCAGCAGCGTTCTACCTCCTCCCGCCCAGCAGAGCAGCGTGCTTTTCAGTGTGTCTCAAGTCAAAGTCCTTTGTTTCAATAAAATATGTAGATTTCGATAGCTATCCAAGCGCACAGGGTTGCCATCACAACACCAAGGCGTGGTATGAAATAAAAGCATTTTTGCGCACTTTTGGTATCTTTGGGTTCGATATTTCTAAAATGAGTTAAATTGCATAATCTAGAGGGTAAACTTGAACATTCTGGTGAAAAATAATACTGTGTGACAGTATTTTTATAATAATAAAATATTTTTTTGGTATTTTACTAGCAATTAATATTTGATATTTCTTTAACTCCTAAAAAACTTCGAGAGATCGATTCATTTGGTGATTCACGAACCACGACATCATACTTTATTTAGAGTTTTAATATAATTCAAATCAAAATAACAAAGGCTCATACATTTTAATTCCGCAATATTTTATTAAATTAAATCGAACTTCACATTTATCTACGATGAAATCGAACCTCAACCATGGAACTCGTTATACTCGTTATACTATTCCAATTTATTATGTACCAGGTTGTTCAATATGTTTCTGGAACAAAAATAAAAAACATAATTTTATGGCTTGAAATGCTTTTTATTATTCAGTATATTATCCCAGAAGCTCAATATACTTGTTACAACGGTCCTCTAATTTATGGATCCCATGGCTGTAGTCCTTTCGGAAGGTCTCCAAAATACTTCTGTCGCTACTATCACCTCTTTGTTTGATGAAAATCAGAGGGAGCTAGTTCTGGTGAATAGAGTGGATGTTCGAACAACTCTTCAATTCACAGATTTCAGCGATGGTGTATTGACTTTTGTTAGCGGGTCCATTGTCCTAAAGAAAAACTACTTCTGCAAACTGGCTCTTTTTTCAAGAATCCTCGCATTTTATGAGCTGATTCAAAAGGTTGCAATAATATTCAGAAATAATTGGTTTTCCAGTTTGGAGATAAGCCACCAACTAAACTTATTTTGCATCCCAAAATACTGATGCCATAACCTTCTTTGCAGGTTTTTGAACACGAACTCGTTTAGGAGCCGAAGCACCAGGTTCACGTCACTCTTTACCTTCTTGTTTTGATTCAAGATCATGGTGGTAGACCCCAGTCTTATCCATAGTTATAAATCGACGTATAAAATCATTTTTATCCTTTTTAAAACGCCCCACATGTTGCTGCGAAAGTTTCATTTGAATGTGTTTTTGTTCCATGTAAGCGAATTGTACACACGCCTTTTTGAAACCCAAAACTTCGTTTAAATATGTCCTGCACTGCCTGATTAGATGTCTACGGCTTCTACTAAGTCTCTCTCAGTCAATCGACGATCTTCCAAAACCATACTTTATGTTTTTGCTAAGATTTCTGGTGATGATGCACTTTTTGTACGCCTTTGACGTGGATCCTCAAGACGTGGATCTTCAAGACTTGTTAAAAGATCACGTTTAAACTCAGCAACCCAGTATACACTGTTGCAAGTGAAGATAATTATTTGATTACCAACAATTATTTGAAGGTATACACACTTATATACATTATACACTTCAAATAATTGTTGAAGAATTTCTTTCGGCTGTACATCTTTCAAAAATAAAAATTCAATCATAGCACGATACTTAATTTTTTTTAATAATTAAAAAAAAAACACTGTGACACGTCGATTTCGAACAGCTTTAAATATAGGACTAAGTTCTCAGATCTACATGATACTTTACGCGTGTTCATAGTAGCTAGAAAGTAGTACCATCTTCAGAAAAATGAAATGGTGGACGTACTACCTTCATCTATCTGTGATTCTAGAAACTTGTTGAACAACCTGGTATTATAACTTAGTTATTGGTGTAACATATTTGTATGAATCGCCAATGTTTTTTTTTTTTGTGTTGATATTTTTTCTGTACACAGTACATTGGAAGAATTCAACTGAACCGCAACTATTTTACATACGACTAGTATGGGCAATCGATTTCTTCGCTCATCAGTTCATTGAGAATCTAACAGCAAATAGATGCGCTCAGCAGTTGGATTGGAAGCAGGGATAGCGAAAAAAATTTGGAAATTTGCAATATTCCACCATAGAACATTCATAAGCACAAATTTGCTTACCTGATCAAGAAAACCAGAACCCTCGTTTTGCAAGTGCAAAAATTAGTTCAAGTACATGATTTGGGCAAATGGTAGTAAGCCATCAATAGTCACAGTTTTCGTCACTAAATAAATAACAGTTTCCTCGATTGATGACATTTTAATCTGATATTCTAATCTAATATTCGTGCTTAAAATTGATCGCATGAAACACACGAAATTATGCATGTGGTTGAGTCCATTTCTGCAAATATGAATTCTACTGTTTATTTAAATGATCACATTCAGCATCTGTGCCTTGACTTCTGTTTTTCGAAACTATACTTTTAACTTTCAAATGCAAATATGTGTGTTCGAATCTTTTGCGCAATGACTTCATAACAAAATCAATTAATCTCAAAGTTTCCAAAATGTTGTTAGGTTCTCTTTCTAGCCAAAATATTTTCATGAAAAATTAGCATCAATGACTGAACGAGTTACAGAAACCAGTCTGAAAAATCGCTCACGAAAAAACATTCCCTCATACTTTCCTATCGCTAGGGTGCGCGATAATATCTCAATATCTCAAAATAATAATATTTCAGGAATAATATCTCAAAAATTACCTGAGGTATCGAAAAATTTCATTGCGTTAACGTTATAGTGTGCTCTGGCGAGGGATCAAATAATTTGTACATTTGTACATTTCTATGACGAATATTTGAATTTTATAAAAAATACAGGTTTTCATTTAAAAAATTTAAATGGAGCTTGAAAGTTGAGCTCAAGAACAACAGCAAAGTCAACAAGGACCTTTCGAAACCTGCAACTTTTATATGAAATACTTCCCGTGGTGTTAATTATTTTTCAAAATAGTTAGACGTATAAAAAAAACCATGTTAAAAATTCACCCCGTATAATTGGCTGGGTAAAACCATGGCATAAGAAAAAATATGGTAGCGAATTCTTCACCACTCTATAAATTTCCCCAGACATGTCAAAAAATTTTGACACAGAGAGAGCAACTATTGATTTGTGTCAAATAATTGTTTATTTTGTTGGCTTTATATATTATAATACTTCATATAAATAAATTGTTAACTAAAGTATGGAGTGAATGTGTGATAATTAGTTAATTAAGTGAACCACAATGACGTATAATGACGACTTATAAGAAGGCTCTATGTAGTAAGCTATCTGCTCATTCACCTTGTTGGTCATTCAATGGGTGTTTATTCATTTAATTGTGTGAATGCATATGTTAATCCATGTTACAGTCTCATCAGTTTGTTATTGTTTTCTATAGCTTATGAACTTTTATGTAAAATATATTATTGAAAATTCACAAAAAAGCATTAATTTGACAAGCTTTGTTTTTTTTTCGTGAATTTTGCTTAAAGTTTATCATCAGCTTTAATCCCGGGAATACTCATGGGATTCTGCATTTTCCTGTTATCCCGGGATTGCCATTCCTATTCTGCCTTTAGGCGATAACTATCTAAGCTTTGTTTTACCCATGTATTTTTTGACAGGTCTAGGGAAATTTATAGAGTGTTAAATAATTCCTCGTAGAGTGGTATAGTTATGATTGTTCATTTTGGGTAGCAACCATTATGCAAGAAACAAGGTAGCTCTGGCAGCTGGGTACTTTCTCACAAACGGCGATCTTGACTTGTCACTTGCCTACATAATTACTTCTAATAATTTTTTTTTTTTGCTTTTTTGTTTCTCTACTTTATACTATTTTTAACAAGCTATGATCGCCAAAAGAATTGCCAGGGCTACCTAGTTTCTTTTGCCATGGGTGGCAACATGTGTAGTTTTTGAGACCACACTCAAGCAAATCACAAAACGAGACGTAACTAACTAATAAAAAAACGAAATGGCCATTTCAGCCCTTGAAAGGACTTTGACTGAGCTTCTTATGATCAATTGTGTTGTACGTGTTGTGGAATGTTTGAACACAAATGATCGAGAACTGGACCTACATGTTTTATGCCGACTCCGAACGGCTTATGTTCTCAAGAAGCTTTTGATGGCAGTTTTTACTCTCTGAGGTTTTCCATTGTCTGCAGAAAGGTAACGGCCGAGCAGAAAAACTAATTCAATTGAAAAATCTTTCTTTGCCAGGTGGGATTCGAACAAGGGTTCTCTGGCGTATGGGCCACACACTCTACCCACTGCGCCATGGCCGCCACGTTTTTTTTAACTGACTGTTGTTAATACGTCATTTTATTGAATTTTACTTTTTAAATTTTATACGAAAAAGTATTTATGTTTTTTTTCAAACATTTTTATATAAAAAGAGTTTAGTAAAATTGTTTTCTATAATATTATTTAATTTTTGTTTTTTATATCAACTACATTCGCGCATAGTTTTTTAAGATTTTCATATGAAAAAATCTAATCGAAAAACTCTCGCATGCGCTAATATGCATTTTTCCAAATTCCAAATATCGAAGCCGAATTTTTAATATGGAAAATTTTTTTAAAAATGGGTTTTCTTAGCTCGCTGTCATTCATACGTCTTTTAAATGAATACTTTCTTTGATTTTATGTTGGAAAAAATGTTGGTAAAAAAATAAACGAAATAAAATTAATTTAGAACTTTTGCTAAGCAAGATCTTTAA
The DNA here is from genome assembly GCA_914767935.1 of Coremacera marginata. Classification (NCBI taxonomy): domain Eukaryota; kingdom Metazoa; phylum Arthropoda; class Insecta; order Diptera; family Sciomyzidae; genus Coremacera; species Coremacera marginata. The sequence goes on along the minus strand of OU612046.1, from coordinate 135,826,545 downwards.
AAAAAATACCCAAATAACAAAAGAAGAACAGTTGTTTTGGCCCGAATTGGTTGCGAACCCACATCCGATCAGCAACGCTTTCTGCATTGAATTCGAAAAGGATTTATTTTTGAAGCGAAACTTTTTACGCCTCGTTCTGTGATTAGCTTAAGTGAATCTCACAAACGACACTTTATTTATCGACAGCGTTTGTCTTAGAAATTTATGTTTCTTTGTTCCTTGCGGCTATTATAACAAGAAAATGTAATTTCAATATGTTAAAAATATTTGTTCGATCCTCCACGCGGATTCAAACTCGCACCGTTGCGATTAGGAGTCCAATACACTATCCACTGATCCAATATCAAGTATGTATTACTATAGCTATGTCGCAGTAGATCACAATAATCTCTTAATATATAGAGGATGGTGTATTGACTATTCTGTATATAAATACATTCCACATGTAAATACATTCCACATATAAATACACTCCACATAAAATAGTTGCTACAAGATGTTTCCACTTGCTTCTACGTGCTACAAGATGCCCCCAGCATCGGTATTTTAATAAAGTACAACTGAAACTATGTTATAAATAAAATAATAATGAAATGTAACATAATAAAATTTAATGGTGTGAATATTAACGTGTGTTTTTTAATTTAATTTATATAATTTTTTAGTGTAAAGTTATTTCATTAAAAAAAAAAAGCCATTAAATTATTAAATATATGAAACTGCAAAAAACTTCGCTTCTCTCATGTGTCCAACGACGCACCTGTGTTTTTTTAATATTTACAATTTGCTTACAATTCATAACTTTTAAATGTCTTAAATTAAACGATTCGATTATGAATTGTGACTTCTGCAGGTAGTGAATTCGAAAACGTATCTTTAACGAAATTCGCTAAGGAATAAAAATTCCGAAAATGCGGTTTCGTTTCGTATTTGGCTTATTGGAAACTAATAATTAATAGTTCTGATCAAGAAAAAAGCAGAGATTTTACATAAAAGAAGCAGAAACGGGACAGAAAAAACAAACATTTCCACTTAAAAGCTCACGTCTAGTATGCTTATAAGCCCCCACACAACAATCTGGCAACATTCTTGTCATGATAGTATCAGAATTTAAGTACTTTTTACTGAGTCTTTTTCAATATTATACGAACAAGTAAAAGAAGCAAGGAGGATTGCCTCACATACATGGTGATCCTTACATATGGTGACGGCGAAGCTTGATTTCCAGCGCTGCTGGGCTCACAATTCAATAAAATTAGCACAAATAAATTCGGGGGCAGATTGCGTTGCTGCCTGCTGTTGCTTCTGCTGCTGTCAGCGCAATTGTCGTTACTATAATGGCAATATTAAATGGCGGATATTCAAGTAGGTGGAATGTTTTATTTAAATGTCAGGCAATCATGTAAAATTATATTGATTTGATATTGTTACTGCAGCAATTTTAATCAAGTTAAGCAAAAACATTTTACACACAATACTACTACGTATTAAATAAAGAAAATAAAGAAAAGAAAATCATAAGCAAATATCTGTTAAAAGCCAATAAAGAAGGCGACATTTATATGCACCCACCAAAATCAATGTTTTTTTCAACCAAACAATATCGCGAATGATTTTGACATTTCATGATTTTAGCCTTAAATACAACCCACACAATTTGGATGGCAATTCGCCAAGGCTTTGTTTTTCCTTACTAAATGAATAAATATATTTTATTACTTGCTCATTCCTGACACCAATTTTTATTTTGAAGTAAGAAAACGCAGGATATTCTATTATATTAAATCTATTAAGTATATACCTTGATTAGGTCCGTTCTATATAAAAATCGTTTTTCTCGTGTAATTTTGTAGAAAAGCGTGGAATAGACGGTTGTGATAAAATTGGTTTATATGCTTAAAGAGGGAAGGATGCAAAAACGAGGCATGGTACCCCCAAACAGCAAATACGCTTTGATCGCTTATTTTTGGCGTTATTATAAAAGCTTTTGTTTTAAAACAGTTACTTATTTTGTTTAAAGTGGCACCGCGACTTAGAATTTTAATTTGAGCGCTGTTTCTGACTTGGTATCCCAAATTTTTGATAAAGACTATAATGTCTCACCGAAATAAAGAAATCTGAAACTAAACACTGCTGGGACTAAGTATATGCTGTGAAGTTTCTTCCCCCTCTTCGCTGAGTCAACAGGCATCTGAATCAGATGGCCCCATTCAAAAAAACAAAATTGGTCGTTTTGCTGACGCAAATTAAAATATTTTATTTATCCACGTAAGTATTTGAATACAATTTATGTACGGGCGCGGATAGTTTGAAAATTTGTTATTTCCCTTAGTGTACAAGTTTTATGCCGACTATAAACGACTCATGTCCTCAAGAAGCATTACATTTAATTTATTACTCTCTAAAGTTTGCCGTTGACTGCAGACAGGAGACGGCCGATCAGAAAAATGATTTCTTTTGAAAAAATTTTCTGTCATATTCCAGCAAACCAAAGTTTTCGAAATCGTTATGAATATTTCGGAATATTTGCGGTTTCGGAATACGATTTCATTACGAAATATTAAATAAATTCGTATGAAGGGGTTGACACGACTTTTAATAAGGGGCTGTTCATAAATTACGTAACATGATTTTGGCCAATTTTTTCCCCACAACCCTCCCCCCTATATAACACTTCGTCAGAAAATTTTTACCAACACCCCACCGATGTTACGTCACCCTTTTACTTTTTTAAATTTTTTGAGTTTTTCTTTATAATTTAGCAGTTTGTTATGAAAAAAGCGAAGAACACGTTATATATATTATAAGTTTTATTATTATGGAAACTTCACTTTGTTCTTTTATGTTTGACCAACAATTTTATGAAAAATTTGACACAGTATAAGCAGTCTTTTTCGGCTTGTGATCCGTTGGTTTTATTAGGTGCGTTTTTTTATTGATAAAAAATGAAAGCAATATTTCATTTCCAAAATTTTTTTTGTGACGTAACGCATGACCAACCTCGCCATGTCACATTCCGTCACAAATGTTCGAATATTTTTTTTCATTTTACGAATCATTAAACTTTGACAGTAATCATGATTTTTGAAAAGTCTTCCCGTTTAAGTAGTCATATTGATAACTATCTTGAATTAAAAAAGGGAACACACAACTTTCAAAAGAAGATACCCTTAAGAAAATGTTAAGCCCTTATAAAACATTTTAACTCAAAAACTGAAATGGGCAAAGGGAGAGGTCCGGTTAACCCATATGTAAAAAATTCCCTGCTATAAAAAATTTTCAATTCTTCTGTCTTGAAAAATGTTGCAAATAAGTTACAATTATGTTCAAACAGTTCGAAAGAAATAAAATTTCTAACAGTTCGCACTTGAATAATTAAGCCAGCACATATCGAAAGCCGATATAAATTCGTATAAAAATCAAAATTGTACCGAAATATGCTGTTACCAAATAGTAGCAAATCCTTAAAGACAGTTTGAAATAGTTACGAATTAGTCTGAATTTCAACAAAGTCGTCAATATTGGCTTGCTGGTATGGTATTTGAAACCGGCTCTACGGCAGTTGTTTGGCATATGGACCATGCACTTTAACCGTTAGGTCCCGACCTGTAAAATAACCTGATCCAATTTTTTTGTCTGATTAAAAAAGCTTAAGTAAAATTTTTGATTTAGCACTACCGAGAGTTAAAAACTTCTACGGTTTCCTCAGTCTTACAGAAATGTTTTTCAAGACCCTTCCTGCATTGTAGAACTTAGCCAGACTGCAGACTAGTTCAGGGCCTCTCTTATAAGAGATGGGATATGGGAATAGCTCCTTCTGGCAAGGCAGTCTGCCATTTCTTTGGTTTCAAATGTGATTTTACCTAATTATTCTAATTTTAACGAGCCATAATATCTTGGAAAAAAAAAGAAAGAATTTTGTGAATTATTTATGTAAATTAATTTCGGCCTCTTTTCATAAGTTTTATGTTATGTGTTTTTATATCTCTAATAATTGTTCAATTATTAATTAAAAGTTATATTTTCGAGCTCAAGGTCAATGTTAATTTCTGAAGAAAACAACCAACAACAACAATAACCTTATACAGAGTAGTTATCACACAGCAGACTAGACAGACTGTTTCGTTCGCCGCTACACCAACTCATCAGTAGCCTTGTATGATTGCAGTGATCCACTAAGCTGCTTATATTTATGTTATTTGTTTCGTCAATGTTACGAGTAAATTAGTTTAAATTACATTGTGCGTATACAAATGACATGAAGCAGCTTAAAGTTCTTCTAATTTTAGATCCATACTTATTTGGTGAAAGTAAGCTCTTTCTTTCGAAGAAAGATCAAAGCCTTTTACTACTCGAGGGCATGTTGAGGGTCGTTGTTGTTCTTCTATTTACACAGTCAGTCTTAGTTTCGGTTTATGAATTATTATTTTGTGCAAAGTTATAGATAAGAAGATAAAAAATATGTTTGTTAAGATCATGGAACCGATAAAACAAACCTTTTTAAAGTTATAATTATTGCCGCACTTTCAGGGGGTATTTGATCTATGGGTTTATTTTATGAGGAAACAGTTATGCTTAATTTTCTGAACTACGTAACTTTAAACAATTTTTTAAGGTCACAAAACAATTTAGAATATAAAGAAAAGTGGATAAGTAAATAAATCATAAAATTTAATATTAAAAAAAAAAAGATTGCAAAACTGAATTCATAGATATACTTTCTGATCAATATTTAACTTTGCATGCAAACATGTTATTCAGTAAAATTCTGCTTAACTAAAAGTTTTCTCTCTTCTCATCTCAAAGGCTACGGCAATATAGCACCAAAAACCACACTGGGTCGACTTGTGACTCTGGCCTACGCTATACTGGGCATACCGCTGACGCTTGTCTACCTCTCTAGCACTGGGGGCATATTGGCAAAAGTGGCACGCGAGGTCTTCTCCAAAGCTCTGTGCTGCTGTATGTGTTCCAACTGTGGCTACTGTTGCTACGACGAAAAACGCATGGCCGAGAAAGAGCGTCGCATGAAACGCAAGCGACAACAGGAGGAGCTGCGCAAGAAACATGCGGCCATGCAAGAACCATACTATGTACGTTCCGGTTCACTGCACAGTAGCTTTCAATCGCCCGAAAAGCATGCAGCGGGTTCCAGTAATCCGATGATGTCTGGCGGTAGCAATGTGCCTGATATTGATTCACTAAGTGCTAGCGAATCGCGTGGTTCCATGCATGGTCTCAGCATACTTGCGCCTATACTACTCTGTCTCTCAATGATGATCATCTATATTCTGTTCGGAGCAGTGGTGCTCTATAGACTCGAGAATTGGCCGCTACTAGATGGTGTCTACTTTTGTTTTATGAGTCTATCGACGATTGGTTTTGGTGATCTAGTACCAGGATTGCGTAAAGAATCAACGACAACAACGTGGTTTTGCTCGATATACATTATGTCTGGCATGGCGCTGACAGCGATGTGCTTCAATGTAATACACGAAGAGATCGTGCATCGCATTAAAATTGTTGTAGAATTCAAGAAAGCCGCTACGCTGGACACTATGAACGATGAGCAAGGCTACTATATGACGGCGCCACCACCCTGACAATATGAAAAATCGAATATGTATCAGCGCAATCCCACTGAGGAGACACTGGTCACAGGTAAGTGCTTGGGATGAGTGTTAAAAAATTACATTAAGGGGGAGGTAAGGTTTGACAACTTTTTTTTCTATATTTTTTATTTTTGGTTTCTGAAAGTACAACATCTGAAGAATATTGCATTAAATTTTTAGAACATTTGGAGCAAAACTAACGAAGTTACAGTACGTTGAATGACCGTACCTCTAAATGATAGTTTTTTGCGCCTTTTAGCTACCTGTGCTGAGCGGCGAGCGGCAACTGTTTCGGTCTCTATTGTATTACTTTTATCCCCTCTTTTCATCTTAATATCTTCAGGTTAATAAAATGTGTAACGTACATTGAATCCTTCGATGTAGAATATATATTTCAGTCTAAAATTTAACGCTTACGAGAGCAGATATATGCGTCATTTCAGTTTTGCTCCGATTTCGTTAACTCGTGCTCCGTTTAGCTTTTGCTTAGTTTTCTTATTATCGGCCCAAGAGTAAGCCAACCAAGAAAAAGAGTAATGCCGCAGGATCGACGAAAGTAAGAGCGTCTAGTGCATCAGCGAAAAAAATCAAATTGAATGCTTTGCTCGAAGTCGAGGAAGAGCTTAAAAAACATTATCGAATTATAGACTTTCTTCTAGTTTTATCTACTGTAGCAACTTTAGTGAAGTGTAAAACGTGTGATAGCTCAGTGGCATTTGAATCTTGTAAAAAAGAGGGTCTTGTGTGAAATTTTGTGGATTGATAGGCACGGCAATTAGTTTTGTTTCAAAACCGTGCTACAATACTTTCATTAGTAAAATGAACATCAGCGTAAAAACTGTTGCGAATAAATATTGATGGCTTCTGCCATCAAAGAAGAAAAAGAAGAGACTTGTAAACAAAATAATCACGAATACACAGACGAAATTACAGTATCCGGTGAGGGCACCTGGAAAAAAAGAGGATTTAATTCGCTCTTTGGTGTATCGTCATTGATCGGCTATTAGACCGGCAAAGTTGTTGATATTTTTGTCAGCAGTTCGTACCGTAACTTATGTGAAACCTGGAGCACAAAACTAGGACCTTCAGAATATGAAGAGTGGCATGAGGAGCACGTGAACAAAGGACAATATGAATCAAATCACAGTGGGCCATCCGGAAATATGAAATTGAGCGCTAACGTGAAAATGTTTCAACGATCGATAGAGTTTTTAAAAGTAAAAACCGTAATTATATTGGTGATGACGATTCCAAAAAATACACCGGAGTAGTCAATGCGAAACAAGAGAATAATTAACAAGAAAGAGTGTATTGGACAAGTCCAAAATAGGATGGACAAACTCTGCGTGACTTAGTGAAATCGCATGTGGTCGATGCAAAAACGAAATTTGATAAAAAAGTGAAGAGAAAAACTCTTTCCGGTAAAGGCAAACTAACTGGCAACATCGACAAATAAACAGTGTATTATGGGCTAGCAATTCGAAGAAATCACGATTCTGTGGACAAAATGAGGAACACTATATGGGCGACTTTTTATCATTATTGTGAAAAATGCGAGGAATCGTGGTGTGAGTGGAAGAAGGCTGAAGCTGCAAAAACATTACGATCATTCAAGCACAGCTACTTTCCACTTCCAGCTGATGTTTTAGACGCAATAAAGACAATATATGAAGATTTAAGCAAAGACACGCTGTTGGAACGTTGTCTGGGTGGTTTCACGCAGAGCAACAACGAAAGCAACAACCAACTTATATGGAAAATTAGTCCCAAAGCAGTGAGTGGTACCGCAACTGCCGTTGAAATTGCAGCATATGTAGCAGCATCACTTTTTAACGAAGGCTCTACTGATTTTCTGAACTTCATGCAAGATTTGGGTAACTTCACGACCAAATGCACATGAATGGGTGCGCGCGACAGACTCTTTGCGGATCAGCAGAGTGGACGACTAAGCTGTTCGCAAGACTAAAGAAGGCAGAGTTTTACGTAAACAGGAGCAAAAAGATGCCTTACATAGATCAAGATATTTTAATTTTTTTAGTCTACAAAACTTTAAATCGATTTTCCTAAACATGTATTTTTTAAAGTCGGTGACCAGCCAACAGAAAAAACTACTGAACCGATCATTTTGTAGTTTTGTACACATATTCTACATGTAAATAGCTCTCAAGTTACGATGAGTTTTTTTTAAATTTTTTAATTACTAACAATTTCACAATAGCAAATAGGTCGATTTTTTCGTCAAAAAATGTCATTTTGGCTTCAAAATGGTGCCAAAAATTGAGAAATTTAAAAATGAAAAAAAAAAAACTCGACGAGATTGGGGAGATAAATTAAGAAACTAAAGAAAGCATTTTGATTTTTTGGTTTCAGATGATCCAGTGAAGCTGTAGGTTGGTCACCGCACAAAAACTTTTTTCGAGGCGCCTGCGGAGATCTACAATAAGATCGTTATTTCTCTCTATTTTTGAAGAAAATTTGTTTTAAATATTCTTCAAATGTTTTACTTTTATAAAAAAATATGTAAAATAAACCTAGAGTAATAATTTTTTCTAAAAAAATTCATGAATAAAGGTCTTTTTTAGACGAAACAAACCTTACCCTCCCCTTAATGTAGACATAAATGATACCAATAATAATGAAATAATGAAATTTGAGTTTCATTAATTTCCCACACCCACTTTTCATAAGACTTCAAATACTAAAAACGCAACATACTGACATAGTCATTATCAAGATACCATTTCTGCTCGTAGATCGTATCTTACAGCTATTGAGAAGCTTTTTACCAAGTTCTTGTTGCTATGAAGGAAGCTTGTCATTATTTTTTCACAACTATTTTTTCAACAAAATTAAACACAACCCATTAGAAAATAAAACAAAAATTAAAGGTCTTAATGGTGGTTTTGTTACACTGCCTACACTCAAAGAAATATTCTTGGTAAAATCATAAATACCTTCTGTTAATTCCTAACAAAACCAAATTCGTAATCGGTAATCGAATAAATTTTATCATAAAAATGCTTTTTTTTGTCAATTTGAAAAAATCTTTATGCATTTCATTAAAAACGTAATTTAACGACGATTTTACTTATGACATGAAAACTGGAGTAATTAGAGACTTATTACTATGTAACTTTTTTGCTAAGAATTAAAAGAAACTAAAAGCAAAGTACAAACAATCGTTTTTTTTTATACATTCTAAAAAAGAGACTAACAGCTTCGTTTTGTATCACGAAAAGGCACACCAACGATAGGCAAGACACTAGAAGCAATATTATTTTCTATACAAAAATCAATGTATTATTTTCCATACAAAAATTCCATACAAGAATCAATGTCTTCTTGTGTCTTGAATAAAGCAATCGTTTTCAAACTTTTATCAAAGCTTTATAAGTATACCAGTTTTATTTTCAAGAAAAAAAAAAAGTATTTTTTGCAAGTTTTTTTATACTTTTGCCCTCGTAGATTGAAAAAATCTTACACTGTGCGGAGTATTAATGTAAACATATAGTATATACAGTCTGTATTCTGCAACCAAGTTATTAACGTCTGTAGAAAAAATAGCACTCTGCAAAAAAAATTTGTCAGAAAAACGAAATATGTATGAGGTTGAGACATGGGAGGGCCATGTCCTTTCATGAGAAAAATTCTAGTATTTCGTGAACCATAAACACATTAATGATGAAATTAGTATATGGAGTCATCATTGCGTCACTGCCTCATGAGACATTAGCATTTCCTCAAAAAGGGGTTGGGGACCACCAATTTTTTTTTTACAATGTTTAAATTTTTGTACTACGAACATAAAAACCGAAAATTCTAACCATTCCGTGTCTGGTTCATGGGATATTTTCAGTTCTCTCAAAAATGGACGTTGCCCGCCCAAATTCTCATAATGTATAGATTACCATGCCATGACCTCATATATCGGGTTTCATTGCCCTTGCTAGATATTTTTCGCTAAAAAATATAAATAGCTGCAAATAATAATTGCATGTCAGTAAAAATAAATGGCAGGGGAAAAAATCAAAATTTCAAATGAATTCAAATGAACCAGTTTTTTTTAAGGTATCATTACAGTTTCGGATAGGGAAAAAGTATCAATTTTCTAAAGTTAATAACTTCGGCTTTTTATTAGATATTAACATAAATTTCAAAATTATACATCCTTGAGGACTGAAAAAAAAAAACAAAAATGATTTTCATAATTTGGATGAGTTATAGATGACGCCAAAGTGAAGTGCTGAAAAATCGGGTGGCGGACAGTTAATCTCAGGATTAGCTGGGCCGATTTTGAAAATCCTTGTTTTATTTTCTTTATTAACATATTCTCTAAGGCAATATACCAAAAAATTTTAAAAAATTAAAAAATAAATATTTTTTGGGCAAAATTTAAAAAAAAAATCTACCACATTTATGGACATTTACCTCTGATGATTTATTTTTTTTTTAATTTTTAAAGATCTTTTGGTATATTGTTTTAGAGAATATGTTAATAAAGAAATAAAATAAAGTTTTTCAAAATCAGCCCATCCAATCCTGAGATTAACTGTACGCCATATGAACACCGGATTTTTGACTTTGGCGTCATTTATAACTCATACAAATTATGAAAATTATTTTTTTATTTTTTTTTTAATCCCCAAGGATGTATAAATTTCTTAAAAAAATTTATGTTAATATCTAATAAGGGTCCACGTTATTAACTTGAGAAAATTGCTACCTTTTTCCATAATCCGAAACTGTAATGATACCTTAAGTTCAACAGTGCAAGTGCAAGTTATTTATATATTATATATATTTATTTTATAACTTGCACTTGCAACTTGCACAATATTATATATATTTATATTATATATATTTATTATTTATATTATTTATAGTCATAGGCTGATGTAACAATAAAATAAAGTATTTATATTTCATTTAATAGGAACTTTTTGTCTTAACCCATTTTATGATAAATTTTTATTTAAAAAACCTTTTGTATTTGTATCAACAGGCACACCCACGTCACTGGTATTCGGCAGTCAGCTGGAGCCCGATATGGGTCAAATGCATTCACTCAAAGACTATGTGAATCATGAACTTGTACCCATTCTGACGATGGACCCAAACGCCACAACCCATCAGTCTACACATTTGCTGAAGAGCAACATTTCGCTACCACTCAACAACATGTTGCCCCTGACCACAGCTTCAACAGCAACCACGCCCACATCGTCATCTTTACTGCCCTCAATGGGCATGTCTCTGATGGACAGTAATCCGCTCATGGACAGTCAAACACCGCCAATAACACGCCAGTCCTCATTGGATGCGAGCTCTTTGGGCCTTAAGGGCGTCTATACGCTAGCCGAGGAACCTGAATTGGAGGCACAGGAAACTCAAATGGATAATATTTAGAAATTACGTAGCTAGAGTTAATATTAACATAGCGAGTATTAAGGTGGTAGTGTACATAACAATTTAACTATAGCATAATGTCCAGCATTTTTATATAGTAGTTATGTATAAAAGCGGAAATTTCTTATTGAGTAAAATTTAGCAAAATATATTAAAAATAGTTCAGTAGGAAATGTTTATATTATAGATTTCAAGAAATTTCACGAATTTCAAAAATTCAAAGTCCATAAAAGAGATTTCAAGATTTGATTATGATTGACCGGCATAGATAAGTTAAGTTAAGAAACTATAAACTGTTTTATTGTAAGCGTTTATTATAATATCTATTACAATATCTAAAACAATATTATTACAATATCAGCTAGTCTTTTTTTATTTACTCATTCTTTTAGTGTACAATTTTTTCAATCTCTGATGGACTTTTTCCTAAGAAAATGTTCAATAATAACTGTATAGTTCTCTTGTTATGTTCTACTAAACTTCAATGATAAATAATATAAAATGTATTATTATATTGCAGTTGCCCCGAATATCGACCGAATAAGAACGGCTACATTGATATGTATGTACTGAGTAAGCATTGTAACTATTTTAATTCAGTCAATGTATAAACGACCTTCAATAGCAATAATCGATTCTCTTTCGATCATTGTACTAATAATATATTTCATATTGCTACTGAAAAAATGTTCGCCATTGTCGCGCTAATACCCCAATAACATCCACCAACTATCATCGATCTAAATATTCACCACTTGTTTCACTAATATCGACCACCAAATTCTTTGTGAGAATTTTATATAAGAATACAATGAAATGATAAGGAAAGTACATAACATAGCATAACTAAGCAGTTATTTTGGAGTAAATTGAAAAAGTGAACTAGTTAATTTCTAGCGCAGTTCGAAGTAGCTCTGATAAAGTACAAAAGGCGTTCAGTGTAGAACAGTTCCTATGCTTTTGCTTTCAAAAGTATAGTTTAAAAATGTTGTGGTATAAAACGCGTTCTGGCTTTTTATTAAAATTTGCTACGTTCAGACGGATTCGGTTGTTGCTTTGTGAAATTATTAAATACATGAAATTAATAAAAAAGGAATAATAAATTTCTTCTTTAATAAGTCTTGTGGATGGAAATTATCGTACAAATCAGGGTTTTAGGACATTTGTTCCAGTACACTAAATTTTTTTCCAGTACACTAAAGATTTTAAGATGTTCACTTTAAAACTAATTAAAAAAAAACAACCACTTTTAGGCTACTGCGACCAATTTAAAAATGTTCCTAATGCAACTAGTTCAAATATGGGGGGAAAAAAGGAGACAATTATCTTTTCCTATGACATCAACCCGCAAAAAGAGTCAGTTCGTTCAATATTAAAGGGTATTGTAGTGGAACTAGTACCGATCTTTTTTGGAACTAGTTCAAAACTATTTCAAATTTGGTCCACTTTTCTGCTGGGAAACGACAGAGAAAAAAAAATAAGAGAAAAGGTCAGAGAAGAGTAGGATAGAGAGAGGTAGAATCAGTGGTTAAGAGAAGTATTTGAGAATTAAATGAGATTAGCTTTAAAAACAACTTTTGATGCTTGGCGGAAGTGAATTTCACAATCTGATCGCACTTACGAAAAACAGTCTACTGGGATTAATGTAGTTGTATCTTGAGGCAAAAATGCTCCTACTTCAACTTGACCTGCAAAACTCAAGTTTATCAAAAAGATATCGTGGAAATCGCAAGCCTTAAGGTATCCATCCGAATAAAGTCATGCCCAAAATTAGGTTGCAATATTGCGAGATAAGATCAAATCTTTTCAGATCGTAAGTATAGCGGGCAGCGTAACAACTTCTGAATATGTTATAATTGAAAGCAGCAATTGTAACACCAACTTTCTCTCAGTATTTATTGGCATGAACGAAACAATCATACGGAGATTTCGTAGTACATGATAAACTTTACTTCTCAAGAGTTGATGTGATCCTCACAGGACAGAGTTGAATTAACAATGTATCCAAGATTGGTTACCTTATTGACTGTTTTAAGCTCAGTATCGTTTAGTAGCACTGGTGGGAAATCAGTGTCCTGGAGGGGTGTTTTCGAGATTGGCCGTATATATTTATCTATATATATAAAAATGGATGTATGTATGTGGGTATGTTGGTATGTCGGTATGTTGGTATGTGTGTATATCACGTATAGACTCCAAAACCGCCGAACCAATCTTTATGAAATTTTTAGGGATACTGAAGCAACTGAGAGTGTTCCTGTGAAGTTTGGTGTTGATTGGACAAAGGGGCGTGGTACTTCCTATACAACCCAAATTGGCTCTATCGGCCACAAACCAAAAAAAATTCTATATATCAGACGGTTTTAATCGTATAAAACTAAAATTTGGTAATTTTGTTCAGATGGTTACTTTCGGTGACTGTACAAAAAATGGGCGGGGTCACACTATATCTACGCCCACTTTTCAGAAATCATTTTAATTCCTGAGATGTTCAAGTTTTGATAGTGAATCTTGTTATGCAGGTGCTATGGATCCTAGTGGTAGTCACTATGTAAATATAAATGTTGTCACTCACACTTTTACCGCCTATACATCAGTAAAAATGCTTTATATCAGACGGCTTTTCCCGTAGAAGAACAAGATTTGGTAATTTAGTTTATATGATTACTGTCGGTCAATGCACAAAAAATTGGCATGACCGCACTATATCTACGCCCACTTTATCGAAATAGTGCTTATTCCTGAGTTGTACACGTTTTGATAGTGAATCTTGGCATACAGGTGGTATGGGTCCAAGTGGCAGTCACTATGTATATATAAATGTTGTTACGCCCACTTTTACCGACCACAAGTCAGTAAAAATGCTTTAGATCAGACGGTTTTTACCGTAGAAGACTAAGATTTGGTAATTTAATTGATATGGTCACTGTCGGCAACTGTTAAAAAATGGGCGTGGTCGTACCATATATACGCCCACTTTTCGAAACCATGATTATTCCTAAGTTGTACACGTTTTGATAGTAGCACTTAATATGCAGGTACTCTAAGTGGCTGTCAATATATATACATATAAAAGTTGCCATGCCCACTTGTACCACCCGCAAATAAAAAAAAATAGCAAAACTAAAACGCTAATTTCAGCCCTTGAAAGGAGTTTGACCGCGCTTCTTATGATCAATTGTGTTGTGCGTGTTGTGGAATATTTGAACACAAATGATCGAGAACTGGACCTACAAGTTTTATGCCGACTCTGAACGGCTTATGTTCTCAAGAAGCTTATAATTGCAGTTTTAACTCTCTTAGGTTTGCCATTGTCTGCAGAGAGGTGACGGCTGAACAGAAAAATTAATTTAATTCAAAAACTTTCTGTGCCAGGTGGGATCTGAATCAGAGCTCTCTCGCGTGTGGGCCACACACGCTACCCACTACATCACGGCCGCCACTTTTTTTTCCCCACAAATCAATAGAACTTCTAGAAATATGACGATTCTCATCGTTAAATACTAAAATTTGGTAATTAAGTTCATACGCTTACTCTCGACAGCTGTGCAAAAAATGTGCATAGTAGCACTATATCTGTGCCCACTCTTCAGAAATAATTTTATTTAATTTATTTATTTATTTATGTATTATAGTTGATTACAATTTAACAATTATAACTAAGTAAGCACTAGCTGCCAGGGCTATCGGTTAGAAATAATTTTAATACCTGAGATGTGAACATTTTGATAGTCAAACTTGGTATGTAGGTGCTATGGGTCCAAGTCGCGGTCACTTCTTATATAAATTTTGTCACTCCCACAAATCCGTAAAAAGTATATAAATCACAATTTACAGTAAAAGACTAAAATTGGGTAGATTATTTCATATGGTTACTGCCAGAACCCTTAAAAAATGGGCGTGTTGCACTTTATTTACGTCGACTTTTCAGAAATCATTGTAATTTCTAAGTTATACGTTTTGACACTGAAACTTGGTACGTAGGTGCAATGGGACCAAGTGGCGGTCACTATATATATCAGCTCATCTATCTATCTATAAAAAATGTATGTATGTATACTAAGGCCCCTCACAAAAAAAAGGTGTTCGGGTCGGTTCCTCAAAATAATGCTTTATGTTATGATGACTCCCCAAATATTTCGACTGTATCCGTGCGCTGAATTAGTTTGAAATAAAAAAAAAAAAAACAATAAGAAAAATAGCCATTTCAGCCCTTGAAAAGACTTTGACCGAACTTCTTATGATCAATTGTGTTGTGCGTGTTGTGCAATGTTCGAACACAAATGATCGAGAACTGGACTTACAAGTTTTATGCCGACTCCAAACGGCTTATGTTCTCAAAAAGTTTTTCATGCCAGTTTTTATTCTCTGAGGCTTGCCATTGTCTGCATAGAGATGACGGACGAACAGAGAATCAATTCAATTGAAAAAACCTTCTGTGTCAGATGGAATTCGAACCTGGGTTCTTTGGTGTATGAGCCTCAAACTCTACCCACTACGCCACGGCCGCCACTTAGGAAGACAACATACTTAAAAGTCGAAAATGGCAGGGTTCACTAGCAAGCTCTTTTTTACAATGGGAATAATACTAGTCACTTTCCAGATCTCAGGGTAGCTAGCAGTAATAAAGGAGTGGTTTATTATATGCGAAAGTGGGATAAGCACATGTAGTAGGATAAGTTTAAGAAATCTAATAGATTCCATCTTCCCCGATAGCATTTGATTTGATTTTTTTAATACACCGTACTACATCAAGTTCGCTTGCTGCTACAAAACTAAATTCATTCGAAAGAACTGAGATAATTTCGGTAAAATAGGGTGAAGAGTCACATCATGTACAGAGCTAGAACGAAATAGTCATTGAGGAAATTAGCATCAATCTGACAAGCTTTACCCATATCGCCAATGCGAACTTTCATTGCTTTCATTAGCTTGGCGCGTTGAAGTTATGTATAAGATGCCACGATCCTTTTTTTTGCACTCCCATCCTTTTTTATTTTTGTTTTTTTTTTATTCAATTTCAATTTCCATTTACGATCCCTATTATCGAGCACAATATTTTAAAATTTTTTTCATTAAAATATTAAAAAATACAGGAATTATGGGACTATTTATACTACTCAAGAATAAATATGTTAGTCCGAAAAAGATGTAACAACTGCAATAAACTATTTTAATCATTACTACATTACATATTTTTCAAGTACGGAAGCTTAACTTTCAGGTCATCGATTGATTGGAGTCAAGATCCATCTTTTACTCTAATTGCTCTAAATTAAAGACAATTCAATATTTTTTTCTTTAACCAGCCAAGATTTTAATAAAAAAAACGCACATTTTACATTTTACAATAAATTTGGCATAGATATTATTTAAACAATAAGGTGATTTAGATAGTCGGTCGATAATCGGTGCCACTCCTTTACTTAACAATAAAAATTATAATTGTAAAAATATTGCTATTCATAACTACTATCTTCTATTAAAAACTAAATGACTGATATATAAGATTTTATTTTAACCGTATTATAAGTCTCACATATCGCTCTTTACTCTATGATTTTTGTACATAAATTATATTTATCTATTCGAATAATTTAGAAATATTCAAAAATTGAAGTACGATAACGAAAAACTTATCAAGTTTTTCATATTGTATATAATTTTGTTGTCGACGTGTTTTAATTTTTTTATAAAAAGAAGTATTTTATTGAAAAAGTGTGGAAGCAGCTAATTGAATTTTAACTTTTATAAAAATTGCAACATTTTTAATGATGTTGAAAGTGTTTCGAAAAGATTTTCGAAAATATTTAAAAAATATGTATACAAACATTTAATAAAGTTAGATATTAGAACTTCAGTAATTGATATATTAGCTCTTAGAGAAGTTTATCTCAATACCGATGTAGGTGTAGCCTCATATAGAGATAACTTTTTACTGTCATAAATTTAAGTATACGTCTTATTTGAGTTATATTTAATTCAATTAAATATTTCGGCAAAACAATAGCATATCGATATAACATTGTGAACAAAGACATTGTTTAGTAATTTTTAAAAATTATTTATTTAATAATTTGAATTCCCATGTTAAATATATTTTCAATTCCAACTTTATTTTCCAAATAAAATACATAAAAATCAATCTATTGATGCCAATCTTTATTTGGAATGATAGTTCGGTTCCTACAACTCAATGTTTAAAAATTATTTCCTTCAAATGTTGCCCACAACTAACACCTAAATAGTCCATTCTGTGGGTCCAATTTTCAACAACTCTTTCGAGCATTTCGGCCGGTATTCCTCGAATAACACGAGCTATGTTAGGTTTCCAAAGCGTCAATAGTTTCTGGTTTGTCATAAGCAAGTGATTTAACATATCTCCAAAGAAAAAAATTCCAATGGCGTCAAATCACATGATCTTGGTGGCCAATTACTTACTTACTTACTTAGGTGGTCGTAACAACCCGTGTCCGGGTTTCAACCGACCTCATCAGCTCTCGCCAGGCGCCTCTGCTTTGCGCGCGCCTTCTCCAATCGGATACACCAAGTGCGGTTAGGGCTTCCTCAGCCTGGTCCATCCATCGGAGGCATGGTCTCCCTCGTCGTCGTTGACCAGCGACCCTCGCCTCGAGCACCTTTTTCGCTGGAGCTTCGTCGTTCATACGATGGACATGACCCAGCCAGCGTAGTCGCTGGAGTGTTATACGCCAAACTACGTCAATGTCATCGTAGAGCTCATACAGTTCGTGGTTCATTCGGATGCGATAGTCATCGCCGACTCGAACAGGACCGAAGATTTTACGAAGAACTTTTCTCTCGAACACCCCCAGAGCGGCTGCGTCAGTTTGCGAAACTACCCATGCCTCAGCGCCATAAAGCAGCACAGGTAGAACGAGCATCTTGTAGAGTGTTAGTTTTGTCGATCGAGAGAGGGCTCTGGAACTTAGTTGCTTACTGAGCCCGTAGTAGCACCTATTAGCAATTATTGTTCTTCGCTTTATCTCCAGGTTGATTTCGTTTTTGGTATTAATGGCGGTGCCAAGGTAAACGAACTCCTTGACTACTTCAAAGTTATAGCTGCCGGATGAAACGTGGGAGTCTAAACGCCGAGCTCCCTTGTTTGTAGACAGCATATATTTTGTTTTGCCCTCATTTATCGTCAAACCCACTTTGGCTGATTCCTTTTCGATAGCGGCGAAAGCAGCGGTAACATCTCTCTTGGTTCTGCCGACAATATCAATATCATCAGCGTACGCAAGGAGCTGGACGCCTTTGTAGAAAATGGTGCCATTACGATGCACACCGTACGATCCCCTCCATGATGATGTTAAAGAGATCGCAAGACAGTGGATCGCCTTGCCTGAAACCTCTTTCGGTATTGAAGGCTTCGGAGAGGTCATTTCCTACCTTGACGGAGCTGCGTGTGTTGCTCAACGTCATTCTGCAAAGTCTAATCAACTTTGCAGGCATACCGAACTCAGACATTGTTGCATATAGGCAATCCCTTCTCGGGCTATCGAACGCAGCTTTAAAATCGACAAAGAGATGGTGTGTGTCAATTTGATTTTCGTGGGTTTTCTCCAGGATTTGTAGTAGCGTGAAAATCTGGCTTATGGTGGACTTACCAGGTCGAAAGCCACACTGATAAGGTTCAATCAGTGTTTTTGTAATCGGCTTTAATCTTTCACACAGTACGCTTGAGAGAACCTTATATGCGATGGAAATAAGACTGATACCTCTATAACTTGCGCAGATTGTTGGGTCCCCTTTCTTAAGTATAGGGCACAGTACGCTGAGGTTCCAATCATCGGGCATGCTTTCTTCTAGCCATATTTTGCTGATGAGCTGATGCATGCGCCTTATCAATTCATCACCGCCGGTTTTAAACAATTCAGCTGACAGACCGTCAGCACCCGCTGCTTTGTTGTTTTTGAGTCGTTGGATAGCAACTCGAACCTCTTCATGGCTAGGTGATGGTACTTCCACTCCATCATTGTTGATTGGTAGCTCTGAACTGCGCTCTCCATGGGCGGCATTGGTGGAATCGTCGCCAGTAAGTAAATTGGAGAAGTGCCGTCTCCATTTTCGTCTCTACAAGTGGATGCTCCGGGCTTGAAACCTTGGGTTAGACGCTTAACCTGTTGATAGAATTTTCGTACATCCTTCTTGCCCTCGTATACCTCTAGTTCCTCACGCTCACGCTTTTCCTGCTCTCTTTTCTTGCGTCTGAAAAGGCGCCTCTCTTCCTTCCTCTTTTCGCGGTAGTTTTCTCGCACGGCTCGCGTTGCAGCTGACTGCAGCGTTTTTCTATATGCGGCGTTTTTTACTGCAGTCGCAATGCGACACTCCTGATCATACCGAGGTTGCGGGCGGCGGAAACCATTGACTTCTTCAGCGGCAGCGCGCATGGAGTGGGATATATGCGCCCAAAGTCCGCCAGCGTCGTCGGGTCCAGAGGTTGGTTGGTTGAGCTTAACCGAGAGTTGAGCGGAGTAGGCTTCGGCAGTCCGTTTTAATTGCAGCTTAGCGACATCTAGCTTTCGTTGCATTCCTGTGCGTATGTTCTTCGCATTGCATAATCGCATGCGGATCTTGGCTGCAACAAGATAATGGTCGGAGTCAATGTTGACCCCCCGAAATGTACGCACATCTAGAACACTAGAGGCATGCCTTCCGTCGATGACAACATGATCAATTTGGTTTCGCGTTTTTTGATCCGGGGACAGCCAGGTGGCCTTGTGGATGTCGAGGTGCTTAAATCTGGTGCTACTAACTACCATGTTTCGCGCCGCGGCGAAGTCGATCAGTCTTAGACCGTTGTTGGTGGAGGTCTCATGAAGACTGAACTGACCGACAGTGGGGCCAAAGAAGCCTTCCCTTCCGACTTTCGCATTAAAATCGCCGAGGACTATTTTCACGTCATGGACCGGAAGGTGGTCGTATACGTCCCCAAGACTAGCGTAGAAAGCGTCTTTGACGGCTTCGTCCTTTTCCTCCGTCGGGGCGTGCGCGCAAATAAGGCTGATGGAGAAAAATTTTGCCTTGATGCGGATCGTGGCCAATCTTTCGTTGACAGGTGTGAACCGGGAAACAAGGTGGCGTAGTTTCCGGCTTACAACGAATCCACATCCAAATTCACGCCTCTCCGCATGGCAGCTGTAGTAGATATCACAGTGTGCTTGTTTAGTGCAGCCTTGCCCTTTCCATCGCATTTCCTGGATGGCGGTGATGTCAGCCTTTATCGTTTTGAGGGCTTCCGCCAGTTGGATAATGGCACCATCCCTATAAAGGGTTCGGACATTCCAGGTGCATATCCGTAAATCATTGTCCGTTTTTCGGTTGCGGTGGTCGTCAACGTAGTTGGGGTTCTTATCCGAGGCTGGTTTAGTTTTCTTGGTGGCCAATTAGCATGGCCATTTCTTGAGATGATGTTTTCATCGAACGTTCCCCTCAATAAAGTGACATTCTCTAACTGATAGCTGATTTTGGAGTAAGTTTCCACAATTAATCAACGTTGTTCAGGAATAAGACTATTCATGATTGAGTCGTATTGAATACTGAACACAAACGTCATATGGACAAGTCATTTGACACATAATAACTGTCAAAACAACCCAGTTGACAATTGGGTCCTCGTATTGGATCACCCTTTATTAGAATTTTTATCCATGCCTATTATGGCTACGCCAACACATCGTTAGTGTATATAAATGTCATATTTTATATATAGTATTTAAGTGTAATAAATAATTTTCACCATATAGATTTTAATATTATGCCATGAATATAAAAATAAATGTTTCCAAAAGAGCCTATGTATAACATAACTATTGGCTTAGAAAATTATATGAAAGTATTTAAATAGTTCACATACTGGAATTCAGATGAGATACTGTATTTCTTCTGTATAAGTTTTTTACGATTAAGAATTTTGTATAAGCAAATAGAAAAATTTTTGTAAATGCTTCTTCAATTGTTATATAAATAGTTATATGTACTTACATAGATTGTATAACATTACAATTAGATAAATAGAATGTGTTCTCACAAAAACACTTTACTATGTTTAATAATAAAATAAAAACTTTAGAAACTTATTATAAACTCTAAGAAAAAATAAATATCAATCGAAAAAAATCATTTAACATGAGTCAAATTTTTAATGAAATATTGTGGCAGTCCCGCTGAAGAGAGCAAAACGATGTTTATTAGATACTTTATCTTTTCTCGAAAAAATTCTGCATTTTTGCTGCAGAACCCATTTTGGTCCGCTACTAGAACGAGTTGGAATTTCGTATTGAAAATTTCAGGTTTTGCTTTTATTGACTAAATTAAGAAAATACCAGAGTTTAAGCATTTTCTGATCTTTGCTTATCCGGTTACGATTTGGTCAAAAATCAACCAATGGCCCAATGTGTATACAAAAATTCAAAAATTCTGAATGAAATGTTTTAATTTTTATTGAATGAAATATTTCATGAAAAGAGATATAAAAATCGACCATCGAAATCGGGCCATTGTTCGAAAAATGGATCATCAATTTTAGTGTGCAGGTAACACATGTGTTACATAGAATATGCATAGTTTAATTTACCTGAATTGACCAAAACAGATTCTCATTTTTTAGTCTTGTGGCTGCATGTTCACGTAAATAATTTTATTATATTTTACATACATTTTTTTTTTTAATTTTATTTTTTAAAAATGGTCCAAAAACGTATTTTCTTGTAGCTCTTACCTAAATAGGTAAAAATAGGGAATTCGAAAAATTAATATATCTTCTAAATTTACATTTAACCAAATCGTGTATATTCTGAAAGAGTATGAAAAATCGTGGATATTTTTTGCACAACTTAATTTAAGAGTCCAAAATGGGTTAAGAATTCTACATTTTTTTCGATTCTTTCTCAAAAAAACATATTCTGACTTCAAAAATTAAATCGTGTTCTTTTCACGAAAATGTTGACCTCAACAGAAGTAAAATGCAGAATTTTTGCACCCTCAAGATCGAATGTTCGATAATTCTGTCCTCAAATGCTACCAGCTAAATGCGCAAAAAAGTGAAATGAAAGGAAAATATTTAACATTACCTTTGATATTTCATTAAAGTTCAAGTTCTTTTACGGAACACATCACGATTAATCCAAAACATTTCTGAAAAACACGTCAGTTAATTCATACTATTAATGACCCACCCATTATGCTTCAGTACTCCTCTTGCATGACCATCTCCGATTTTCTTAAAACTTGTCACACACAATCGTAATGAAACTTTAAAAACATAATTTAAGGGAAAATATTCTATCTTATTTAGTTTTTGAGATATTAGCACTAGAACAAGTGAAAACATGCGGAATTTTAGTTAACTTAGGCAGTTTTATTAAAACTTAATTAAAACATTGAATTAACTCAAATCGTGGAAATTTATTTCTAAAAGCCGCTTTCTGTGAGGGAAACAAAACACTTCACACACATTATGGTGCGCATAATCATCCGTCTGAGCAGGTTATACTCAAAGCGTTGAATCGATTTATGCCAACGTTTACTCTTATGGACAATATTCACCTAATACAAGCTCATGCTGTGCCTTCCAAAGAAGCCATCGCCACTCTAGAGGCGAGTGTGACCGAGGACCTTAATTTATCGATTCGACGCCGTTCTCAACAACGCGGCCTTTTCCCGTCCAACACGTGGAAGATTTTGAGGAAAGACCTTGGTCCACATCCGTACACCATAAGGTACAGGAACTGAAGCCATCAGACCATCATATGCGTCGTACGTTCGGTGAATGGGGTGAAAATCAATTCGAAGTTGAACCGCATTTTAATCTTGAAATCAACTTCAGCGATGAAGCCCTTTTGTGTATTAACAGGTACATAAATAAGTAAAATGTCCATATTTGGAGTGAAAACAATCCTGAAGAGACTCCTCAAGCTTCCTTACATCAAGAAAAGTTACTTCCATACTTTTTTAAAACTGAAGATGGAGCCAACGTTACCGTCAATGGTCAGCGCTACAGTCAAATGGTTCTCAACTTTTTGGTTCTTCACGTCAATATCAATTGTTTACGTTCTAAATGGTTCCAGCAAGATTGTGCAACAAGCCAAAAAGCGCGTGAATGCATCACTTTATTGGAACGAACTTATCAAGACCGAATTATATCAAGAAATGGTCCGTGGTCATGTGATTTGGCTCCCTTAGACTACTTTTTGTGGGGGTACGTCAAGTGACTCGTCTATGCTGATAAGCCAGCTACAACTGATCAGTTGGAAACCAATATTCGGCGCGGTATTAGCGAGATAAAACCAGCTATGCTGGAAAATGTGGTGCGAAATTGTGTTCAGTCACTAAATGTCATAAAATTTTCAAACTAACTAAGCCAAAATATTGGCCATATTAGATTCCTTTGTTGCATAATTTTTTTCCAGTTTTTTTGGTAAAAAAAAAAATGAATCTGTGAAAATTAATAGGCCCCAAAAATTAGGATTTACTTCATTATGAAATAACACCCTACGAAATAAAGCCCCAATTCGATGAAATAAAGCCTCAACAGAAGGAATGCTCTGCCCGTCTTTTTAAACTTATTTTTGAATTCAGCCCAATAGCACTCGATGGCGCAAAGCTCTGTGGAGTTTGGTGGATTCTCCTTTTTGCAAACAAATTTTACCCTATTTTGATTCAAAATATATAGTTCACTTCGCGTAATGGGCTATTGCCAAGTCAGGATAAAATATTGTTGAACCTTTCTGGCCAAATTTTTCAGTTGAATTGCCTGAGTCATCGATATTTTGGCCTTTATGTTTTGTATAGAATTGTGGACCTGTCAGGACTGTTATACCATTATTAGGTATGTCTCATCGTCCATTCTAATGCAGTCAGTATTCTTAAAGAAGACGCTTGTGCAGCTTACGTAGCCTGGTTTTTGCACGTGGGAATTTGTTTTATAGACTTTTCCGAACATATTCGTTTCGACGAGCACAGAATAAAAACAGTTAGGCTATTCAAGCACCTCAGTATGTGTTTGCAGTATTTAATGATTTTGCAACGCTGTTATATATGCTGTAGATACCCTATAGGAACAAATTAACTTGTTTTTAAAAACAACTAATTAAAAAACTAATTTAAAATAAACCAGTATATGAACTACTTTGAATTATATTAAGGCGGCATCCACTTCAATTCTAAATAGTTTTTATTGCTTTATATATGATGTAATTGAAATGCTACTTAAAAACAAGTGATTGATAAACTACTTTGAATTATATTAAGGCGGCAACTACTCTGATTTTGACATGTATTAATTGCAAATTTTTATTAGATTACAAGTTTATATATATTTAACCATGTTATTTCATCCAATACGAGTATTATTTACTTTAGGCCATCAGTGATAGTTTTCAATTGGTTATTTTAAAGTAATTAAAAAAATAATTTAAATATAACTAATTTAACAAGTAGTTGAAAATATATGCAGACGAAAGTCAATTGACTTATTAAGCGGACATCACCATACAAAATAGATTAGTTCGTTCTATGGAAAAAAGTCAGAATTTCAACTAGTTGTGGTTGACAAAAAAACTACTTTATCAACTACTTTTAAATTAGTTGATTTTCCTACAGGGTAGGGCATAAAAATACGAGACACAAAAAACACATTCAAGGGCTGCTTTTATTTACGCGTGCTTGCGTATTTGCGTTTGCATGCAAAACAACAACAAAGACAAATACGTTTACGTAAGTTGGCGTAAAAATAACAAACAAATAAACTGGCCTGCGTACTTAAACTGTGAACAGCCTAATAGTGTAATATTTCACAGAAGACATACACTTACGAAATTTTACCAGCGTAAAAAAGTTATCTCTGCAGCGTGCGTGTAAATTTTGTCAGTATGCGTGCGTGCTTGTACTCGTCGTTTATAATCGATTTTATTTAATTATTTTTTGATTCGGTTTTGGTCGACAAGCTACGCGGGCGTGGTCGATTGCAGTGTGCCACTTTGTGAGGAATTCCTCAAAACGTGAGGAGTTTACAATGGCTGTGAGTAATTTTGAGGAATTTTATTTTAAGGAATTTGACAATTGTAACTATGTATATATTTATTCCGGTAAGGGTCCCCTTATTCCAGCAAATCTACAAACACTACAGCAACGCTTAACATGTCATTAGAAAGGTCGTGAGTCGTAGGTAAGCAGAATATTATTAGATTTTTGATAACTGGTAGCGTTGAGCAGATATGAGTGTTTAGAGTTTGAAAAATGGCAAAAAGACTTAAGACACGTACTCGCTCTAATGTGAATGAGAAAGTTGATTTCCAAAGCGAATTAGGGAAGTACTTCCGATTTTCGGGGCGTTATCTCTAGTTTTATTAATTTCACTAACTAATTTCATTTATTTAACTATTTCTTTTATTTTACTCGTTAACGCCCAGATTGACATTTTTTGTTTGAAACTTTGAGCAAAAAAATACCGATCAGACCGGAAAATATTTAAAAAAATACCTATTCCTACTATTTTTGAAGGTGTTTTAACGATGCAATAGTTGCAAAATCTCAAAAATTTTATTTTCAATTTTTAATTGACAATTAAAAAGTTTCTGTTTTCTCGGTGATTTTGAACAGTTTTAAACATATTTTCTTGGTGTCGGAAACACAATCAAAGTTGGTGAGAGTGTTTTAATTCTCCAAATCTGGGTAATATTTTAACTACGATTTTTTTTCTCTCAGAATGGCGGCCCAAAAAAGAAGTCTTAAAAATTCTAAACTTTCCATTGCGACCCTGAATGAAATATTTAACAATGAGTTACCTAAATATTTATTTACCTTTAATATTTAAATTACTATTTTTCTTACATAATTTTCTTAATCAAACATTTTCTTCTGCTTAGTCAACTCCATAATAAAATTTTTATCTCATGAGAAAAATGCCTCCTTTTTTAAGTTTCACCATGGCAAAAATTAAAAAATTTGAGTCTTATGTTTTGAGCCGCTATTTTGAAAGACAAATCGTATTAAAAAAAAAATAAACCACATTTGTAGAATTTAAATGCCGTTAAATTTTTATTATGTTTCCGACTGTAAAAAATGTCTTTCCCACTGTAAAATATGATTGGAAAAAAATCACCCATAAGACTGTAAATTTTTTAACTGTCAATTAACAATTAGAAATCAAATTTTCGAGGTTCTTTAACTATTGCATTGTATAGAGCACATAAGGCACATAGGTAGTTTCTAAAATATTTTCGGACTTTGTTTTAAAAATTTCTGCTGAATGTTTCAACAAAAAAGTGTCCTTCTGGACGATAACGGGTTAAATAAAAAAATGATTGGAAGAAATATGCAATACTGCAGCGTTTATGTATACAACTAAATTTTAAAAATTAATACTGATCTTAAGTTTGTATTTTATTTAAACTTCGTAACAAAAATTTTTTTGAGGATTTTTATTTAAATATGAGGAATTTTTGAGGAATTTGGGTTTTAAAAAGTGGTAACACTGGTTGATTGTTATTTCGCTGAATTATTTTCATAAATGCAATTTTGCATTCAGTTCTTTAAATACATTCAAGTTTTGATGTTTCTATAATAAAATTAATATTATGTTGGCTATTTCGTAGTTAATGTTATTAATTTTTTTTTATTATATTGTTTTATTATAATAATGTTATAAATTTATTATATTAGTGTTATTAATAACGTAACACGTTTAGGGGGTTGAGGGAGGTCAAGTATTTGTGATGAAGTGTGACATGGGCAGTGGCGAGTCTGGAAAAATCTTGGTGGGAGGGGAGGTTAATATCAATGAGAACTATTTTCAATTTGCAGGAGGATTCGTCTATTCACAATTCGTGTTGTTAAAATTCTTTTAAAACAATTCGTCTGAAACTCTCTCTAAAACGACAAACTAAAGTTCGCTCATTGAGTCAACTCGAGTAGAAAACTCGACTCGCAGATGGTGATAGGGTCAGTAATTAAACGATTTGTTATTGACGATTTATTTAATTCTCTCTTTACAGTGAAAAGCTACATAGTGAAAAGCTACTCAAAATTTTTGAATACCACCTTGTTCAAAAAGAAAGGTTCATTCACTCTGTGAACCGGACTTAACTATCCGATTCGAAAATTTTTTTTTAGTAGGTTGCCACATGTGTCTATGACAAGACTGCCAAATATCAGCGTCTCTCGTTGACATTTTGTAAAGTGGCAGTGTTTTGTTTACAACAACTTTTTTCGTGTCTTCGATTTTTACGATGGAAGAAAAAATTTGGAAGAAAGAGCTTGTATCAAATTTTGTGTGAAAAATGGTTTCAACTGTGACACTGCTCTATCGTATCAGAAGGCAAACAAGTGGTTTAACCGATTTGTGAGTGGCCAAGACGATCCTCGTACCGGGCGGCCATCGTGTTCGACTACCGAAGAAAACGTTGAAAAAATCAAAGAAATGTTGGTCAAAAATCGCAAGTTGACGATTAGAGAGATAGCAAACGACGCCAGCATTTCAATTGCATCTGTTCAGAACATTTTGAAGAATGAATTGGGCTTGAGACGTGTCGCTGCGAAGTTGGTACCGATAGAACTCAATTTCATGCTAAAAAGAGACCGAGTTGCTATCGCAAAAGACATGCTGGAAACTGTCGAAAACGACGAATCATTCATCGAATCCATAATTACTGGTGATGAGACATGGGTATACGAGTATGACACGCAAACCAGACATCAGGCGAGTGAATCAGGCTCAATTTTTTCGAGCAGCGCGAAAGTTTTCGGTTAAAAATTTTTCTTAATTCAATTAATTTAAAAAAAAAAAAGGTGTGCGTAGCTGGTATTTTTACAGAATAAAAATCCCCAAATAAATCAAATAATTTTACATGCGTAAGTATCGCCATATTCACATGGAATCGTGTATAAAATATATATATTTATACAGAACTCCAAAGGATGCAGAAATGCGCCAAAAAGGGATATAAATGTGAGGACTTTTAGCAGAAAACAAGGAGAATAATATTTTTCGAATAAAACGTGGTTAGGTATATAGTGGCGCTTGTAGCGTGGAAACATAGTTTAACCACTAAATGTGATATATTCCAATCAAATGTGAATTGCCAATTCTACCAAAATATAATAATAGAGTTTCTATTGAACCACCTGCTAACGATATGTGCGACATTTTATTGGTCAGAGAATTTTAAGACAAAATTTGTCAAAACTTAATAATAAAAATTTAAACTTTAAGGGGGTGGAGGAGGGGAGAAGAGAGATATGTGAACTTAATTTTTTCTAAAATTTTTTTGTGGTCATTCAACAAAAATTATATTTCATTTTTATTATATTATATCGTTAAAATTTAAAAAAAAAACACTTTTCTTTAATGTAGTTAAAATTACACAATTTCACCTCTTAAAATAATGTCAGCAACAAATTTCGTTCAAACTCCCCCCTCCCCCCTAAAAGTTTAAATTTTTATTAATATTTTACTGTTTTCTAGATATTCTCTAGCTACGGTACAGGATGCCATAATGCCAAACAAGTTTATGGATGGCCATATAAAAATAGACAAATTTTTAAAAAATCTACTATTCTCCATGAGCAAAGGTTATTACTTTGTAAATCGATTAATAATATAAACATTGATACACGTTTTGTTCTAATTCATAAAAGCACTTAATTATTAAAAGCAAAATAATATGTTCGAAATAAATTTTAATAAATAAAAAATATTTAACATTTTTAAATTGTCTGTAATTTGAACATCGTTTCAATAATCACACAATAATCGGTTTTTTACATTAATTTATGTGAAAACAGTAAAAAACACAATGCAGTTGATTATGAAAATATTGCCAAATTCATTTAAACACCCGATATATTTATTTCGTTTATATTTATTTATAAAAATAGTTGTGGCCTTGTTTGGGGCCACAGTTTTTCATTTCAATCGCCCCTGGACTGACTTGACATTTGCTTGACTGTAGTAGTTAAAAAATATTCAAATATAGTAGCACGAGCAAAGATTTTTCATATAGGCTATCTCTCTTTGATTTCGGAGTTTATATTCATTGAAAAGGTAAGTTGCTGCCAATATAGAAATATTACATAGTATATGAAATAATTAAATTGTACATATAAATTAACATTACTATAGAAAAATAATATTTGTTTTTATGAACAAAATTATTTATTTCTTGACTGATGATAAAATTTTTAAAAATACTAGCCTAAATTACGCCGAGTATATACAACAATAATTTCACAACGAAAAAAAAAAAATAATCACAGAAAAAATCTCAGTGTATAAAATCTTTACATTGTGTACACTTTTTGTACACAATATTTAGTGTACACAGCTGTTTCCACAGTTAGATAATAGGGTTCTAGGTAATGAACCGAGAAAGTTGGGAGAGTTTAAATAATACAGTGTGTCCCGCAACTGAGTAGAACTATTTACGGAGGTAAAAGTTTATGTCGAGCTGAGCAAGAGAGGGAGGGGTCTATTTTCACATTCTTAGGAGTTATATGGTTAACTTATTTTTCGCGACTTTGATTCACGTTATTGTTTCTAGCAGGAAAACTAACTTACAAAAAACTTATTTTGATAGCTCATTGCAAAAGCAATAAAATCAACTTTTAAGCGGCATATCAACAAACCCCACGGACTTAACCGTTACCGAGCAGTGCTAGTGTGAAAATTAAATTAATTGGTTGGAACCGAAGAGTTTGGCGAACTAAATGAGATCTTTTTTATGATCAGTTTTGTAATTTATTCAATTCGTTTTTCAATGACACCAAAAACATAAACATATCTCTAAAAATAAAAAAGTTATACTCATTAGAAAACAATGATATTTGGGCCTATTCGGCACAATCTGTTATGAAAAAATTCTGTTATTCTGTTATGATTTCCCATACAAATTTTTGAGCAGTCAAAAAATCTGTTACGATACCAAAATTCGTATTCTGCACAACAATTTTTTATGAAATCTGTTATGAATCATAGCAGATTTTTTGAACTGTCAAAAAATCTTTTACAATAGAGTTCAGCTACTACAGCTATATCGCACTTCCTCAGCATTAACCCATCTAAAGCCACTACCCAGTAATCATTGAAAATATCAATGTTATGGATACCCGTGACCACAAACAAGTTAATGTGGGAAAAATTTACCCACCAATAAATGGGTTGGGCTCAGGGACAACACAAGACGTAACAACTAACCATGCGTATATATAGATCTAATTACACAACTAATTTTAATCTACTTTTGAGTTGACCTTTTGACAAATTAACATAAAAAACGCTACAATTGTTAACAAAGGAACTCATGCGACTTAAAGGAGCAGTTGCCATATAATTTGTTCTACTAAATGGCAAATAAATTAAGTTGTTAGCGTTTCTACTGCTTCTACGGTTAGTGTTAAAATTTATGTGAGAAAGAAGTTCTGGAGAATCGAATACACCTGTTATGAGCTGGTGTAAATATACGATATCTGCCGATTTCCTTCGATCACCTAAAGACTGCATTTTTAATAGTTTTAAACGATCCTCATAAGGAGGAAGGTCTAATATGTCAGTTCCACTTAAGCCTCTTAGAGCAAACTGAACAAAACGTTTTTGGATTCTTTCTATTCGATCAACATGCACATTGTAACTTGGGGACCAAACTTGACTTGCATACTCTAAGTGAGGACGCACGATTGCGTAATACAACGTTGTAGTTGTAATCATGCTATTAAATTCTTTGGCCCAGCGTTTTACAAAACCAAGCATTGAAGATGCTTTTTTACAAATATTATCAATATGAATGTTAAACGACAGCTTAGAATCCATGCATATACCTAGGTCTTTGACGGTGTCTACACGACTCAAGGCAGTATCTTTAATCTTATAATCAAATATAAAATTATTCCTTTTTCGCGAAAAGGTCATAGTTTGGCATTTATCTGAATTTAAAAACATATTATTTTTAGAACACCAAACTTCAAAGGATTTTAGATCAGACTGGAGTAGATCTGAATTATCTCTAGAATTAATCGTTCTGTATATTTTCATATCATCTGCATAAATAAGCAAATGAGAGTGTTCAATGACGTGAGTTACATCATTGATAGCTAAAATAAATAAACCCCACGGACTTAACCGTTACCGAGCAGTGCTAGTGTGAAAATTAAATTAATTGGTTGGAACCGAAGAGTTTGGCGAACTAAATGAGATCTTTTTTATGATCAGTTTTGTAATTTATTCAATTCGTTTTTCAATGACACCAAAAACATAAACATATCTCTAAAAATAAAAAAGTTATACTCATTAGAAAACAA
This sequence comes from Coremacera marginata, assembly GCA_914767935.1. NCBI lineage: Eukaryota > Metazoa > Arthropoda > Insecta > Diptera > Sciomyzidae > Coremacera > Coremacera marginata. The sequence goes on along the minus strand of OU612046.1, from coordinate 135,795,214 downwards.
TGATATTTGGGCCTATTCGGCACAATCTGTTATGAAAAAATTCTGTTATTCTGTTATGATTTCCCATACAAATTTTTGAGCAGTCAAAAAATCTGTTACGATACCAAAATTCGTATTCTGCACAACAATTTTTTATGAAATCTGTTATGAATCATAGCAGATTTTTTGAACTGTCAAAAAATCTTTTACAATAGAGTTCAGCTACTACAGCTATATCGCACTTCCTCAGCATTAACCCATCTAAAGCCACTACCCAGTAATCATTGAAAATATCAATGTTATGGATACCCGTGACCACAAACAAGTTAATGTGGGAAAAATTTACCCACCAATAAATGGGTTGGGCTCAGGGACAACACAAGACGTAACAACTAACCATGCGTATATATAGATCTAATTACACAACTAATTTTAATCTACTTTTGAGTTGACCTTTTGACAAATTAACATCAAAAACGCTACAATTGTTAACAAAGGAACTCATGCGACTTAAAGGAGCAGTAGCCATATAATTTGTTCTACTAAATGGCAAATAAATTAAGTTGTTAGCGTTTCTACTGCTTCTACGGTTAGTGTTAAAATTTATGTGAGAAAGAAGTTCTGGAGAATCGAATACACCTGTTATGAGCTGGTGTAAATATACGATATCTGCCGATTTCCTTCGATCACCTAAAGACTGCATTTTTAATAGTTTTAAACGATCCTCATAAGGAGGAAGGTCTAATATGTCAGTTCCACTTAAGCCTCTTAGAGCAAACTGAACAAAACGTTTTTGGATTCTTTCTATTCGATCAACATGCACATTGTAACTTGGGGACCAAACTTGACTTGCATACTCTAAGTGAGGACGCACGATTGCGTAATACAACGTTGTAGTTGTAATCATGCTATTAAATTCTTTGGCCCAGCGTTTTACAAAACCAAGCATTGAAGATGCTTTTTTACAAATATTATCAATATGAATGTTAAACGACAGCTTAGAATCCATGCATATACCTAGGTCTTTGACGGTGTCTACACGACTCAAGGCAGTATCTTTAATCTTATAATCAAATATAAAATTATTCCTTTTTCGCGAAAAGGTCATAGTTTGGCATTTATCTGAATTTAAAAACATATTATTTTTAGAACACCAAACTTCAAAGGATTTTAGATCAGACTGGAGTAGATCTGAATTATCTCTAGAATTAATCGTTCTGTATATTTTCATATCATCGGCATAAATAAGCAAATGAGAGTGTTCAATGACGTGAGTTACATCATTGATAGCTAAAATAAACAGAAGAGGACCAAGGTGACTACCCTGAGGTACACCTGATCCAGCAATAAATTCAGAAGACAATGCGCCTCGGAAACGTATTTGATAAGATCGCTCTACCAAATACGATTTAATCCAGTTCACAAAATATTGTGGAAATCCCATTAACTCAAGTTTAAATAAGATTAGATTGTGTGGTAGCTTATCAAATGCCTTACTAAAGTCAGTGTAAACACAATCGACCTGGTTACCAGAATCAATAGAATTTAAGCAGAATGTTGTAAAATCGAGAAGATTAGACACAGTGGATCTGCCATTCACAAAACCATGCTGACGAGTTGTTATGACTTCCCCACAGTGAATTTTCACCCGATCATACACCATCCGCTCAAAAAGTTTTGGAATCGATGAGAGCTTAGCGATAGGCCTATAGTTACTTACATCGTTCCTGCAACCCTTTTTAAAAATAGGACTTATAAATGATTTTTTCCAAAAAAGTGGAAAATAACTTTCGTTAATAGATTTATTGAATAATAAAGAAAGTGGTTGACTCAAAACGGAACCGCATTGTGTTAACACTGCGGCAGGAACACCGTCAGGCCCAGCACCAAACTCCTCATCGATCGATCTAATATACATTAAAATATCCTCTGGAGTGAAGGATATATGTTCCAAAGATACTCTGGGTTCGGAATTCATATATTCAAAGTACTCTCCATCAGGAGTAAAAGAATCTGAACAGAATGATTCTTTAAAAAGATTGGCGAATAGGCCACAAATTTTGACGGGATTGTCAGTAAATCCCTCAGGAGTTCTAAGTGAAGAAGGAAATCCATCAGATTTCTTCTTTGTGTTTACGAATCCCCAAAATTTCTTTGGATCTGTCAATATTCTCAGCTTAACATTATCTAAATATTCGTGATATAATGTAGCTGAGCGATTTTCAAATTCCAGAAACAAACGTTTGTAAGTTTCTAGGTCGTTTGAGCCTAAGCTACAGACGTATTTCTTCCATGCCCTATTCCTGTTGTTGCGAAGAGTCTTTAAATCCCTTGTGTACCACGGGTACGCAGAATTCCTCGCAAATTTGAGACTATAAGGTACTGATTGAGAAAACACAGCAAAGAGTTCCATATAAAAAAAATGTATGGAGTCATCAAGGCAATTTACATTTATATATTCTAAAATTGCATTAAGTTTACCATGAAGCAACTGATTCAACTTCAAAAAGTCAGCGTTTTTAAAATTGAATTCATAAAGCTTATCTGCTGAATTAGAATTTACTATATTTGCTCTGTCGGATTTGTACCAAATACTCAATGGTGGATGATATTCATCAACAGTAGTTAGAGCATGAAAGGCCCTCTTAACAACAACATTGTTACTGTCTGTAGTTAAGACCAGGTCAAGAAGTCTTTCAAGACTATTATAAATACAACTCACTTGTTGTAAGTCTGAACATATATTATCAACAAATATATGTTCTTGGCGGGTCTTCGAATTAGATGCACAATAGTACGTATCATCGTCAGAAGAATGCCATTTTAAATCAGGTAGATTAAAATCGCCCAATAATAAAATGTCGTCATTAACGTCAAGTAAATCAATTATGTAATCTATGCACTCCGCAAGGCTTGCATAGACCTCTACACTACTCTTAGGAGGAACATATGCATTAATAACATATACATTAGAGTTACAATGTATAACTTTAACGCAAATTAGTTCAATATTACAAGAGCAGGGAATGTCAACAATAAAACTGACAAAGCAGTTCCTCACAGCCAAAAGGACACCACCACCGACAGAAGAAATATTGTCAGTGTATCTGTCTTTTCTAAAAACTTGAAAACTATTGTCAAACAATTCCAAATCAGTAATGCTTCCGTTTAGCCACGTTTCTGTTAACGCGATAATATCCTCAGAGCAATTTTGAGTTGATAGAAATAAGCTCTGCGTCTTAGAACGTAGTCCCCTTACATTTTGATAGTAAAGGGACAGCCTATTTAGTTTTTTTGAGTCTGGCGGGCGGCTTGAGTCACCCTTTTAGACTTATTTTTTGGCTTGAACTCAGTAACAAGAATATTATCGGCCCACAAGTTAGATTTAAGAACAGTTGTAAAAAAGTTGTTGTACAAAACCTTAAATTGGTATTCGGCAAGGCAAAATCTGCTATGAAATCTGTTATGAATGAATAACAGATACATTTTTCTGTCTTTTATCGTAACAAATTTTTAGAAAGTAAACATTTTGGTGTGAAAAATGGATGTTTATGTAAGAATTTCTTTAAGAATGGCTCAAAAAGGAAGCAAATGTAAGATTACATATTCAATAAATATGTGTGTGCTTAAGGCGACTGTTCCGGGTCGAGGCGTGTTTTTTAAAGCGACTTTTAAATGCTGATTGAAAAAAACTACTGAAGATATTTATAAACACTTTTTTTATTATTTTAATCAAGTTTTCAAGAGCGCAAAAAAAAATTTTTTAAATTTTTTAAAATTATACATGCACATGTAAGCCCACAGGTGGCGTTGCATTTTGGCGTCGAAAAATTCCGGTGGGACAAATAAATCCATATCGGGTCATCTGAAAAAAAAGTTTGTGGTTAATTTAAAGGCCTAACTCTTGGGATCACCGTGGCCCGATTTTCAATTTTTCATTCACAACGAAACAAATCAATGATATTGACCATAAAATGTCATAAATTTTCGGGCTTTCAACTTTAATCAACAAATTTTTTTTAAAATCAAAAATTTAAAAATCGGGCCACGGCGATTCCAAGAGTTTGGTCTTTAAATTAACCACAATTCTTTTTATTTTAGATGACTTAGTATGGATTTATTTGTCCCACCGCCTCCTGTGGGCTAGCATGTACATGAATTTTTAAAAAAATAATTTTTTGTTTTCTTGAATACTTGATTAAAATAACAAAAAAGTTTTTATAAATATCTGCCATAGTTTTTTTAAATTAGCGTTTAACGATCGCCTTTAAAAACACGCCTCAACCCTGGAACAGTCGCCTTAAAGACAAGTTTTAAATAGAAGACACCATCGGGCCACTTTGATGGAGTTACGCCTGAATAGCAAACCGAATTCGCCTTTCTCCGAGCGCAGTTTATTAAACACCTGAAATGAAATCATTCATAAGCAAATACGTACTCACAATGTAAACAATTGCCTTACCGTTTTCTACTTGTCGCATGGTAGTACACACCACCAGTTGAGTTAAGGCTACCAGCCAACTCTTGCCACAGCCCTTGCACTGATACGGCGCAGTGTTTCCTCCTCGCCAGCACTGGGGTTTCTTCTAAATAAGAGCAATAAAACTCTATTTAGACTTTTTTCTCGCGTTTTCCTATAAAAAAAAATGTTAATTGATAATATACAATTGATTATTTAAATGATGTACTTACTTTTTTCGCTATGCATTGCGATTTATGTTTTTTTCTTTGTTATGTGCACTTTAAGAATAATTATTGACAGCAATCAGCTGTTTCATAACAGAAGTTAACGGAATTGTAATAGATTTTTGTTTTCGAAGATTGATAGCAGGATGCCATAAAAGTTCGACATCCTGAATACCAATGTTAACAGATCTTTTATGGCCGACATCTTTTATGAATGATAACAGAAAATGCGTAGCAGAATAACAGATTTCGCCGAATAGGCCCAATTATTTACGGCATTACTAATTGTAATGTCATTGTAAACCAACCAGCCAATTCAATTTGTATCCAATTTCCATAGTCACATAACAGCTGTTGAGCTTGAAACTTACTTGAAGTCATTTCCGTACTTTTTGACAAATTTTCTTATTTTTCACTTGAATTGAGAACGGAATCAGACCTATTATTTACCATCAGTTGCATTGAATTATTGCATTGATTATTTACCATCATCGTTTTCTTCTTCTATTTAAAACCCATTCTTTGCCTTATAGCATTGATGCTTAGAAAAAGGCTGCCTTGAACACGAGGTTCTTATCACAGGCTTTGATAAAATACACTGATGTATCAATGATTTAATGAAAGCTCGAACGCTTTCATTTTATTTTAGTAGTGATTGTATCCAAAAAGATCGAAATGGGAATTTCGCATAACTGATTGTATATTTTTACTTAAAATATTTCGATATCTTTCCCAGATACTTTCGCATTAAATTGATTTTTTTGTTTAATGGTTGGCAATTTACACCCGCCATGGTGAATTATTTAACCGGAAGTTACCATCAGTTATTGTTAACGCGTTAACGTACATCCCGTATTGTATAAAATTGCTTGACATGGAAATTTTTTAATTTTCATATATCTGCCTACCAATTTTTAAGAGGGATTTTATACATAGCAACTTAATGCAAATGTCAAAAGTGAGACGTTGTTGAGAAACATCTCAGAAGAAAAGTGAGGAATGCATGTCTTTTAGGATACATGAACTCTTCGTCGAAAAAAGGGGGAGAAACGATACATGACCGAGTAAAGTATCTTGGAAAGAACTACTTTTTAACAGGCAATAAAAGTAAGAGAAGCTCATGTATATAAATCGCTTCAAATCGCTGCCGATTTGCTTGTGATGTTTATTTTCTGTCATTTCACCTTATTGCTTTGCTTAAAATCAATTGTTTGAACAATTTCAAATAGCAGCACAAATCAGTACAGTAGGATTACCATAAACCTTTGAATTTAAGAATTGTGAATTTAGTTAAAATTTATTAATTTTCCTCAAAAGTGTTTAGCAAATCAATACATGTGAAAGTCATAATATGCATCCAAAAAACATAAATCTTAGGCACATGTTAAAAATACAAACTATCTTATGTATTTTTTTAATCATGTACGAAAACTATGGATGCCTGATTTAACTATGAGATCGCTTCATCATGCATAATCTTCAGAGGCTATTGTTACTTCTGCTGATGTTTGTTGTGCACACTTAATGTGAACATAGCACAAGAATGTGTTTCCTGAAAGTTAGTTTTGTATTTAAAATAACTATTATTACCGAAGAGAGCGCGTTTTTATTTAATGGTAGACTATCTTGGGCAGTGATATTTTTCTGCGCATCGACAACAATCTGGGCAATGTCAACAATGGTAACTTTACAGTCGAAAATATTAAAAAATAGTTGACACGCCAGAGCTGTCAAAGGTGAACTTCAACTGTCGTCATTTTGATAGATACGAGTAGAGAAAGTTATTTTGTCTACCATACCTTATCAAAAATAGTATAAAGAATAGACCGAAAAAAATAACACAAAACGGAACCAAAAGTAAAATATACATGCAAAATAACCAGCTATAATTGCCGTTTGAGTGAAAATAGGCAATATCAAAAATAGTTTATAAATGAAAAGTTATATGTTCTGCCTTGTTGTTTTATCATGTAATGCTTAGCCGACAATATTAATAGCCGTCATGACATTGTCGAAAGCATGATTCAATTATTATAAGGTTATCCAGATATTTGACGTCTTCTCACAAGAATAAGAATGTATACCCTTATTTGAAGAGGAGAGCAAAAAAGCTATTTTTTAATGACATAAAAATTCCGCAGATGCATGAATATCGTACTTTTTCGTATTACAAAATACTTAAGATACATTTGACTACTACGTTTTCTACTACCTGTTTATTTTGAACAAAACTTATATTATTAACTTTTAAAACTGTAATAGTTACATTTTTGATGTAAAATAATAATGAAAAAATTTGATTTGTGTATGCAAAACACATTTTGTAAAGAATTTGCATGAATATTTTAATTATGTTTTTGAGCTTTGAGCTAAAATAAGTAATGAACAATAGTCAGATTAAAAAAAAAATTTATTGAAAAAATGTTTTTAAATTTGTGATACAGAGTTTTGAAATCGTTTTTTAACCAAAAGGATGATTATAGTGATGTCTACATTTATATGTATTAAGGAAAATCAAACATACTTTTTTCCTCTTTTGACAAAAGATAGCTAGTTTTGTTCACACAACGCAGAGAATAACACCAAACAAATCAGTATAAAATTAAAAGTAACAACTTTAAATTAAAATTCAACAGTGACAAATGTAGGGTAAAGTTGGTAAAGTGGTCATTGTTTGAATAAAGTTGTTTAATTTTTTAAAACTATATTTTATATTTTTTATTTGTTGAAGATATTTTTTATTTTAAATTATTTAGCACTAGTTCGAAATTCAAAAGACCACATACTAAGACACAAAGTAATTAGAGATAAATAATGCTATAAAAATTGAAACAAATTTCCACAAATTATCTTCATGTCAATAAATTTTACTAAAATATTACACACTTGATTTTTTTTAACATAACCACAAGCATATGAAAAAAAAAACAGCAAAACACTGAGACATACTTTTTTTGAGACGACCACACAACCCTGGCTGTCATTTTTTCAAGAGAGAAAAAATATGTTTGCTTCCATAAAATAAGGGTATGTCAAATATCTGGATAACCTTATAATGCTTGAATCATGGTCGAAAGCATCTCCGCCATGTAGTCTACGCAGCCCATCACTGCTCAGAATATCTCGTTAGGTGGCAACACAGTATTTGACAGATTCAGTGCTTTGACAGTAAATTTGATTATTGCTTAAATAAATTAAACTTAGTTAATTGCCACTTTTTGCAGAAAGCGCTTAGGAATTTTATAAAATGGGTTTATTTAATTGGAAATCATAAATAAATAAATGAATGTTTTTTTCAAATTGCGAACTATTTTGGTGCCTAGTTTCCACGACAATTTAGAAATAAGACAAAACTTCACGGGAAAATATCCCGACAATAAAAACGTATTTCTGCCGTCATGGAAGCGAATACAGAAAGTGGAACAGCGCAGGATGAGGAAATGCAAGAACCTAGCACAGATCAAACAGAATCTGCTGCAACTGAAAGCACGCCTATGGATACTGATGAACATAAACTAGCTGCGACAACGGATACAGCAGCAGCAACAAATGCTGCTGCAGTCGACAGCGCTGCGACAGAAGAAGCCTCACAGTCTGCTGCAGTCCATGAAGGTACACAAGACAAAGAATCAAAAAACCCAACAGAATCTGAAGAAAGTATCACGCAATCAGCAGCAAGCACGTCAGCGGCGCCTACAGCTGAAAGCACCGATCGAACTAGCGACAAGTCCACGGTATGTGCAAATACAAGTGAAAGCAGCAAGTCTGAGGTCGTAATTGCCAAACCACTACCCGAAATTATCGATCCAGAAGATGGAAAGTGGCACACAGTTGGTATTTTTCAAAATCTGTCCACCACAGTCACCAACTACATCGACAATCGCAGCTGGAACTCGTCCGCACTAGAACTAACTTCTGACCAGCTGCCCGACCTATCTCAATTTCAACGTATCAATCTGGAACCTGGCACTGCGTATCGATTTCGGTTGCGTGCCATCAATTCCTGTGGCGCCAGCGACTGGAGTGAGATATCCAGTTTTAAGACATGCCTGCCCGGCTTTCCAGGCGCACCATCGGCTATAAAAATTTCGAAATCATCGGAGGGAGCGCATCTAACATGGGAACCGCCACCAACTTGTCAGAGTTCTAATGAAATTATAGAATATTCTGTGTATTTGGCGGTAAAACCAGCCAAGGATAAGGCAACAACTGGTTCAGCAGCACAACGCTTACCAGCACAGCTGGCGTTCGTTCGTGTCTACGTTGGTGCTGCCAATCAATGCACTGTATCTCATACTTCCTTAGCAGCGGCGCATGTCGACTGCTCCAATAAACCGGCCATTATTTTCCGCATTGCTGCACGAAATGAGAAGGGTTACGGACCTGCCACTCAGGTGAGGTGGCTGCAGGATCCCGTACAGACAGCGGCAACAGCAGGTGCTGCAGCTAGCAGCTTGTTATCGCCGACGCGCATCAAGTCTGAGTTGGGTGGTGCTTCACCAAGTAAACGTTTGAAAACAGGCCACGCTGCTCTAACAAGAATGCCACCGCCCACACAGACAAGTGCATCGGATAATTGAGAGGAAACACATAGTTTAAAGAAGTCAATTTATTTTGTTATTAAAAAAAAAAAAAAAATAGCTTAAGTTAAGCAGTTTAGTTCTAAGTTTTCAAGTTAAATGTTAGTGTTTTCAACTTTAAATTTAATGTATGAATTTTTATGACTTTGATGCAGCATGAAACGGTGATTTCTTTGTTATTGTAAGCAAAACAACAGCGAAATTAAATTCCTTTAAGATTAATTCTTTTTTTTTTTAAGAAATTATTTTATAATTTTTTTTATTTATTATTTTTAGTTTTAACTAAATAACTTGTTAAGAAAATTTAACTGCTTTCTTCTTCCAGGTTGTTGCCGCTACTTCTTCGTTATTTCTTTAAAAAACAATTCATAACAAAACTCCTTTAAGATTTATAGTTTTGAAAGCATTCTAAGAAAAAATTAGTTATTTTAATAAAGCAAGTCTAACAAAAACACAATAAAACTATTATTGCTTTCCAAGCGCAGCATATTAGAATCAAATTTGTAAAAGTAACTCATTGCATATGTATTGCCTATATACATAAAAATAAATATAACATAAAAATACAGAGGTAGTCAAAAATATTTACGCATTGCTCAATATTTTTACTTGTTTTAAAGATAGAGCTCACTTTATTGTTGTTGGAAATAGTTCAACTTTGTTGGAAATAAAAAAAGTTTTTATTGCATTCCTTGCAGTATGCAAAGAACAAAAAGAAAGTTTTAGCAAACCTAACGGTAAATTCGAAAATATTTGCAATATGTAAATATTTTTGACTACCTCTGTATACCTTAATATAAAAAAAATTCCGTATGGGCATATAAAATTAAAAATTATTAATTAAAATCAAGCCCCGAAACTTAATTTAGTTAAATCACCTCGTTTATTCCCATCACTGCCATATTTCAAATTTGTGCTAAGAAAAATTATGTTTTCGTCTACGTTATCGTACAATACCTATTTCGATGGAAATCTACTTTTGAAAAATAAAATAGGCTTTTTGTATAATAAAGCTCTTACCATTTCCGAATTGTATCGTCGCGTTCCCACTATCAAGAAGACGGTATTTTTGCAATAAAAATCTAAATGAAATCCAAGTAGTTAAAGAAGCAAAACATTTTCGTAACCGGGCTTTCAGGGCGTATACAGAAAACATATGCGAAGTTAATTGGAAGATTTATTGTAAGCATCGGGACAAGGTTAAAAGTTTGATGAGGAAATGTAAAATTAGGTTCTGGAGTAACAAATTTAAACATGCTGATATTAACGAAATATGGAAACTACTAAGAAACAATGGTTGTGGTAATGGTTAATGGACACACAGACAAATAACAACCACATCATTGACCAAAATTCACTAAATAATTTTTGAAGTGAAAATTTATTTAGGCGCGTTGAGCACTGTTTTGTTGGGAGCAAAACTATAGATTCGCGATCACGCTGTTAGCTGTACATTTCTGTTACATTGCACAGCATTGCTTATGCCGTAATTATGCTAGACAAACATGTTTGGTGAGCTTTTTTGTTGTTAGTGTTTAACGGATAAAGTTAGATAAAAGCTTTTCTCTCGTTCTCATTATCTCACGTAAAACAGTAACAACAAAAAATCTCACTTAACATGCCAAGGCTTACGTAAAACGAAAATCAAATATTCTGTTAGTTGCACTATTAAAATTATTTTCGCAGGCTTCGTTAAATAGTTTATATCTGCGCTTGGACGAATTAATAGGGACACCTTAAAAATGGAAATTAATCGTTATATTAATTTCTCAAAAAATTACAAACAAGTTGTTTTTGCTCTAAAAATAATTAAAAATTTAAAATTGCATTTTTAACTACCTTTTATATGACAGCATTTATTAGCAAAACTTGTTCCAGTTTAACGAATTATTTTTTTAAGAGTTTCATTTTTAAAGTTATCCCTACTCATTTCGCAAAGCATAAATTAGTGGTGTGAATTGCATAAAAGTAAAATTTAAAGTGCATTGTTTAAATTTTGTTGGGTTCTTTATTTTGATTGTTAGTTACAACAGCAAGTACTAAATATGTAACTTAAAAGTCAAGCATTTATTTTGATATTTTTGCAATTCTTGCGTTTTATAATTTGATATTATTTATTCAATATATCAGAAGTTTACTCAGGAACTATCTCAACTAATATCAAAATAATAAAATTAATTTTAGACTTATTAGATACATATTAAACTTACCTATACGACCACATACCACAGTTTGTAATTAAATTTTTAAATTGCTCTTTTTGGACCACATTAACATCTTTACAAAAAAATAAAATCTATTTAAATTTTCAAGATCTCCTGTTCGATTTTTGAAGCACAATTTTCTCGAATTCGGAATCCACTTACAAGTATTCTAAAAACTTTCTCTTTGTCCATGTATAAGGATTAAAATATTTAAAATATGGAACCATATTTGGTGTAATAGTTATATTTTAGAAGTCGTGGAGCAATTTCATGTATTTGTTCAATACTTAAAATGCTTCTTCTGCAAAATTAGATTTTTGAAGCTGGCCTAAAGGCTCTGTTATAAAATAATGAAAAATAAAAACGAAGATATTTAAAAGGCTCCGACTTAAACCATAACAGAAAACAGTAAACCCTGTAATTTTAAGTGTTTTTTTTTTAGCATTTGTACTGATCATAATTTTTTCCATTTTGTTTAAAGACAAATGTACAATCTGTCCTAACCTGGTATCACGTTATATTTTTGTAGATTCCCTGCAAATATATAAAAGTGTATAAACATTGTAAAACTAAGACTTGAGCAAACATTAAGACCATTACCTTCAATTGTTGCTGCGCATGTCTCCAAGTACTCTGTCGTATTGAGATCCTTTATTTGTTTTGCTTCAACATTCAGACTATAGTCGGGGCCATATTCCAGAAAGCGTGTCGTCTCATCGGGAATATCATCGGACAAAGTTTGACCACACAACGCTGCTGTGAGCAAAGTCCAATAACGGCTTGTATTGGCAAAGTGGTAACCACCACCTCCCAGCACAACAGTAGGTAAGCCACGCTGCAAAACAAATAAGACGCATTCAATTAGATCTGTCGGCGTCAGATTGGAGCCACCCAAAGGATCACCAACGATAGCATCAGCGCCACATTGTATTACACATGCGTCTGGCTCATACCGAAGCAAAATTTCTTGAGTGACTCTAGAAGAAAAAAGAATGCATTAAAATGTTACTATAAGCTGTAAAGTCAAGTATCTACCTTTGAAAATACTTTTTAAAATTTTTGCCGGCTAAGCCGGTTTGATAAGGAAAATTAGCAGCATAGCCTTTGGCACTTCCAAAGCCGCAGTCAGCTGATGATCCTGTGCCCGGATAGAAACCACATTCGTATTGGTGAAAGGACAACGTAAATACGCGTTTTGAAGTCTCAAAAGCCGCCTGCACGCCATCTCCTAAGCGTAAAACAGATGTAAATATTTTCAAACTGTTTAACAGATAAAATCATAAGCTCGGCTTACCATGATGCACATCCAAGTCCAGATAAAGTATGCGTTGAAAACGTTTTCTCATGACTAGAATGCCTAGTACAATGTCATTAACATAGCAATATCCACCCGCTTTATCGCTGTGAGCATGATGCCAGCCGCCTGTCCAATTGATTACCACTTCTTGAGCTGGATTGTAGCTTTTGCATAGCACATTGCAAGCAGTCATTGTAGCTCCTGCCACGGAGCAAACGTAGTTGTGCATGTCGGACCAGACAGGACAGTCAAAACCTGCGAAATAAAATCTTATATTAATACAAGACGATTGTTATTTTCACACTAACCCAGTCCATAATCTTCCGCTGTTCTATTGAGTTCTACATCCGAATCATCTTCATCATCTGTAGAGTTTGTTGAGGCGACATATTTGCCCCGTTTAGCACCTTGTTCCAGCTGTAGCAAGTATTCACGTGTGTGAAAATGTGCCATATTTATGACACTGCATGTCTTTGGTTGCAATAGATGCAAGTGCTTCAGCAGTCCATAGGCAACAATTAATTCGTGCACAAGTGAAGCCTTTAATTATATTAAGGGATTTTTTTTTAACGCCGGAGAATTATTTTGAACTCTCGTGAATTGTGTGTAAAACGTACCCGCTTTTTTACGGCTGGATTTTTGTCAGCATGATATAATAAATAGTCACTGTGAACATATCTGATAGTTCTTAATTTCATTCCATAAGTTAATTAAATTCAAAATCTACATAAAACCAACCACAGCTGAACCAACGGCGCCTTAATTTGTTTGTTTACTTTTTGCGCGCAATATTTACGCTTATAAAGGTAAGAACACAATTTTTAAGGAAAAGACAGGGACCATGTATAAAGGTATATTTAACAAGGTAGGCTTGTCTCGCAGCGGAGGGTACAGCTGCTGTCAAACACATATCTTTCCACCCTCCAACTAACTATCACCCGTCTTCCGAATCAACACAATGCTTTCGCATTTATAGGGGGTATCCACTGAGTGCTGGTTAAGTCTAAAAAAAAAAAAAATAAAGCCTTATTCATAATCTCATTTTAGACGCTGCGTAACATTAAACCAAATTTAAATAACACATCGTTATTAGTAGAGGTTTTTCCGGCTTGTGTAAGATCTGCGTAACTTAAACGACTAAATTTGCGTTTAAGGTTGCATAAACTAAACCTAAAATTTTTTGTCGTTGTTTTGATAAAGGTTGTTATATATGATATTTATATCATATACCAAGTTTATCCGATGCTTCAAGTCGATTTGATCACAATCGCTTTGAGTCAGAACGATTGTATGCCGTGTGTTTATAAGCAAGCAGCAAGAGGTTTCACTGAAAACGGTAATTGAAGCTTTGATTGTTCCTAATTTTTAATTAGTTTCGTGAAGAACTTGCGTACTTTTTTGAATGTTACGTCAAGAAGAAAAGTAATGCTGGAATTTTTTAAACCAAACGAAAACCTAACAAACTCTCATAGGGATGAACTCGTTACCATTGGCTGTATTCACAAGATGGTCAAATGATGAAGTTCATTTCTTGTTTATGTTCTCTTTAATGGCATTTTCTTTTCTCGTCAAAAAATGTTGCCTTCTGAAAGTGCAGAACTTTTTAAATTTTGACCTGAACTCAAAAAATATTGGCCTGTTCTTAGCCCAGAAAAGAACATAAAAATGCAACATTTTTTCCAATGTTGTGTTGGCTGAAATAGCAAAACACAAAATTAAATTCAAAATGTCTGGCGACGAAAGTCTTGTTTAAGGTAAATTAACTTATTTGTAATATTTTCGGTAATATCTTTAAAACCACTGATGTTTCTATTTCGTTAATATCAGCCATTTTATATTTAATTATAATAAATATTTGTATTTTGTAAAGAAGAAGCTAAGTCTTTAATAAAATGTCAATACAATGTTCATTATTTTCTTAACATGTCACTTTTTTGTTTCTTCAGTTGGTAGCATTCAGAACCCCCGCAGAACTCTGAAACCGCCGATCTTGAGAGTTAAAAAATTCTGCACTTTTTATACTTTTCAGGTAAAAATTTTCGAGAAAAGAACACGATTTATTGTAGAGGTCAACATTTTTTTGAGAAAAGAACGCAAAAAGTGCAGAAAAAATGCAGAATTTTTTTCGAGAAAAGAAAACTTGATAAGTCTCTTTAAAATGTTTGTTTAATGTCTGCTCACACTTGATTTTTTGATTCAATGGCTGACGCCAGCATTTATTACTTTTTCTGCTACCTACTATTCTGTGAAGTTGTATAGCGTTGTGTGGGGTAAAAATTTTGGAATATGGATAACTTTAATGAAAATAATGTTGAACTATTGGGATTCAAATTGGATGACGCCGATATACTTGTTATACAAAATCAGCATTATTCAATATATTTTTTTAAGCAATAGTTCAACGCTTGTTTAGTTCAACGCAATGTTTAAGGCTTTACGCATCCTCTACGCAACCTTGATTAAATTCTTATTCATAAACATTTTTTTATTCATAGCTTAATTTTGTAAGGTTTATATCTAAGCAATCGAAAATCTTTTACAAAAATTAAGAATTCTTGTACATTTGCCAATCTGTTACTGGAAAAAGTAATACAATGGCCGGATATGGAGCATGTCTCTGATAAATTATCATAAACATCAAACTTAATCAAAAAGACGACAAAAAATTTTAGGTTACAATTATGAAGCCTTTAAGCGCAAATTTCGGCGTTTAAGTTGCGCAGATTTTAAACAAGCTGGAAAAACAGTTATGAATAGCGATGTGTTGTTTAAAGCTGGTTTAAAGGAACGCAGCCTCTAAAATGAGATTATGAATAAGGCTGTATGCATATACATAATTGAATTAATGAATTTATGGCAAGATGTAAAAAACGGACTCGCAAGAAAAAAATGATTGCTTTTTCAATTTAAATGAAATGTGTTGGCTTTTTTGGTCTCAGTTTGGATACAAATAAAACTAGTGAATTTTGACAACCACAGCCAGTGCGAAATCGAAGTAAGGAAACAGTGTTGTTTTTTTTCCCTAAATAAATTCGAACTTTAAATATGCACCTTTCTTTCATGTCTTGTAGTGAAATATATGCAATTTTTTTAATTGCCCTTATTTGACACATAAAATATCATATCAATAAGTTGCTTTTCATTTTGGAATATATTGATAAACAGATTCTACAAAATAATTAGTTCTCCATTTTTATCCCATTTAAGTTTCTTGCTGTGTTGGCATATAAAGCATCACTGAACAAAAGCAACCGAAATAATAAAGTGGTCGAACCTTTGCCTTTGACGACATTTTGCAAATGAACATTTACTCTCACGCAAGGTTCATTTATAAGGTTGTCGCAAGGGAGAGAGCGAGTACCCATAATTGTCAAATCGAAGTTGACAGCACATAGAAAATCTGCAAGTGCTCTCTTTTATCATCCGCTTTTCTTTCGTAGTCATTCGCAAAATTGGCTGGTTTTGACAATTATGGGTACTGAGAAGAGAGTGCGATCAGCCCTGCGACAACCTTATAAATCAACCTTGCTCTCACGTGTGGCCGCAGCGTAGATTTGTAGATTATTTCGAAACATTTTCGTAGTTAATATATATTCTTTGCTGGCTTGCCAGTACAATCACGTGTGGCTGCAGCGTCAGTAAAAGTTGTTGCCAGTGGACTGCCAGTGATGTCAAGGTGTGAGTGCATTAGTGAAAAGTTAGAGTTTATTAAGTTTTTCGAACAGTTACGCTGCGTTTTCACCAGACAATTGTCATAAATATTTCATAATCTGTATTAGTTGTCAAACTATTGTCAGCTG
Source organism: Coremacera marginata (assembly GCA_914767935.1). Taxonomy (NCBI): domain Eukaryota; kingdom Metazoa; phylum Arthropoda; class Insecta; order Diptera; family Sciomyzidae; genus Coremacera; species Coremacera marginata. Next base: position 135,778,668 of record OU612046.1, on the reverse strand, counting down.
CAAGGAAATTGTCTGATTATGACGTAGGTGGTCAAGACAATCGCAAGACAATAAATGACATTTGTTTCGTTATTGGACGTTTCCTTTGAAAGCGAATAGAAAAAAGAAAAATAATATAAAAGTGCTGTTTTTGGTTTGCATATATGTTTTTCGATGTGAAAGTTGTGAGATCAAAAAGTATGGTTTTACGCAAAAATTTAATATTTTTTCGATGGCCAACGATCTCCAAGTGCCATCACAAGCAGCACAAGTAAGTGCAACGTTAATTTTTGTTAACATTCTCCAAGTGCCACCACCAGCAACACAAGAAGTGCAACGCAAAGTTCTTGTTCCTTTCGCAGGCCAACGTCCTCCAAGTGCAACCACTAGCAACACAGCAAGTGCAACGTTCATTTTTGTTAACATCCTCCAAGTGCCACCACCAACAACACAGGATGTGCAACGCATGTTTCTTGCTCCTGTTGCTGGTGGTGGCACTTCGAGGATGTTAACAAAAATTACACTGCACTATTAAATTGTTAACCACTTATTAAATAGTTATTTAATCAAACACTTATTAGCATATCTTACTTATGCTGCTGGTTGTTGCAATTGGAGAACGTTGGCCAGCGAAAGAAGCAGGAAATTTGCGCTTCGCTGATTTGTACTGGTGGTGATAGAACTTGGAGGACGTTGGCCAGCGAAAGAAGCAAGAAATTTGCGTTGCACTTGCTTCTGTTGCTGGTGGTGGCACTTGGAGGATGTCAACAAAAATGTTTAAGAAAAATTTAACTAATGCACTGACAGATCGTTGGCCAACGAAAAAATTTAATTTTGTGCTGAAAACTAAAATTTCACACTGCGTTTCTGTTTCGAAGTGCTTTTTTCTAGTTTTTAACATTTCTCAGCATTTTTTCCTAAGAAACGTCAAAAATTGTCAGCATACGTCAAATCGTTGTCAGCTCAATTGTCTGCCTGACAATTGAGATAATTGAGCTGCCGACTGAGAAAATGTGAGAGTGTTAGTAAAAATTGTGTGAGTATATTGAGATTGTTAAGACAAATTGTCTGGTGTAGACGCTGGGTTAGTGTCTTCAAACTGGCACGTGTGGCTAGGGGGTTAATGCGAGAAATGAACACTTTTAAAACAACATTTTACGTTTTTATGTGATTTTAATATTAAAATTTTTGTATTTTAAAATGAAAATATATAATTTTAAATTCTGCTTTAAAATTACAACAATAATCAAATGTAGAATGAAAATTAAATTCATGTTCAAAATAAAAAATCATTGCTGATTCAAAAATTTCAAACTTAACCCTACTTTTGTCACTGTTGAATTTTAATTTAACGTTATTTTTTATTTTACAATGCTTTTTTCGATGTATTTATGTGAAATGAAATATATAAAATATTTCACATTTTTGGTAAATCTTATTTGAATATTTGCAGCTACTGATATTTATGATTTGATTCATAATTATCCTTTTGACAAAATCATTTTGTCCTTGAATTCCCATCTATTGTTGATGTATATTTTTATTCAACTGAATATGAGCTAAAATCTTGTCTTTAACCTAGAGTCCACACGTGCAAGTGCAAGTTCGAAAAACTCAATACATCCAAACATTTTCACTAACAGACTCACATTTTCGGACTTGCAGCGCTACTTGCAAGGAAATTTCAGAGGCAGTGAATTTTGGCACTTGCTGCAAGTAAATGTCAAAAAGAGTGATTAAAGTGATGCTTTTTGTAGATTTTTCCGGGATTTCCGCAATTTTATACAAGAAGCAACACTGGTTACATGTTTTTCTCGCTTTTTAACTTCTTAAGTTCAAGCAACACTGCAATTGCAGGGAGAACCTTCCCATTCGACGACATTTTTAAATGAACTTGCACTTCCTCATGTGGACGTTGCAGCAACTTGCAGCTACTTTCGAACTTTTTCGAAGGCAATATATATTCCCTATTTGCAAGTGATTACTTGGACGTGTGGACGCAGGGTAAGGTCGGCAATACATTTAGGGGAATCCCAGAATTAAAATTTTTTAATATATGACTTAACAATATCTCAAAAATTTATGAAAATTATATATAAAAAATTAAATTAAAAATTATATTAAAAAATTAATTTCATATAATATATATAATTATAATATATATTATTATAAGCTTAAAAAGAGACCCGCTCGTGAGTTCGATATAATATAAAAATCAAGTAACTATAGATGCTATTTTATTATATCATTTATTTTATCTGCTCAAACCGGTATATTTGAGAAGTGAAATATTCCAAAGAATGCTAATAATCAGAGACTGTAAATAATAATTATTTTTAGATCTTGAAACCAAAAAAGCAGTGTGGAAAAATTGTTGTACCGCCGTTTTGAAGGTACCATTAGACTCCTCTCACATTGTAGAACATGTTTCGTATTGATTTCTAAAATTGTGACATTTCGAGCAAAAAATAATAATTATTTCTGCTTTTTATTTTTTAAAGCAAAAAAAAAAAAAGACAAAATCTGACCGATATTTTTTTGAGCACTAAATAACTTGTAAGATTTGATTTTAATTTTTTAAGGCAAAAATAAAAAGTAAAAAGTGGATTGGTGTTAAGAACTTAATTAAAATTAAATCACTGTAAATACAGGGATCGTTCGAATTATGCATTTTATAATAAAAAGCAAAGCATAATAATTATATTTAGACTTTTGAAATTTTGAGCAAAAAATAATAGTTATTCCTGCTTTTTATTTTTTGTTTAGTGGCAGCCGTGGCGTAGTGGGTAGAGTGTGTGACTCTTACGCCAGAGAACCCAGGATCGAATCCCCCATCTGACACAGAACATTTTTTCAATTAAATTCATTTTTCTGTTCGGCCGTCACCTCTCTGCAGACAATGGCAAACCTCAGAGAGTAAAAACTGCCATGAAAAGCTTCTTGAGAACATAGCCGTTCGGAGTCGGCGTAAAACATGTAAGGTCCAAGTTCTCGATCATTTGTGTGCAACTTCACATCACACACACAACACAATTGATCATAAGAAGCTCGTTCAAAGTCCTTTCAAGGGCTGAGATGGCCATTTTTAGTTTTTTTTTTTATTTGTAAATTCATTACGATCTTCTTTCATAAGTTTTAAGTTATGTGTTTATATAACTCCATTTATATATATTGTGTTATATTTATATTGTGTTATATAAACACATAACTTAAAACTTATGAAAGAAGGTCGTAATTAATTCACAAATAAATTCTATGGCAGAGCGCGGCCGTTGAAAATATGATTATTTGTGTGTGTTTACACACAATAAATTAAAAATCTAAGTTTTCAAAAAGAAACAAATCTTCATGTCGTCATAGTTTAATATCAGCTAACTGCTGAAGCTAAGATCGACTGTGAAATAGAAGAGCAACAACAACTAGCACAACAAAATCTTTGAGTATTTAGAAAAAGCTTTGATCTATCTTCGAAAAATAGAACTTACTTTCCCTGAAAGTATGCTTCACAAATTAGAAGAACTTTAAGCTGCTTTCATATCATTTGTATTCTCGTACCGCAATTCAGGGTAATTTACTAATTGTATTCGTGAAACAAGTATAAGTTAATAGCTTAGCGGATCACAGCAAGAATCACGAAAAAAGGCTACTTATGAGTTGGTGTAGCGGCCAACGAAACAGCTGTCTAGTCTGCTACGTGATTGATACTCTATATAGGGTATTGTTGTTGTTAGTTGTTTTTCCTTCAGTTGTTTTCTTCGGAAAGCAACATTGACCTTGAGCTCGATAAAATATAACCTTTAATAATTGAAAAATTGTTGGAGTTATGTATATAAACACATAACTTAAATTATTATTTTTTTTTTCTTAACACTAATGCCTTTGTATTACTTGTTTCGTATAACTTTAAAGTAATTTTTCTCAAAACTACGTGTTTCAAAACTGCGGGTAACCTAGCTCAAAAACTACTTGACCGATCCTTACAATATTGCAAAGAACATTTTTCAATAACATTTTAATCAATCTGAATGAAACTAATTTTTAAAATAGCCTTTCAAAATCGTTTTATTCAAATTTTAAAACAAAAAATAAGTAAAAAATACAATTTTTTTAATTACAAAAAGACTTTTTTTTAAAATTCTGTCTCATTCAGATAGGAGATATTTTCATTACGTTTTAAAATATTAAAATTATTTTTTTCGGGTCAATCTAGGAGCCAGCAGAATGCCCTCAGTGCGGCAACAGGTCTTTTACAACAATCGTTGTAGCCAGCGCCATCCTTGTTTTTGAAAATAACAAAACACTTTTTTTTAAACATATACATATGTATATTTTACCAAATTTGAAAATTTTAGAATTCTAAATAAATTTCTTCTAATAAAAACCATCACCTTAATATCACTTTTTTTTACTCTCTTCTAAATGTATTGCCGGCCTTAAAACTTTTTCAAGAGTTTTTCATAAAAAAAAAAAAAAAATTAAATTGCTCTGGTCTCACCAACACTATGGTTTATTTGGTTATACTGAGCATATACCTGATTTATGTTTAAGTGCTTGTAAATACATTAACTAAAAAATTTTTACCGTTACATGTAGTTGCAATTTTTTATAGTTTTCCATTGCAAGTAGTTTCGAATAGCCTCTCGAATGCTGCACCACGTTTGATTTGAGCAAATTACTCTTAACATTTTATAAATAAAATAAAATTTTGTTTTTTTTTTTAATATGAGGCGAAAAATTGCTGTATTTACAACATTTTTCATCATTTATATTCAGTTTTTATGTACAGTTAATGGCAATGTCGACTGCCCGTCTCTGCAGGATGCTGATAACCTCTCCCAGACTCAACTTCTAGAACATCTTACTCATGGGTGTCGCTACGATCGCCTTGAACGACCCATAACCTATACAGATCGAGGCGTACGCATGCCTATCGATGTTTATGCACGGGCCTACATTTACTTCATGCAAAACCTGGAGGCACATGATTTGCAGTTTAAAATTTATGCTTTGCTGCAGTTGAGATTTTTGGATCCTCGTCTTATCTTTCGCAATGTGGCACAAAAACGTCAACAGCCAATCTTGGGTGAGAAACAGCTGAGAGACAATATATGGGTACCGCATATTTTTCTGGCCAACGAAAGAGATTCAAGCAGTTTAGGTAATTTATTCATTGTTTTTTGCTAATAAAATTTAACTCGAACTTTATTTCTACATTTTCAGGCACCACTGAAAAGGATGTCCTTACCTCCATCTCGCCCGATGGCACCGTCATTATTTCAACGCGCATCAAGGCTACGCTATATTGCTGGATGAATCTACAAAAATTTCCATTTGACGAGCAGCATTGCTCTACCGTACTGGAGAGCTGGATGTATAACACCTCAGAGCTGGAACTGCATTGGGAGCAAAAACGTCCGATTGCCTTCGACCCAGAATTGCATCTTACAGAGTACGTGCTACAACAGGTGCTGTTCAATGAGTCAGTTATTAATGCAGATTTGAATGATTTACGCCATGGAGCCTTTGCCGGCAACTATAGCTCGCTTAGCTTTACGGTGTATCTAGCACGTGAAGTTGGCTTTTATTTGATGGACTATTTTCTACCTTCAATGCTGATTGTAGGCATATCTTGGGTTTCATTCTGGCTTCAGGCTGATCAAGCAGCGCCACGCATAACGCTCGGCACAAGCACTATGCTTACCTTTATAACTTTAGCCTCAGCGCAGGGTAAGTTCTTAACATAAACTTCTTTGTCTCCAAGTTATAATAAATCACTGAATATACAGGAAAAACTCTACCCAAAGTTAGCTACATAAAAGTCTCGGAAGTTTGGTTCTTTGGCTGCACCCTCTTCATATTCGGCAGCCTTATTGAGTTCGCTTTCGTTAACTCGATCTGGCGTCGGAAGCGAAATGTTGATGTCAAGAAAATCAACAGCAAACACATTCTCAAGTCGACCATCTCGCCGCGTATGTCGCGTCGTAGTGTGGGCCGCTCCAGTTCTTTTTCAGCACTTGGTGGTGGTACCGATATGCTTGCGGGTGTACCTAAGTTTAACAATTACCTCACTGTGCACAATATACCGATAAGTACTATTACCGAAGGTGAGACCTTAGACACCGAGTCAAAAATCACAAGATTCAGTATAGTCGAGGAAGGTTCACAGCGTAAATTGGACATTGGTGCTGTGGAGGGTAATGAAGATCGCAATGGCTGGACTACGCTGACACCGCAAGAGATCTCAATGTGGATTGATCGTAAGGCAAGATGCATATTTCCTATAGCTTTTCTAGTATTTAATGCATTCTTCTGGACTTTTGTATATGTTGTATAAATTACTGAGTTTTTTCGCTGGGCTTTTTAGAAAATTGTGCCAAATTTTCGGCATGTTGATTCTATGTTTGATTTTATTAATATTAAGAGTGCTATTTTTTAATGTAATACTTTATTGAGGCTGTATGTGTTAAACGTTGTTAAAGTCTTTTTGAATATTTTTATGTCAAAATAATTTTAGCGTGGTTTTCAAAACCACGAGCTCTGTTAAAGCTTCTTAAGTTTATTTTAAAGTTTATTTATAATCATCAGTCGGTAATAAAGAATGTAACAAAAAGTGAAAATTTTTAGGGAAATTATTAAAAAATGTATTTTATCTAACTGTTTACAATTTTCAAAACTAATTGTTTAATGCAAATATGAACGGAACTAATTGCGATTGGAACAGAAAATTTTAAAAATTTTTGCCTTTCGATTTCCCATTGCATTGAATTACGTTACACAACCATTTTAAACCATGCGTTACATAATATTTTTGAGATGACATGAAATAGGCTGAGATGAAATGAAATGAGGAGTATAAAGTTGTTGTTTAAGATAACCAGTCCCAATTTTTAAAGCAGGAGTGCATATAAGGCCGGTTTTCGCCAACTCTGCAAGCTGTTTGAAATGCACGGATTATTAATAACACCCATTCAAACATACCCAATCCAGTAAATTTAAGGCTTAACGGGATACTCCACCTAAATTCACCCCTTTATTTTGAAGTTATAGCAGAGATAAAGAGATAGGAAACTTCGATTTTGGACTGTGGAAAAACATGAAGTTTCCTATATTTTTTAGCTCTGGTTATAGTATTTAAATTATAGCATAGATTTTTTTTTTGGTGCGTTCGAATTTTTTGGTGTTTTTATCAAAGCATGTATGTATTAACCAGAGATAAAGAGATAGGAAACTTCGACTTTGGCTTGTGGAAAAGAGATAGCCTTCAAATAATTCATGTTTTCCTTTAGCTTTTGGTGGTGAAAACAGGATCATGCGAAAGTATGTTGTTTGATACATTTCGAACACCTTACATCTTCGCTTACGATTGCAACCAAGGTTGATTTATAAGGTTGCCGCAAGGGAGAGAGCGAGTACCCATAATTGTCAAATCGAAGTTGACAGCTCATAGAAAATCTGCAAGTGCTCTCTATTATCATCCGTTCTTCTTTCGTAGTCATTCGCAAAATTGGCTGGTTTTGACAATTATGGGTACAGAGAAGAGAGTGCAATCAGCCCTGCGACAACCTTATAAATCAACCGATCAACCGATTAAGCCGATCATGTCTTCGTGTGATTATTTCCATATGCATTTTTTTTTCGTAAAGTAAGTAAGTCAGCGGTATGCTGACATAACGGTTTTTAATTAATGTTACGAAGATATGAAGTGAAGCAAAAAGCAAACGAAAAACGAGTAAAGAACAAATGTCTACTGACCGGCGATGTAGTGACATTTATTCTGGCAAATATTAAATTTGTTAATATTTTACCATCCCATTTTGGTTCTAATTTCCAGATTTCAACGTGAAAACGTAACTGGCACATAAAAAACCAATAAAAAACATGCAAGAAAGTGAAAGGAGAGCGAAAAAAGAAGTACGATCCGAGGTGCTTACAATTTCCGTTGTGAAGAAGGTTTAAATGGATTATGTGCACGTCGTATATCAATACTGCACGGGTACCTTACGTTTTCATGCATACATCCTACTAAACAAATCAAGTGCATTATAATGGAAACACGAACGATTCCGATCGTTGGGAATACATTCCCTGCACTTTATTTTAGTAAAGGAAAACATAAGTACGTATGATGATTTTTATACTTTACAGAAGAAAGTTTACTGGAGGCGGCCATGCCTTTGTAAAAGTAATGGGTGGCGAAAAGTAAGTAGGCTATAAAGCATTATAGAAGAATGGTTCTTCCACTGGGTTATCTTCTAATTGTGTCAAATACTAACACAAAATGCTCAATACAGGCACAAAAACGACAGAAACTCACCTCAAACATGGAATATCCAAACTCACCATAAATATGTAAAAGGTTGATAAACCACAGAAACTCCCTTCAAACATGGGATATCCAAACTCATATACGCAATTCGTGAGGTTTGTATAAAAAAGAGAGATGAAAAAGATGAAATCTGAAATAACCTTGAAAAACATGAAGTTTTCTATTTCTTTTCTCTGGTGCGGACGACATGATAAAAATTTTGAACAATAATGAAATTAGTTCTTTAATTAAGATTTATATTTAGTTTCTAAACAATTTACCACAATGCTTCTAGTTTCCATTCCAATCATGGTATAATGATTTACAAGGTAGGAGTGACAGTTCTGTTGGCGATTTGGAGTTGTCAAAAACGCATTGAAAAGAGAAAACGAAAAAGCAACAAAACAGATGACAAGTTAAACTTTATATTGATTTGACAACTCCCGATCGCCGCTCGTGAGAAAAAAGGTAGTTGTCAAGGCTACCTTGTAAATTATTGTACCATGATTTCAATAGTTTTTATTCATTTTGCTAACCTAAAAACAGCTGATTTTATTAACTAAAAACATTTTGCTAACCAAAAATTGATTTTAATCAGTTTGGCACTTTTACAATTTTTACCAGAAGCAATTTTTGGGATTAAAACTTGCATCTTTTGAAAGGGAGGGCAATTTTTTACTCTATCGATTGCACTCTTTTTTACCATTTGTTCGAGTACGGGAACGCTTCTCGGACTAAAACCTGCAAAACTGCACTCAGAAAAAACATCCTAAAATCAAAGAAAATTTACTAAATTTTGAAGAAAATTTTTCTAGTTTTAGCGCCAAAGAATTTTTTCATATCAAAGTGAAATTTTTCTTTAAAAGAAAAAACAAAATTATTTTTCAAACAAAACGAAGTATTTTAGGATCAAAAATAAATTTTCTTAAAAATTTAATAAATCAACAAATTTTATACTAGCCTGAATAAAATTTAGTATTCCTGTAGTATTCCTGTAAATTATTTATATTCAATCTGAAAGTTACGACTGCGGGAATTGAACTTGGACCGCTCGCGTTCCAGTCTGTGAATTTTTCTACGCACCAGATCAGTTGTTACAAAACAGTTGCGTAATTTACTCTAAAAAAAAACTACGTTTACAGAGGGTTTTGTTGTAACATTCAATAACATGCGAAATACTTGCAAAAAAAAAAATTATTTTACGACCGGGCATAGCATACACGAGTAAGGGTAAAGTAAAAAGTAGCAAAAAAAAAAATTTAAAAAAAAAGTTCTGCCGCCTCGAGGATCGAATTCTGCCGATAATGTCGATAATGTCTGTAGGCTATTGAAATGTTGTCGACAAGCTTTACCTTTTAGCTTTTACCCGAAAAATATGCTTTTCAAAGAAAATTTGATTTTAAAATTAAAGTTCTTAGTTTCTTAAGACAAAGGTAAATATTTTGGTTTTAATATAAATTTAATTATAACTAATGATATTTTTAATTTTAAACTTGATTTTTTTTTTCTGAGTGTGGCAATTGGAATAAAACCTTAGAATACGGGAACAGACCTAATATTAACTATTTTATTAATGTGGTGAGCTTTGTTAAACTGTCAGAATAGGGATGTAAGTTCTGGGTTAGCACCGAGTTAACTCAGCGTTCTTCGCTATAGACTATTTTTGTTAATTGCTACGTATTTTTAAATGTTTCGGGTTTCACGGTGGAATGGAAGATGGGTGGATTGTATTCGTATAGCCTAATATTGACTTAATATTGTTCGAATGGGTCTAATTAATGAATTCCATGCAAGCGGCCTTATTGGTCCATCACCTTTATAGGGACAAATTATTGTCAAGCTTGCCTCGGCCGAATACAATAATTATGAATATCTGAATTTTAAAAACTTAACGAACGAACTCGGATCTTTTTACAACTTTTACATTACATTTACAGATCGATTCTGTAGCGGTAACGTTAATCTTATTACCGAAGAAATTCACATTTTGGTAACTTCTACACCTTTTTGGTATTCTGCAACCAAACGGTACCAGTGAATATTGCAACCATCCCATTAGGTGGTAACAAGCAAAACAGCCAGATGCAAGAAAATAGCTTTATTTCTTCGTAAACGAGCTTACAACATTTCTGTGGCGACAAGGAATAACGACTAAACTCAAAATATCGTAAAAAAACGATATGGCATTTCCTTTTTTGCCAATCTTCGGAAGGATTCAAAAATCCATTTTTTGCACAGAATAGATAACCATTTATGTCTGCACCTATTTCGTGGGTTTAACGGTTAATATATTTCCGAGAAAAGGTCGTAGTTAGTGCTATTAAAATATCGTTTTTTACGATATTTTGAGTTTAGTCGTTATTCCTTGTCGCCACAAATTTGACAGATTACCGAGTGCACAAAATATCGATTCCTAAGACCGGTAACGATTTTGGGTAACAAGATTACTATTACCGGTAACACACGGAATCGATCTATTTCTTAATAACTGTCTGTAGCACAATGAAAAAATTAAGGTATATACCGCGAAACTATAAATCTCAAACTTTTAAGAAGAGTATGGAAAGGTTCGCTCATGTGTACACTGATGCGCCTCAAGCTCCATAAAAAAAGAAAAGGTTGTTCGGTTTCGTTCCTGATAATAGTCCTTGGTTTATGTTATGATAATTCCCCAAATATTTCGACTTTAGCGATAGCCACCCGTGAGCTGGAATGGTTTGAAATAACCTATAAAAATCGATTTTTTTATAAAAATACCAGCTAAATACCCGGCGTTACTAGGGAGTTGTTATAAATATTTTTGAACTCATACGTCGATTCGAAAAAACTTTTCACAAACTTCAGAAGGAATAAAACATCTTTCAAACCGGTAACTTCAGTGGAATAAGCAAAATTGTAGCTCAACATCTAAAGGATTATGAGAAAAAGTTAAAAAAATCGTGATTAATGGGTGCGTGGCGATGGCTTCCAATAGAATATTTTCAAAGTTTATATTTTATTCGATCGATTAGACATTTTGGAAAAAAATATAGTTAAAATCAGACCAAAAACAAAAAAATTTTGGCAAGTATTAATGTGAATTTTCTCATACATTAATGCACTCTTTTTACCACTTGAAAAAACTGCCATGAAAAGCTTCTTGAGAACATAAGCCGTTCGGAGTCGGCATAAAGACTTGAAGGTCCAGTTCTCGATGATTTGTGTGTTGAAACATTTCACAACACGCACAACACAATTGATCATAAGAAGCTCGATCAGAGTCCTTTCAAGGGCTGAAATGGCCATTTAATTTTTTATTTTTTTTTATTTGCAATTAAACACGAATTTAACTTCAGCTATTTAACATCACCTTCGAAAATATGCTAAAAAATTACATCTCCTTCGAAAAATTGTCTATGCATAGAACATTATCTCAACATATCCTTTTTTACACATTTACCTTATTTTACTCTGTTCAAATTAAGCCATCGAAATTTATATTTTTAAACTTTATATTTTCGGTTATAAATAAATTATATTTATAACTTTATATATATTTTAACTTTATATTTTAAACTTTTGTTTTAAATTTTTTTCAGATTATTAGTTTCTTAAATTGGTTTTTATTTGTTCTTAAATCTTTAACTCAAACACAATACTACGATGTGGAAATCTCTTATTGTAACTTAAAATACATTTTTTTTTATGCACAAACAGCTCTGATATAAAATAATGACTCAATATTTTAGGAAGATTGTTAATTTACGTCAGTCGTTGTAAACTAAACTATTTTTTTTTTTTTTTGTTATTAATTAAATGCAACTTGATACCTCATTCAATCATTCATTTATGCTTCCAATCACTGACAAATCAGGCCTTTAAAGTTCCTCATGGTCAGCTTTGAGCTTTTGTTCTTTTTGCTTCTTTGCCTTCTGTTGCGTTTTGCTATCGTTTTTATCTTTAGCTGGATCCAATTGCTCTTGCAAACATTTTTGATCATCTTTAGGCAACACTTGATCTTCGCACAAATGCTTAATTAGAGTTTTATCATCCTGCAACTTGAAATACCAATCGGAGATGCTGTCTTCGTATTGTTCCAAGAGAGACTCGCACTGCGATTTCATTTGGGTGACTTCTACGGGTGGTTTGTCCCACAGCTCGTAGGGTATGCCCAGATCTACCTTGACACCTTTGTCCACGAGTCCGTGTAGTGCTTGGAATGTTTGTGACATACCTTTAGCAAAGCGAGTGCTGTCTGTGCGCTCTTTGTGCAGGTTGTACGCTAAAATGCGTTCGCAAACATTCTCCAACGATTCCAGCAGGCGCAGCTCACTGCGTCTGTATTCGGTGCGCTTCTTGGGTTTCACGTCGTCCAGTGAATAGCTAGGTTATGACTGTGCTTTAAAGGCTATTTCAAGCAGTTCGTTGGGCTACTTACCCTATTTCTATGACATCGTGTGTTTTACCAGTTTCCTTAAGCCGCTCTTGCAGCTCGGTGGCCAGAACTTTGCATGTTTCACAGCGGCTAGCATAGCGCACACCTTCATCTTCTTCTGGACCAGTACTAGCCAAGGCTATTAATCCAAAAAACATAAGTTTAAGCAACAACATTTTGTTCGCTGGTAAACTTGAGAAATGTTTTATTCTATTTTTTAATAATTAGCAATCAAAACAATTTTGCGACGTGTATTGCAGCTGTTCGGTTATTTCGCAAAAGAAAACAACAACCAGCGCAAAGAATTAACAGCGTTGCAAGAATTTCTATTTTGACATTTGTAAGATTTTTCAACTGAAAGGTGCGTACATTTGCTAAAAATCTTTTTTCTGAATTAACACTGCTGTACCGATGCTGGTAATATGGATTTCCTAATGTAGCATACATGCAGGCGGCAATTTAATTGTTACAGATATAAAAATCACATGCAAGAAAACTTACGTGGGAGAAAATATTTTTAAATTTCAGCAGTTAAATTATTTAAAAAATAAGGATAAATAAAATATATTCATCATTAAAAAATATGTTTTTAATATACTGCACAAAGCTGTATTTAAAGATAATTTATTGAATAATAGCATTTATGTCAAAGCAGTGTTTCCATTTAGAGTGAAAAATTTAGCGACTTCCACTAGTCGTTCACAAAAATTGAGGAAACTTATCTAAGCAATTGTTTTAGAAATATGCTCTTGAAATATTTGTTAATTTAAATTACAAAAAAAAAAAACAAAAATTGCAATATGAAAAGGTTTACTGAACTCCGCTCACAGACATATTTTCTTAGAAAATATTTGCTACTTAAATTATAATTGGTAAGATATACAAATTATACATATCTTTGTTTGGGAGAAAATATTGCCAAATTGTTCGGTCAATTGGATGGAAAACAAAAATTAAAAAAAAATTGGCATATAAAGTTATTTGGCAAATATAAATTTCGTCGCGAGTAGTTTTTCGAAAATTTGTTATTTTTTCTTTCCTAACAAAAAATCTGAAATTTAAAGTTTGTTAATCTTGCTATTGCTATCATGGTAGAGTGGTTTTAAGAAAGTAAAATCCACTTAACTCAGAGCATAAATTAAAAAACGAAGGATTTTTTTGAAATCAAAATTTTTGCATTAAAATTGAAAAATTTAAGCCCAAAATTTATTTTTGGTCAAATTTTAACAAAGAGTATATCATTGAAAAGAGGAAAAGAGAAGAAGAATAAAAAATTACGAAAAACTATTTACACTGGCCATGAAGTAAAAACAAAAATCGGCCGACATATGTTATGTCATAGCAGTAATATTTAAGTGTCATCATATTTTTCATTTTATTTCCATCTAAAATTGAATAGAAATTGGGGTAATAAACAGTAAATAGACGGTATAATATTTCTGAGTATTAACGTAGGTTAGTTAGCTTAACAGCTCACCTGATGCTTCATGAAATAACTTGGCATAAAGCTCTAAGTGTAATTCTTAAAAATTATCTCGTCGGTTTTATCTCGTCTCTACTCTGGAATCTAGCGGTGAATGAACTGCTGGTTAAACTGGAACGGGAAGGGTATAAGGGGTATAAGCCTTAATACTTTCATCCAATGGGAAAAAACGGATTTAGTGATTTTTACAAGAAAACACAGTCTACAAACAATCAGTCCTCCAAAACTGGGAAACACAAGACTAAGCTTCTCAAGCGAAATATCTGGGCCTTATCCTGGTTAGAAAACTAAACTGGAAACCCAATCTGCTCGAGAGAGCAAAAAAAAAAATACTCAAAAGAGGTCTTTACTCATGCAAAAAGGCAGTGAGTAACGAATGTTGATTACAGCCAAGCGTTATTCACTGGCCTATGGTGCCATTGTCTGGTGGCAAGCACATCTCAATATACTTCGCAGAGTTCAAAGAATAACTGAGCTTTTCATTAGTGAAGCTCTAAAAATCATTCATACAGATGGCTACCAATACAGCCGTCCATCCAGAGGCCACCTCTCAATGGAGGGAAGACACATTGGGACACTCTAGCATTCGGAAGTTCCTTCCTCCTATACCCGAATCCGTAGACTACATCACACAAGAACTTTTTTTTTACAGGAAATATGATGTATCTTTTCTCTCCCGCGAAGACTGGGAGATTGGAAACCTTCCACCAAACAGTAACATTAGAATCTACACTGATGGAACAAAATTAGATCGCACGATTGGAGGAGAGGTCTACTCTGACACATTGAAAATTAATCTAGCCTTCAGGCTCCTTGACCATTGCAGTGTCTACCAAGCAGAAGTTGTTGCAATACACGAATCATTAACTTGGCTTCAGATGAATGAAATATCCGCTATGGATATCTTCATACCATCTGACAATCAAGCCGCCTTGAAAGCCCTAAGATCTGTTGAAAAACCATCTAAAACAGTCCTTCAGAGCTGCTCAAAATATTCCTTTGCTGAATTCCCGGACATACAAACTTTCTAGGAAACTGCAAGGCAAATGAACTGGCTCGCAACGGAACAACCAAACAACTCTCGATAGTGAAAGAAAGTATTTGTATACCCATCACAAATGAGCTATCCCTAAAAAAAGCCAACAATAGGTGGTCAACGGGAAGCATATGCCATACAGCGCGTCTGGTTTGACCAAAAATCATCCTAAAACGCCCAAAAGAACTGATCTCCCTGAGAAGGGATCAAATCAGTACAATGATAGGTGTCTTAATAGGACACTGCTTAATGGGTGTCTTGATAGGACACTGCTAATCACTCACGAATATTGAGCATCCTCCACAACGACTTCTGCAGAAGCTGCAGAGATAAAGAGGAGGAGGAATCCACAGAACACTTTCTCTGCACTTGCCCGGCTAGTGCTGGGCCACCTTCATTTAGGTAACTGAAATCTCCACTTTTATTTAGGTAACTGGTCCTACAATGTTCTACACGGTCTCTCAGAATCTTTGGTCTACCGAATCCTTAGCTTTGTCAACAGAGAGGGGGAAATCAACCCATGATATCACAACGGGTCTTATTGGACCAACTATTTTTGGTAAATAAATAATCTTTACAACCGTGTATAAAATGATTAAAAAACAACATTATGATATTTAAAACTGTTTATTTAATAAAAAACTTTTTACAATCAACTGTATTAATTTAAATGTTAAAATATGTAAAAGAGTGCTTAGGAGATCTATAGGATTTCCTCAAGGAGTTACCCACTTAATTAAATACTTTCAAGCTTACTCCGCATAAATTTTGGGCTTAAGATAAAATAAAAAAATGACTTAGTTACTAAAGCTTAGATCATTATAAAAAGTAGACATTTTATGTCAATGCTTAGCTTAAAATAAATAAAATTTTTATTAAAGTGTTCCTTTATTTTTGTATGTATAAATAAATTCGTATCATTTAAAATATAAGCTTTATCAAGTCAAAAGCTCTTTTTAAGAACTTTACATAAGCTTTTTGCTAGTTATTGCTAAAATCCTGTTCGTCCAGGAAATATTTTAAAAATTTATAAAATACAATATTAAAAGTTCAAGTATCGATAAAAAGCTCTTTTAAAGCTCAACGCTTGTATATTGTTGGGGTCAATATCAAATGTCGCAAGTGATGCTTGGCATAGGTTCCATTTTAAATTGTTGTTGCGGCTCATAAAAAACCTCATTATTGATACTGCTGTTGTCATTGTTATTGTTGTTAATATTATTATTATTGCATATATTTATTGCTGACGTTAGATCAGTGGGCGTGCAATTTGTTGAAAGCTGTGCCGACTGATTGCTTATTTCAGGTGTTTGCGCTTGCAACTTTACATAATTATCCTTGTTACTATTTGTGTTGTTGTTGGTATTCAGCTTATATGTTGCTTGCATTGCTGTGATGTTGCTTGTTGGAGTCGTTGTTTGACTGCATATTACCGGAGCTTGCAAGCCCGCCAATGAACGTACCTGGAGAAACAGTCCACTGTTTAGCAAACGCGATTGATGCTCTTGAGCTTTTGCGCGCAGGCAGGCAATCGAATTATTTCTGTACAAAAAATATGAGAAAAGATGAAAAGCATTAGAAATGAAATAATTATAAACTTTTAAAAGCGTTTTAAGCAGGGTAAGTAAAGGTCCACTCGCGTACTTTTATGAGCGTACGATTCAAAAAGGTACACAAGAAATCGTACGCGCTCGCGGAATAATAATATTTTATCGCTCTCGTACACGAGCGCGTACGTTTTGGTGAGACTTTGATATAAGGTCTCATTACGAGTGCCGACGAGAACGTAAATGAGACTTTTAATGCTCATGAGCCGCTCACGGAAATGAAAGCCAGGAATGAAAACTTAGCAGTTTATAGACATGTTTAGCTCTCAGTAGAATCCATTGCAACTTTTATGATTTCTGTAGACTGTGGACAGAGATCTAGGTTTCACATGGTTTATATATGGTACTAGTTGGGTCATTGGAACTTTTTTAGGTTCTGTGGACTCCTTAAAAAAATACTTGGATATTTAAAATGGAAACTATTTGTCAAAAAATGTTTGTCCAAGGAGTCTACAAAACTCAAAAAGTTCCAATGGAACCCAACTGCCGAAAATACATCGACTTTTGTCTAAGGAGCTCATAAAACCAATAAAAATTCTTTCTACCTGGCAGCTCCGTTTTCAATCATTGCCATATACGGCTCATGAACCGTCCCATGAGCATAAATCATCTCATTTGCTTACACGCTCGTGACGGGTACGCCAAATATTTTCTGTCGTTCAAGTTCATGAGCTAGTTCTATTGTTTTGAAAATTTGGCTCACGTACACGGATGTGAGACGTTATAAAAGGTACACGAGCGTGTACCAAAATGAGCCGTGTACTAACTCGTGTGCGTGCACGAGCGGACCTTTCCGTACCGTGGTTTTAAGAACATTTTAAGAATTTTTCAATTCGGTGAAAAACTGATTTTTAATACATTAAAATTAAACAATTAAGGGAACTTATATCAATTTTTGTTATAAATTTATGTGTGTTTTTTTTTAAGAGCATTACGAAATAACGGTTAAAGATATTGGCTTAAAAAAGTTTGTACATTTTTAAAGAAGTATTTTATTTTATTTAAAGTAAAGCAGATTTTTATAAAATCCATAAATATAAAATCCATCAGGCACAAACGAAAAAATGGTCTATTTTGGCGGGCAGGATATCTCGGGTTTGCAAAAACTAAAACAAAACAAAAAATAATGATTTAGTACACTTAAAAGTACAATTAAAACTTGGGAGTGACATGGAGTTTTTTTAAATTCTTGATTTATAAAAAAAGGCCGAATGGAAAAATTTGAAAAAATGCTTATAATTTGAGGGTAAATCATATGCACCTACGATTTTGTAGACGTTAAAACAAAAACTCGATGTCAATACGTGAAAAATAAGTTGTTAAAGACCTACAAAATATTTCAAGTCAACCGACCGCCGATTTTGTACTTGGTGCTTCACAGATTTTATTATTATGAAGAAATGACGTCACAAAACAAAAAAACAATGTTATATTTAAAAAGTAAATACTTCTTGAAAAGCACACAAATATCTTATACCGGCATTTCGTAATCCTCTCCTAAAACACCTAAATTTTTCACTAAAAACGGGGGTATAAGTCCCCTTAAAACAGAGGGGTGCAAAATTATAGAATTACATTTTTGTGATTGTATTGCAAAGCTTTTGTTTTATGAGTTTACACTGAACGAAAAGCATGAGTTCGTTCATTAGTGCGATCACAGCATAACGCTTGTCGCAGCATGATAGCTTGTAGTGTTCTATAAGGTTTCGAAAATAATGAAAGCTTATTGCTAAGCCGAGCCGGAAAACACATTGTGCAAAATAGATGCATGACTTGGTTTCTTTATTGCTCCAATGCTCAGCAACAATCGTCCACTATGTCCGCACCTTTAGGCAACGCAGAATCGAGCGGCCACAACTTAACAGCATGAAGTTCGTACAACGAATAATCGTATCGAATGAACGAACAAACGCACTAATGATAGGTTGTCGTGTTCAATAAGGCAACGCCGAAGCGAGCGGCCACAACTTAACATCACGAAGCTCGCACAGCGACTGATCGTTTTATTTTATTCAGTGTAATAAGTTCTACTAAAAAGCTTTTTTAATTGAAAGCTGTAATATACATGTGAAAGCTATCCGCCCATGGGCGGCCTTTTGCGCACTCCTGCCAAAAACATATACTTTAAGTCTCGAAAGGAAAAAAGTATTTTAAAGAAAACGATAATTAAAAATAAGGTATTAACAAGGTTGATTTATAAGGTTGTCGCAGGGCTGATCGCACTCTCTTCTCAGTACCCATACTTGTCAAAACCAGCCAATTTTGCGAATGACTACAAAAAAAAAACGGATGATAAAAGAGAGCACTTGCAGATTTTCTATGAGCTGTCAATTTCGATTTGACAATTATGGGTACTCGTTCTCTGCCTTGCGACAACCTTATAAATCAACCTTGGGTATTAAGAAAAATAAGTATACTTGTTGCTTGGTTGAGCTATGGCCGTAGCAATAAGATCAAAAAACTTTTTTGTAGTTTTTTTATGTTTTATATATTTTTATTTTTCGATATTTCGGCTTAATTTTTAAGCCATTTTCAGGACCTGAAGAAAAATTACAAAATAAACAAATTAAACAAAATCACATAACACTATTTTAAACAAATTACATAAAATTAATAATTGTGTCACAAATGCGTGTTGTCAGTCAGCTATATTAATGTTAACTAAATTTTTGTTTGATTAAATGTTTGTATATGTGAGCGCAATTTTCTGTGTCCGATTTGAAGTTAAGTCGTTTGTTTGATGGAGTGTTTATAATATGTAGCATTTCAATTGTATATCTTCTGGCGTAGTTTTTCTCTTCTTGTAGTATTTTTGTCTCTTCAAAGTCTGGACAGTGCTTATTTTTAATGCATTGGGGTGCCGTTTTATTGTCGTGTTTTGATTTTAAGTCGGATTTAAGTGATGCTAATCTTGTCCTAAGCTTAGATTTTGTCGTACCAACATATACTTGTCCGGATATGTTAGTCACGGCACCTTTGCATGCTATTTCGTAAACAACGTTCGCCTTGTCCATCTTATCCACTTTACTTTTTGTTCTGCTATATATCCCTGTAGGAAAATCAACTAATTTAAAAGTAGTTGATAAAGTAGTTTTTTGTCAACCACAACTAGTTGAAATTCTGACTTTTTTCCATAGAACGAACTACCATATTTTGTATGGTGATGTCCGCTAAATAAGTCAATTGACTTTCGTCTGCATATATTTTGAACTACTTGTTAAATTAGTTATATTTAAATTATTTTTTTAATTACTTTAAAATAATCAATTGAAAACTATTACTGATGGCCTAAAGTTAATAATATTTGATGAAATAACATGGTTAAATATATATAAACTTGTAATCTAATAAAAATTTACAATTAAAACCAAAATTTGCAATCAAAAGCAAAGTAGTTGCCGCCTTAATATAATTCAAAGTAGTTTATCAATCACTTGTTTTTAAGTAGTATTTCGATTACATCATATATAATGCAATAAATACTATTTAGAATTGAAGTGGATGCTGCCTTAATATAATTCAAAGTAGTTCATATACTGGTTTATTTTAAACTAGTTTTTTAATTAGTTGTTTTTAAAAACAAGTTAGTTTGTTCCTATAGGGATGTTTCTCAAAGTGTTGTTAGTTTTAAGTAAGTATTTATTTTTGTCGTAGATATCAGTTTTTTTAATTTTTTCTGTGGAACCGTGTACGTATGTTACTCCTTTGTAAATTTTTGGCTGTGGACTTCGTGTTGTGTTGTTGGGTTGGTTCATAACTTCTCTTATAAGCCGATTGATTGTATGTTCTGGAAAACTATTCTTGGTGAGTATGTGTCTTATGCGTGTTTTATTGACTTTGTGGAAAACTGTATCGCTGATGCCGAGCACTCTATTTATAAAATTTTTGGCTGTATTTATTATAACTTTTTTTGGGTGTTTGGAAAAGAAGTTTATCAATCTTCCTGACGTTGATGGTTTTTTGTACCAATCCATATTGATAATATTATTATTTCTGCAAACTAGTGCGTCCAAATATGGTAAGGTTTCTTCCTGTTCTTCTTCTTTCGTAAATTTTATGTGTCTGTGGCATGAGTTAAGTGTTTGCAAAGTTTTTTCTATATTATCTGTTTTCACAATTGCAAAAATGTCGTCTGCATATTTTGTGAGACATTTTGGTTTTTGCTCGCACTTTTCCATAAAAGTGTCTAAAACTTCTTCCATTACGATATCTGCTATTATGGGGGAAACGGGAGACCCATCGGCATACCTTTAAGTTGGTTGTATATCGTGTTGTCATATATGAAATAGTTATTTTCACTTATGCAGAATTTTAATATATCCATGAAGAGCGGTTTTGGAATATTAGTATTTTTAGCTATGTTGTCCCATTTTTTGAGAATTGTTTTGTTGGCCATAGCTCAACCAAGCTACAAGTAAACATTTTAAGAAGGCCGATTACAACAACTTTCATAACTTATGAAAGTCGTGAAGTTTTTCAACACGACCAGCTCAAATTTTATTTCAAATATTATATAAAATATAATTTCCTAAAACAAATAAAATGATAATTTAACAAAATTTTGCAAACTTTTTTTGTATTTGGACAGTTTGCAGAATATAAAAGTGGGCAGGATTTTACAATGGAGCATATAACCATAATATTGATCGAACTCCTTTTACACCTTTTGTCCGATATCATTTTAATTTTGCACATACCTCAGGAAAATAAGTATACATATGCGCTTTTTTATTTTTGCAATGTTTTTCTGTTCTTGTCTTATATCGTACCGTTATGCTTTATGTGTGTATATAAAGAATAGAAATATTTTGTGATTTGCTTAGGAAACAAGTGTTTGTGCAAGTAGTGATTAATGTGCATCGTAGCTTAACTTTAAGAGCAGTAAATTGAAGCAGTTATTATTTTTTAATTAGGAAGTCGTCAGTAGAAGTGTTGAGTACAAACGCAACATGTAACATTTACACCAAATGTGGTTTTTAGGTTAGAACGCCACGTGGAACGCATTTATCGGAGGAGGAGTGCGGATTGATAAGAGGCCCGAGTCAACCGACATAGTTCGCTGGGACCTGTATGAAGGTGCTTGGATCTTCCAGCAGGAAAACGTCCAAATTCACACTGCGCGAACAACAAAGAAGTTTTTTTCATCTAGAAATATACCTCTTTTGGAGTGGCTTTCAGTTGGCCCGGATCTAAATCCAATTGAGGTATTGTGGGGAAGACTTTCAAACAATGTTTTCAAGACTGGTCGACAGTGTGTGACTATAAAACAGCTCAAAGAGGTTTTGATAGTTGAGTGGGATCAAATAAGCCACATAACTCTAAAACAATTGGAGGAGTCTATGGTGAATACGATTCATCAGGTTTTGTTAAAAAAAGGAAATCATATTATTATTAAAAAAAAATATTAAATCATATTATTATTAAAAAAGGAAATCATAATCTAGTCATGCACATATACTTATTTTCTAAGCTATGCTAATGTTTAATTTTGAATTTTTATTTATATAAACATTTTAAAATTGAATTGTTTTGTTTTTGAGTTGTACAATCGAGTTATACAACAATCGAGTGGAAAAAATTCAGATAATTTTTTTTGTTATTTTATTTCGAATGATGTTGATGCGTCTATACTTACTTCCCTGAGGTATATTGAATAGTAATATTTTATTACAGTCAATATCTTAACTATGGTATTGATACTTGGCGTAGGGCTGTAGACCCTACGTCTGCTCTAAGCACCATATACAAAGTGGGCGGTATTAGAAAAGGCGCTCAACAATTTTTTAAAAAAACTATATATCAGTTTTAAAATTAATAATTCCAATATGACTGAACAGCTCAAAAGCTTAAGGTGACGAAATCTTTTTTATTAGAGGTTAGCGTGCATAGGAACATGAGCCATGAGATCTACGCCACAGGCGGGTCTGGATATGATGCTAAATCTTCTCTCCATAGAAGAGTTTTATAAATGTTCGGCGACCAAGAGCGCGATTCGCCTCAACTAATCACGAGCCTGGAAAAACAACACATTCGGACATGCATCTATTCTAAATCTCTTTGGAACCGAGGAATCAAGAAGAGCAACCGACTATATCATACCCAGTGTGAGATTCGATACAGAAAACACCACATCCATCCCCAGCAGACAGGAATGGGAAGAAACGGCTGTAGAATCCTACGGCAATCTCCAGTTCTCCGGAACTGGATCGGGTGTATACTGTGAAACACTGCAAATCTAAGAATGTTTCAAACTCCCTGATTACTGCAGAGTTTTTCAGACACAAATATATGCTATTGAAAAAGCTGAACAGGCCATTTACAGGAAAAATCTGAGCCATGAGAACAAGCGTAGCAATATTTGTGGATAGCCAAGCGGCCATCAAAGCACTGAACAGTAAAACGACGAAGGCTCGGACGGTGCAAACCTGTAAACTTGCACTGAACAGTATCTGCAATACCCACAATGTCACTCTCTGCTGGGTTCCCGGACATATCAATATCGAAGAGAACGACGCAACGGATGAACTGGCGGGGCGTGGAGTAACCGCAAGTACAAACAGAGCTGACGCAGATGTGCACATTCCTATAGGCGTCGTCAAAAGGAGTATAAACCTAAAAGCCAGAGATATTGCTAACACAAACTGGGCTTCCAGAGGTGACTGCAACAACAAAATAACTAAAAGCCTTCTGCTTTTGCTCAAATGGGAAATCCGGATTCTTGTTGGAGTTCTAACAGGTCATTGCCCCATTGGCGTTATGGCCAATAGAATGGGCATAACAGCGCCAAACTTCTGTCGGAACTGCAAAGATCCGAAGGAAACAGAAACAATAACTCACCTACTATGCGAATGTCCAAGTCTACAGAATCGTCGACTCCGACACATGGGGAACAGATTTTTCAAAGACTTGGAAGAGTTAGTGAACTCACCACTGCTAGACATCTGGAGGTTCATAAAAAAATCGGAAACATGGCTTAACATGGTACCACATATATAAAAAGGGATTCGAAATAGACCTATAGGCCCCCGCGGAAGCGCCTGTAACGGTGCACGACCCTACATACCTAATCTAACCATTACTTTGCAATATAATGTTATAATGTTTTGATTTCTAGTCTATATTTTGACAATTGAAATTTTGAATTGTATAAGTTGCTTGAAAATTTTGAAGTTTGATGTACTTTTGTAATTTACTAACTGAACTGAAATGGCCATCTCAGCCCTTGAAAGGACTTTGACCGAGCTTCTTATGATCAGTTGTGTTGTGTGTGATGTCAAATGTTTGCACACAGATGATCGAGAACTGGACCTACATGTTTTATGCCGACTCCGAACGACTTATGTTCTCAAGAAGCTTTTCATGGCAGTTTTTACTCTCTGAGGTTTGCCATTGTCTGCAGAGAGGTGACGGCCGAACAGAAAAATTAATTCAATTGGAAAAATTTTCTGTGTCAGATGGAGGATTCGAACCTGGGTTCTCTGACGTAAGAGTCACACACTCTACCCACTACGCCACGGCCGCCACGTGTATTACTTTTGTAATTTAATTTCATTAATTTTCATAATTCTTTTATTTATATTTAAGGCTTCTTTGTAATAGATTTTAGCTTTTAACGAATATGCTTAAAAACAAAATAATTTTATTTCTTAAACCCACTATAAGCTTTTACTTTTGTCAGGTATTTAACCAAAACTCTGTTAGTTGTGCAACAACTTTATGTTTTATAAGGATTTTCTTCTACTTAAAAGCAAATAAATAATAATTATACATATTATAAAAGCCTACAAGTACAAAAGTGTACATTATACAAAAGCTTACAAGCTAATATAATAAAAGTTAAAATAACATTTTATCTAATAAATACATTGAAATAATAATATAAAAAACTTTTTTATCACTTCGTCGATATGGATTATTATAAGCCGTAATAAAATGTCTTTAGTTTCCCATTTTTAGTTTCTTGGCTTAACTTTTTATATGCAATAATTTTTTTAAGCATTTTAAGCTTTTATCTTGTGGCGGCCGTGGCGCAGTAAGTAGTGTGTGTGGCTCATACGCCAGAGCACCCTGGTTCAAGTTCCACCTGACACAGAAATTTTTTTCAATTGAATTGATTTTTCTGTTCGGCCGTCACCTCTCTGCAGACAATGGCAAACCTCAGAGAGTAAAAACTGTCATTAAAATGCTTCTTGAGAACATAAGCCGTTCGGAGTCGGCATAAAACTTGTAGGCCCAGTTCTCTATCATTTGTGTTCAAACATTTCACAAACACACACAACACAACTGATCATAAGAAGCTCGGTCAAAGTCCTTTCAAGGGCTGAAATGGCCTTTTCGTTTTTTGTTTTTTTCGAATTCAATTTTGTTTTTGTTGCGTGGTTACTCTGCGGAGTTCTACGAAAACTTTTCTCTCAATAAGTCGAACTTTTGACATCACTACAGATGTAGCCACTTTGATGAAAAAAGTTATTCAAGAAGTTCACTTTAGGAGAAGGCCCACTTCTCCCCTATATTTTAATTGGAGAATACCCCCTATTTTTTTAAACGTGTATTTAGTAATGCTTAATGCTTTTTAATTTTCACGATCGTTTATTTTTTTGTGGTTAATTTATTTCAATTCGTATTACTTTAAATCGACTTTGAAATCGACATAGGTTGTGTGTGAGTGCCTACCATAATTTTCAACGCTGAACATTTTGGGCTATTTGAAATTTGAGACTGGAATATGGGCAAGTCAAGAATTTGTCAATTTCCCCAACATATTCGACATTTTCCCCCGAAAAGAATTTTATCGCTTCTTTTTAGCAAAGATAGTAGCACAATAAACTTAAAAAATGGATGCTTTGACCCCAAAAACCTCCATATATACACATAAAATCTTAAATATTTTGAAAAAAAATAACTATTTTGAAAAAGTGAGAGGCTCCGATTTCAAGATATTATCCGATACGCAAGCATTCCATACAGCCATACTATTTTGAATAATTTTAAATGTACATTTTTTTTTCTCTACCGAAGAATTAAGTTGAATTTCTGCAGAAAGAAATAAAGGGCAATAAGAAAAATATATGCTTTGTTCATTTAGCGAGTAAACAAAGAAAAACCGAATTTTTTGTCTAAAATAGAATAATATCGACATAGGTCGTGTATGAAAAGTTACCCTAATTTTGAACGCTGAATATTTTGGGCTATTTGAAATTTGGAAATGCAATATGGGAATGTTAAGTATTCGTCAATTTCCCCAACATATTCGGCAACTTTCCCCAAAATCAAGCGATAAAATGCAAAAATATTAGCAAAGCGCCCTCTGGCGTCTTTCATAAATAAAAATAGACGTGAAAAATGGGTTCCTTGACCCCAAAAACCCCCATATATACACATAATAATGCTTTTTATGTCTTTTTAATGCAATTTCTAAGTCAAATCTTAAATATTTTGAAAAAAATACCTATTTTGAAAAAGAGGAAGGCTCCGATTTCAAGATAGAACTATACTTTCTTCGCCGAAGTTTTTTAAAATGACCCATAGAACACCGCTTGGCTGGGGCCAACATCGACTTTTTTTGCTCCATACAATTTGACCCGCTCTAATATACATGTTGATCTTTTATAAAAATATTTTTGCCGTTCAAATCATTTAGAAGTATTTTTAATAATAAAGAATTTCTGCTATGGAATGAAATATCCATTTCGCTTAGTTAATGTAATTATAATAAATAGAAAAAAAGTTGCAAGAATGCAAAAGCATGCAAAACTCAGTCGTATTTATTCACCGTATTGAGGAGAACCTCTCGCGCTCGTACTGTTTCTGGATATTCTGGTAATTGTTGCTGTTGTGACTGTTGTTGTTACTGCTATTCACCCACCTGAACGCATCAGGATCTTGCTCGAGTTGATATCCTCCCGACGTGCCGCTAAGTTGACCATGGTGTGTGCCCGCTCCACCAGCAGCTGCTGCTGCTGCGGCCGCTGCAGCTACTGCAGTGTTCATGATCATGTGCAGATCTTTGCTATTGGCTGCACTGGCATTGGCCGCATCCAGCAGCGGATGATAGGAAGGATGCGGCGCTGGCGGCGCATAGTTATGATGGGGCGCATGTTGCATATGCATGGGTGATAATTGCTGTTGCTGATTGTTGGAATGCAGTAGATTACCCCCTACAAGCGGGCTGCTTAGATCAATGTGGGAGTTCATGGGCGATGAAGCAGAAGTGGCTGTCGAAGAGCTGCGCTGAGGTTGCGGCGATGGACTCACGACATTCAGCGATTCAGTCGATGATGAAAGGCAACGACGTGAGTCGTCGTTGGACTTGGAACCGGCCGAGTCCTCGTGATCGCTGACACCAGAATCATCTTTTAGAGCCTCCTGTGCTTCGAGCGATTTCCGGTGCATGCCTGAGGGATTAAAGAAAATATTAATTTGAAACATTTAATTTCATTTTGTTTATTAAATAAAAATATTTATACATTAATTTATTAGGAAAATGTTCTAATATTGTTCAGTTGCTATAATAACGGGCACGCAATACAATTTTTTTAATTTTAAGCAATTTAACTCATCCTAAAACCTGCAGCTGTATATGAAAGCATTAAATAAAAAATACAAACAAAATATTCTCAACATATGCCCCTTAAAATTTAATTTGGTCAAAACTAGAAGGGGCAAAAATTAATTTAAGCAAATTAATCATGTTTGCAGTTAATTTCCTCAAAGCGATAACTTAATCCACACACTCTAATCCTTGTTCTATTATTAACTAAGCCTCTGACTGCAAAATTAAAATTGCACCCTTCACTCGGTCCGCCCCGTCAGTTTTCTTTCCAAACGACTTAAATAGACAACAAACAGGAACAGTTATTATAGCAATAAAAGCATTTGAACTTCTTGAATTGTTTTTCATTTATTATTCGATTATTCATACCAGTGTTGCACTCCCTCTCAACCCACTACATTGAGTTGCACTATAAACACCCCTCGACACACAATCGCACACACAAAGCGCTGGTGCTAATCCGCAAAGTCATTGCTTATTGTATTTGTGTATTTGTTGTGGTATTTTACGAGTGCGCATCCCTGGCCAACTCAACAAGGATTGCACAGGCAGTGTCTGTGTTTTCTGAGGGTCCTGCATTTTTATTGCGCCATATGATGTGTTACTGATAAGCATATCAATGGCTTCAGAGACATGCAACAAAAATATGCTCAATATTTGTCAAATCCCGTGTGATTGCCTGAGTATCTCTAAAGGATCTACTTTATAAGCTGCTTATGCTTAAATTTATTCTGCTTTCTCGAAATTTTTTAATAAGTTTTTTTTTTAGTAAAAACATGTGATACAATTATTGCATTTACTTTTATTGTCCATACCTAGTAGCCAAGGTGCCACTGCGTCGTTTTCTTTGGCAGATTTTATGATTGTCTCTGGCAGCGGCAGTGAGTGTCGCACCATAGCTCCATAGAGGCCGTATTCGGCCATGATTGTGCTGCGTCCCCAACATTTTTCAGTTTTTCGCCATTTGGCGCGGCGATTCTGAAACCAAACCTGAAAAGATAGTGGGAAGACAATATACTTAATTTATGGAGCTGACGAAATATGTTTGCAATTGTCTTAGGTTAAGATTTTTAAATTAATATAAAGAGTTATATCAAGAACTCGGCTTTAATATGAAATGATATGAAAAAAATTTGAATGAGTAGTAAATTTCAATTTGGTGAAAACTGCAAAAAAAGCTCTATATCTACTTGTATCCAGGGCTGCCAATCAAACAAAATTTAAGCTAGCTACCAAAATCATTAAAAAATCTAACAAATGAAAAAAAATCTACCAAAAAAACTTCAATACTCTTTTCAGAATACTATAGGTATGTCTAGATGCCTACGATTACATCAATGATTAACTAAAAGCCAAACACACAAAAATAAAAATTCACATATATTATATTACACCCAATTTATTTGATATAACTACCTATTAATTGCTATAAAAAATCATATACAATTTATATATGCTAAAAGAATCTCTTTGACGTAATATAACAATTCATTTCTATAATATCACAGAATTATAAGGTGACTCGAACTCAGATTTCCACACTCATTTTGTGAAATCTGTATTTAAGAAGGTATTAAGTCCATTAGGATTTCGAAATCAATTTGACCGTCTGCCAGCGGCTTGGATTTGAATAAAAAAATCAATTTATTGCCAAAAATCATGGGTTTTGGCTGCAATTTTTTATGAAAGCGAAATTTTGACCTAAAACTATTGTGCAAAATAATGGCTCTGAGGCCCTGAAGTTATGGATAGAAAAATTATTAGAATCGGAATTTTTGGGTGCAACTTTTAACAAAATTTTTTGATTTCTAAAAATTTAGTATTTTAAAAGAAGACTATGTAATCCATCGATTAATAGAAAAAGCTAATTTTTTTCATTTATATACAAAAAAGTTTAGTGAATTTTTTGACGCACATTAGATATCGGTCGTTTTGTAGGCATAAAGATTAGTACTTTAATGAATCCGATTTTTTTATAAACCGATGGATTACATCAAGTATTCTTTTAAAATACTATATTTTCAAAAATCGATTAAATATAGTGGATTTATAACGATTGTAATAATAGTTGTGCTCTTTTCGTTCAGGTTCAACTCAGAATTTTGGGTGAACGAACCCCACACAGTACAATTTGCTTGAAAATGACAACTGCAGGTCCATTTGTTGTATTTGTTTTTCGTGTAAAGTGTGAAATTGAACCTGAACCGAAAAACAAAAAAAAATACGGATAATCATCCAATCAACAACGTCGGAGGCCTTTAATTTTCACCTTTAGATGATTTGAAAAATTCAAAACTGCAAGTACACTTCTCGTTGAACGCAGCTTTCATCTTTTCTAAAGAACTTATTAAACAAAATATAATCCATGTTATAAATCTTCTTTAGCTGACCAAACGTAGTGAAGGTAAGCTAGTATTTTGTTCAACCAATTCTTTAGCCTGAATTATCTACATATTAATACGCAAACAAAAAATTCCCTTTTCCCTGTGTTAACTTCCACATATTCACAAAAAACTTATATCAATTTAAAGGTATTTTCGAGTAGATGTGTACAATATAATTTTTATTCGAATATATAGTCATTAAGAGAGGTAAAACTAAGCAAATTTAAAAACGTTTTTTTCCCAATGGGACAATGATAAACCAAAAACAAAATACATAGCGACAGCTCTATTAAACATCGTTGCTGTAGCATACACGAGCAAGAGTAGAATTCGATAGAGTCGCAAACAATACAAAAGAACGGTGCATCATTATTGTTGTTGGTGTTTTCTCTTAATTTCTCTTTCAACAAAATAAAATTGCCACCGCATCAGCGTCCAAAAAACTGTTAAACTGCTAATTGCTTCATATAACACATTCAAAGATATTTATAATTTTAATGTCTTCAAAAATAAAAATTAATCTACCAAAATCACCCAAATTGAAAAAAAAAATCTAGCAAATTACCAAAAGCCGATTCGGAGAAAAAAAATCTACCAAATTTGATAGAATTCTACCAAAGCGGCAACGCTGCTTGTATATGTTTCGCTCTCTAAGCATTGAGTATGCATGGAATTTTTCTCTTTTAGATATCGATAGAACAAATATAAGAGAGTGAAACCACCAAGCATCAAAAATAACGAGTTTGAGAATATACACAACAAACAGACATATCGGTAATATTGTTATCTTTACTTGGAACAACTAGAGTATGTGACATCACAAATGGAAAGAATAAAGATTGAATTATTTAGATAAAAAATAAAAGAAACACTTTATAGAAATACAATGAATTTAAGTTTTCCATTAATTTTATAAAAATAATTTTTTAGATTTTTGTAGATAACTTAATGAAATTAAAAATTAATTATTAAAAATAAATATATGTGCCACAAGTATCTTATATAAATATATCCATTCACAGAAAGGGCTTACACCCATTACAGTCACGGCGCACGGCGCTCGTGCCCAGGGCCGCTATCCTCAGGGGGCACCGAAGAACCGACAATTTCTCTCACACATTTATTATAAAAAAAAAATTGGCGGGCACAATACACTTTTTTTTTGTGAAAAAAGTAGCCCCCATCCTCGGGGGGCGCCGAAGAACCGACAATTTCTCGCACACATTTATTATAAAAAAATTTGTCGGACACATTACACTTTTTTCACAAAAAAGTTACAGTTCAATGAAATTGTAGAAGTTATTACTAAGCTTTTAGTATTTTTACGGCTAAAGCTCAGTATGATGTAGAAACAAAAACAAAATTCCCATAAGAAGTACATTGAGTTTTTTGACAGCGAACAGGCGGCGGAATTTTTTTTCGCTAGGTAGTACGCTGTTAAAGGAAAAAATTTGTTTAATGTAGTTAAGTTCACAACCATGTGTGGAGAGTTAAAATGACAGAATTTCGTTTGCATTAATATGCCCGTACATTTAATTGCCGCGGAATTTTGATATTCAAGAATAAATAAAACCAGTAAGTATGTGTTGGTGTTGAATTTGTTATTAAGCAAATTTATTTAGTTTATTAAGTGCTTTTTCTCCACACAAAAAATTTTGGCTCTACAGCAAAATTTCGCGTGTAGAGTTATATGCACAAAAATGTACGTTCCTACAGCATTATAAGTTTAAAAAAGGAAACCATAAAGCGTTGTTTTTCTCCCACCTTCCTTATGATCCTTAAATTCAAAACTCAATATTATCTCTATTGCTACGTCTTTGGATTTGCTGTGGTGTGGAAGTGGAAAAAATTTTTTAAACCATTAATATTCAATGTTTAGATTATGTGCTGGATGTATAAAAAAAGTATGCTCTATCGGTAATTTTTCATAAGGCATTTACTGCGTCTACTGAACTAAATAATAATATTTCGAACGCATCCTACCTAATTCACTAAGTACTAAGTATATAGCGATTACCCATGCAAACAAATACGAACTAAAGTTAGCTGCTCAGTCTAAACGAGGCCTAAAATAGATTTAAACATTATCGATGGGTGGGGGAGTCCCCCGATGATGTATTAAACTTTCAGTCGGACAGAAATCGTGTGATTTAGTTCCGTATAATATAAATTGTGTAAGATAATAGAAGCTTCGATTTGTTCGTTTAAACATTATTTCATTAAGTCGAAAAGAATACATTTAAGTGGTTAAAAAAAAAGAAAAAAGTTATAGCTCAATGAAAAATAACGGAAAAACTTCCTAAGCTTACTTCGTTTTTTACGGTTGAAGAAACAAATAAGCTGAGGAATTCTTCATTCTCATCACCTGAGTGTTTCCTCAAGATAAAAATACCTCTGAATATCACTAGGAAAAAGAGGTTACATGTGACGAAAATGACAAACACACATCTGATGCTGAACCCTCAACTTTAAACTACTGTGCGTTAATAACTGCAAGCTTGAAGAATGTATCTGTATATCCTGACCCTGGTACTAACAGTGACGAAATTTTAACGGAAGAAGCACGGGATATTTGGATTCGAAAAGGGCTGGAGTTTTTCCAAAATAAAAATTGTGACTTCTCCGAAACTTCTTAAAGTGTTCCCGATTGAAGTGGTAAAACAAAAACTAGATACTTGACCAAAAATATTTTTAACCGTAAATTGACGAATGATGTGTATTTAGAAAGAAAATGGCTCCTTTATTCACCAGCAAAAAAATCTTTATACTGTTATTGCTGCCGTCTATTTAATACCACTACTAATACTGGACATAATTTGAGTTTGTCCAGTCCAAAGATTGGAAGCATATAAGTAACTTATTGATCAGAACACGGGATGATCAGAACATTTTACAGTCCAGGCAATTTATGATGAATTATGTTGCAAGAATGTAAACTACTGGACGAATTTATAGTGAGTTGCTGTCCCAATAAAATACAGAAATTCATTAATGGAAGAATGTGCTTAGGAGTAAAGTTGCAGCATTGAAATTTTTAGCTTCAAGAGGTCTCGTTTTTCGTGGTGATAATGAGACATTGGGATTGCAAAATAACGGGAATTATTTGGGATGCTTAGAACTGATTGGAGAATTTGATTATTTTCTTGCTGATCACATACAAAGCAACGGAAATTGTGGAAAAGGAAGTACATCACATTTATCTGCAAATATTTGTAATGAATTTATGAATGTAATGGTGTAGCAAGTTTTAAAAACAATTGTCAAAGAACTTAAATCAGCAAAGTACTTCTCTATTAGTGTAGATTCTACGCCAGATCTGTCCCGCGTTGACCAACTCACTTTCATCGTTAGATACGTAATTTTTTTGCAATTTTTGCCTATGGATGAGCATAATGCGCAATATATAGCAGATAGCAGTTTAAAGTTTTTTGAAAGCCTTGATATTCCTATAAAAGATTGTTGTGGGCAGAGCTACGACAATGCATCAAATATGTCTGGAAAGTACTCTGGTGTTCAGTCAAGAATAAAAGAAGTTTGTGATATTGCAATTTACGTTCCATGTGCGGCACATTCGCTAAATTAAGTGGGCGTTCAGGCTGTTGAGTATGTTGAGTATTACCAATTACAATTCCTGTAATGGAATTGACAATTTTTTCCAATTCCATTCCTGAGGAATTGAGATGTTAAATTACCAATTACAATTCCTGTAATGGAATTGACGATTTTTTTCCAATTTCATTCCTGAGGAATTGAGATGACCAGTTCCTAATTCCAAGGAATTGGAACTGAAAAGTAATTAATTCTTTTTGACCCAGCTCTGGCAACGAAGAATATTTTTACTGTTTGTCATAAAGGCAGATTGTTAGGAATAATATTCAAAATACTTTAAATGTTTCCATAAGTTTTCTTTAAATTTTTGAGAGTAGGTTAGCCCATTTCGCCTATCTCACATTTCATAAACAAACTCCTCACATTTCTAAGTCATACTGAATGGCAGTAACGACTTCCATCTTAACCCTCCAGCACTACACCAAATCGGCTCAATGGAGCTAATTGGATACTGCCTGCAGCACATTGAATTCAAACCAATCAATCAATATATGTAATAGGTAATGCTAATATTTTATTTTCTCTCAACTATCTTGGTAATAAACGCAATGCTGGATGCCAAATCCTTCTGTATAGTTACCATGTGTAGTGTTTAAGAGAAATACATGACCTGAAGCCGAACACGATTTGTTCGAGAATTCCTCGGGTTCACTTGGGCAGCTCTCCAAGCTCAGCCTCATTATACAATAGAATAGAAGATTACATTCCTGAGATAATTCGTTTTTCAGTCTTACAGTGAAATTGATGAATAATATCCTAGGAGTGTGTTTACTGAAATTTCGAACTGTGCAAGCTTAAATCAAATTTTCACTGACGCTATTCAAACTTTTAAACCTTCAACTTAACAAACACCCATCTTCCTATATGGTTAGAAATTTTGGCAAACATTTTAATACAAATGGGGTAACATATATGACCACACCAAAATTGCATTAAATTAAATGTAATGTTAAATGTAAAATATTAAATGTAAAATAGCCAAATATTACATTAAATGTTTAATTAAAAATTTGTATTAGAATTTAATACTCGGTTCATATTTAAATTTATACTGATATTGGTTTAAGTTTCAATGTTTTCATGTTAAAAAGTAAGCATTAATTTTATTCCATATCAGAGTAAACAAATTATTTATTGTTATACTTTTTTTATACTATACTTAAATAATATCTTATTGTAGGTTTCGAATGCACGTCATCATTAAAATGAAAGCAAACTTTGCTTGTGCGCCACGATCAAATAAAAAATGTTCTACAAAAATTGTATTATAAAGCTTTATTTACTGAAAAAGTAACTCTGAATCATAAGACTTGAATTTTAAGAATCTGAAAATTAAAACGGAAGGTATGGAAATATAATACAGCGTGGCTTAAAATTTACCATAATATCAAATTTATTCCAAAGGGTAAAATGTCGTTGTAATTCAAACTACATTAAAATTTAATAAAAAAAAAAAAAATTAAAAAATTTTGTAATCTATTGAATAGTATTAAATTTAATACTTCTTGAATTAAAAACCGTTCTAATACTTCGATCGTATAAAAAATTTATTCCAGGATTTCTAACCGTCTAACTTACACAATTTGTATGCATTTAAACACTGAGCGTTGGTTTAGTCTAAATAAAAAAATCGTTAGTACAAATGCTTCAAGCTGATTTCCGTTGGGGAAATTGCTTTACTTTGAATACCTGTTATGTCTATTTCCGGAAATCTGAAGCTCTATTTAGAAAAGTTTTTCTTTTCAAATAAATTCGTTTGCTCAGTGTATTATCATTTCGCCCAGTGTATTATCAAGAGAACTCCGTAGGTCCTGGCATTGTTATAGGATATAACTTGGTTTCTATTTTTATATTTTTGTTATTTAATATTATGCACAATTGAAAAACTTAATAGCAAATAATATTCGCATTCGCATATAAGTGACCAAATTAGATTATCTTCCAGCACATTTAACAGATTTGCGAAACGTTAAATGTTGATCACATTGCGTTTGCCAGCAACAAAGGAACAACAAAAGCAATAGCATAACAACTGTCATTCCAAGCCAACAGTGAGTTGGTGTGGCCCACCACATCTACAAAAAACCTAATACAAAAAATGGTTCATCCTTAAAATGTTTATTTTTTTTTATAAAATCATAGAATCCTTCAAATACGCCAAAGCCCCACACAAACACGCACAATGTAATCACAACTATAGTCAAAAAGGATTCATCCCGACATGCATGCAAGCAACCCTCATTTCGCAGAGTTAGCTTTGCATCCCGGCTGGGCTTGCACACCCTTGACAAAATTTTTTTTCCTCAGCATTCTCATCATCATCCTCATCCCGTGGCAGCCTATGCCCCACACCTCTTCAACAAATGCGAGAAAAAAAAACTAATAGTGAAATAAATGTAGACAGCAGCTAAGAAGAAGTCATCATTTTTCTGGTCCATCAAATCGTTTAGTTCTGCTATTAGTTATGAAGCAGCTTCGAGAGTCATGCTTTTGCACAACTAACTATTCAGCCAGCCAACTTTCTAGCCAGCCATTACATATCCAAACGAATCCTTTGCAAGAATTTTTTTTTTCCATGATTTACTTTTTCAAAATCGCTGTGAAAAGTCAAAAGTGATGGCAGCATTTGTTGAGTGGGTGGTTTGGGCATCGATGCTACATGAATTTGCATAATTTGTTAAAGGATTCCACTGCTATTAGTATTCATGTCTTCCTGAGATCCTCTATGTATGTGTTCGTTTGTGTATTAAGCGGTCGGGTAAAATTGTCAAAAGATGATATATTTGCATTTAACATCAAGTGGAGAGATATTTATGTTAGCTAGAAACTGTTACTGCGAGTTGGTAATAAATATTTTAAAATATTTTTTGGTTTTTTCGTCTTCTTTATGTTCGTTTTAAATTTATTGGGAGTTAATTTTTCGATTACTGGAATTTACCAAAATATAATAAGCTGAGCTTGAGCCTTGAGAGCTAAGTTTTTAAAATAAGGAACCTCATTTTTTTAAACTTATTCGGTATTTTTATTTCAGAAGAAATTTTGGAAAAAATAATGCAAAACGTCTTTTTGGATCATCACTACACCGAGACAAAAAGCAATAGGTAAACCACCTAAGTCGGCTTGGGTAAAGTGAATTGTATGGGAATTATAAACTTATGCTTATTCACCTAAGCAATTTATTGTTTAATACATTGCTTTGAAAGCACATACTTCGATACCTTGCCAAAACACAAATATTTGATTCACCTAAGCCCAAAATCCAAAAATACAAAATTAAAAAACAACTAGCATGGATGGCTAAGCATAGGTTTGAGCTATTTTCTGCAAACAAAAACATAGCTGCGTTATTAGACACACGAGAAAAGGATAGATTTGATATTTTAATGGTTTTTTTTTTTTTAATAAAACCACTTTTAAAGTCAAAAATAATATAAAGAAAATTAAAAAACACGCGTTAATATTTACACCAGTAAATTTTATTACATTTCATCAACAAAAAGAATCGAACAATTTCTTTGCCCGCCGCGCGGACTCGAATTTGGAACTTTTGGTGCCAGTCCATCGCTCTACCCACTGATCCAAGCAGCCTTGCTATTGCTTGCTGACATAACTGCAGCTATGTTAACAGATGCTGTATTAACAGATGCAGTATGTCGCATTATTCTTTCATAGCTTCAGTTGAAATTAATGTAATATATAAAAATATGGTGTTGGCCAAACTTCTCCGAAACGGCTAGACCGGTTTTAATGAAATTTTTTTGTATGTTTGGTAGGTATGAGAAAAGGTTGTAAAGTACTTTTCATCTTCGTATGCTAAACGGGCGAGGCTTTGACCATACAAGTCAAATTTTCGATACAGAAAAACTGTGGCAGTAAAAGTCACAGAACATTGAAATTCAGAATGGAGGTACAATTCGGTGATGGCCATTTAATGAAAACTTGGACGGGCATTCGACAAGGGGGTGTGGCTGCGCCCATACAAGCTAAATTTTTTATATCGAATAACTTTGGAAGTAAAATTTACAGAACATTGAAACTCAGAATAGAGTTACGATTTGGTGATTTCTTTCTAACTAAAAACTTGCTTGGGGGTTGGACAAGGAGGTGTGGCTCCATCCTTACCAGCCAAATTTTTGATATCGAATAGCTATGGAAGTAAAAATCACAGAACATTGAAACTCAGAAAGAAGTTCTCACTTGATTGTCTTTGGGTGATGTCTTTCTCATAAAAGACTTGGACGGGCATTAGACAAGGGGGTAAGGCTCCGCTCATACCAGCCAAATTTTTCATATTGAATAGCTATGGAAGTAAAAGTCACAGAACATCAAAACTCAGAATGGTTTCACCACTTGGTGATGTCTTTCTAATATAAAACCTGGAAAGGCATTGCCAGGGGGGGAGGGGGGTGTGTGGCTCCGCCCATATAAGTCAAATTTTTAATATCGAATAGCTATCGAATAGCTATCGAAGTAAAAGTTACAGAACATTGAAACTCAGAATTGAATTACAACTTGGTGATATCTTTGTAATAGAAAACTTGGGCGGGAATTAGACAAGGGGGTATGGTAAAAGGGGGTATGGTAAAAATCACAGTTTAGTGAAACTCAAAATGGAGTTACCACTTAGTTATGGAGTCTTTCTAATAGTTTCATCCAAGCGGCAGTCTCTGTAAGTACAAATCGGGACATTTAATAAATTACCAGCAAACAAACAGACACACAACAATAGTTGGAAATAATTGGATAAAGGCGTGGCCTCACTATACGCTCACTTTTCAAAGGACTAGCGCGGAGTGCAGCGAAGCGCGCCGGCTAAAAGCTGGTATTAAATAAATCACTCCGCGTAACGAAGGAGTTTGACTCAATGCGTAGCGTAGTGATTTCATACACAGTGGTATCGGTGGGTCGTGGGTTCGAATCTCAACGGCAAGCGAAGGTAAAAGTTTTGTATTTTGATTTTTAATTTAATTTAATGTTCTTGTTATAATAGACGTCAAGCAGCAAGAAATGCCGAGAAGTCATTAATTTCTAAGAAAAAAAAAAAAATGGTTTGATAATGGAAAAATTTGTGTTGTTGCCGATTTCAGTCAAACAAATCACAGAACGAGAGGCGGCAGCTTTAAAAATAAAAGGAAAATAGAAAACCAAAACCCGAAAAAAAGAATGCTTTTGAAATTAATTTTTTTTTTTAAAATAGTGTGTAAAAAATTACCAAATACTTGGTTAATTTATCGCCCAAATATAATTTGGCAAGTCAATATGTAAAATTTATGTGTTGTGATGAAGTACTTGGGAGGCTGAAAACTGCCAAAGCCATCTTATAAATTATACTAGGGTTTTCTTCAATTTAGCATAAGCTTTTTCTCGGTGTAGAGAAGATAGGCATTTACCTAAAAATGCCTAGTTCGCCTATTTTGACCATTTTTCTTAGTTTGTGCCTATTTTAAGGGTTCGTGCCTATTGTTGCCTATTTCCACACATTTTATCATATTTTGACCAAAAAAAGTAATGTAAACTTATCATTTACATTTCTTCATTTACTCTTTTTTTACTTTATAAAATGCAACATCGTGTAATCGTAATAGCTTTAAGCTATCGAAACTTGAATCGTCCTTTTACGTGAAACTTGTGAAATATCGAACATTCCTAATTTACTTTAGAAAAACACTTGTGTCCTTTGCTTATTGTATTCTTAAAAAAAATGCCAAAAGAAAGTTTGTATTGTTTTCGAGCGCGTATGGGACGTGAATTCAAGAATGAGTTACGGACCAACGGTAACATCTTGTTTTGCAGAAGTCGTAATGCAGTAGTAAACGCAAGCAAAATTTACCATGTCAATTAGCATTTTTCAACAGAAAAGCATATGAAAAATTCGGGAAAGCGGCTTGAAACACCAGCGAAGGAACAAGCATTGCTGATTCAATGTACGAAAAGCAAAATACAGCCTCTCAACATGGACTTGTGTCAAGCTTTTTTACAGGCTAACATTTCACTTAAAAAAGTCGCAAAATTCACATCAAAAATTTGTTTTGAAAATATATTAAACAACAAATGCCAAGCGAAAGTGAGCTGCAGCAAAAATATGTGCCAGCCTTGTTTAACGAAAGTATGAATATTATTATTATTATTATTAATAGGTGTCTTTATTGTATTAGTACACTAAGAACTTAGTTCTTCTAAAGTACAAAGATCAATGACAATTATTGATTACACTAATTAATAATTAATTTAGAATTTCAACTTAAACTAAACTTAAAATTAATAAAAGGTTTAAAAAGATATAACAAAATTAAATTACTAAACAGAAGACAAGTAAAAAAAAAAAAGAATACATATAAGAAGCAAGATGATGAGAAAGAGATTGAGATAGAGCATAAGAAAGAAATGAAAGAGAACTGACCTTTTATTAAGAATTAGACGATGAAAATGCCTTTTTATTGAAATTTTGAAAAGCGTTATTGACTGGATCGATTTTAATTGACTAGGTAATGAATTCCAAATTCGTATGGCGTTAATAAAAAATAGTCTTGTGGAGTTAAGGAAGTTAAAAGTTGGCAAAATTAGTGCTTGGCTTCTAAGCGATCTACTAAATTGTAGCTTATCAAATAAGTAAAGAGGAGTTTTTGAGTGTATAAGCTTATGTAAGAATATGCAATTTCTGATATTAGAGTAAGTTGATATGTCGCATCCAAGTATACAGGTTTTTAACTCAGCTAAATGATCGAACCTACGTAACCCATAGACATAACGTGTAGCATGATTAAAAGCGATTTGCAATTTAAGCTGGGACCGTGAGTCCAACTTACTATATACAAGATCAGAATACGATATGATAGGAACAATTAGCTGAATCACAAGATTACGTCTAATACTAATGGGAGTGTACTCAGCCGACATTCTAAGATTTCGTAAAATAAAATATATTTTTCGAACTACACCGTTGATGTGATCTGTACATGTGAGAGAAGCATTAACATGAAATCAAGATTAACAACACTATTAACAATTTGTACAATGTTATTATCCATTAATACTTCAGGACTTGAGCCAGGGTTAATTCTAACTTTAGAGATAGGCAACACATAGGACTTTAAGACATTAAGATGGAGACTAGTATTCATAGCCCATAGGCTTATACTGTGAAGATCTTCATTAAGCTTACAGACTAGATCTTCCATAAGATTTGTTTTGCCAGACAAATAAATCTGCACATCATCAGCATAAGCGTGCATTGTTGAATAGGCGCAGCAGCGAAAAATGTCATTCACAAATATGGAGAACAGCAGAGGACCAAGAACCGATCCCTGGGGCACACCGCAGCAAACAGCTCTGAAATTAGAAAAATTGGTGCCAACCTTTACCTTTTGTTTTCTATCTGCCAAATAACTACTTACAAGGCGAATAGCGCTGTCACAAAACCCAAACAGGTATTTTAATTTTTGACATACATAAGTTTTTAATTTTTGAATAAAATGAGAAAAAAAGCTTTTAACAAGTATATTTGGATCTTGGTTGATGAGACGATTGACATCGATCAAAGGCTTATTGCCAATTTTATTTTTGGCGTACTCGATGAAGATGCAAATTTCCAGTAATAAACTTCTAAACGTCGGCAAAATAGATGCGAGAAACGCAAATAATATAGCAGCTTTTTTAAATGACAGTCTTTTTCGTTTATGGCCTGAGTACGTTAACTGTAACTACACCGATAAAATTGAACGCCTTACAATCAAAAAACAAAATTCTTGTAAAACTGTAACCAAAATATCTATACCACAATGAAAATATCGTTGCAATAATGATTTATCCATTAACTATGCAAGTGCTGCAGCATCGAAACAAAGAACTGAAGTTCTTTGAAGCTAAATCAATGAAACAATCTTTGCAGTGAAGATAAAATATTTACTATAACGATTTAGTTCTTTCTTAACAAGGAAGTGAAAAAAGTGTGTAAAATAAACAACTTTTCTTTGTTTTTTTGGAGAGTACGCTTCATTGTTTCAAAGACAAAGTCTGTTACTTTAAAGAATGTTTTCTTCAAAATCATATTTGTATACGAAGAATAAAATAATCGTGTGCGAGTGCCAATATTGAATTGTAATTGTTAAAAAATACACATTAATATTCACACCAGTAAATTTAATTACATTTCATTAACAAAAAAAAAAAAACACTTTTTTTTTGCCCGCCGTGCGGAATTGAACTTGGAATTTTTGGTGCCAGTCCATCGCTCTACGCACTGATATAAAAAGCCTTGCTACTGTTTGGTGACATAACTGCAGCTATGTTAATAGATGCTGCATTAACAGATGCAGTATGTCACAGTATTCTGTTGATAGCCTTACAACAAAAATCTGTTAATTGATTACTGTGTTATGCTGCAGTATAGTTTCAGTTATAGTTAATATTGAATCAATCACTCTTCGTAACGAAGGAGTTTGGCTCGATTCGTAGTGTAGTGACTTCTCAATCTGTGGTAGCAGTGGGTGTGGGTTCATATCTCCACGGCAGGCGAAGGTAAGATTTTTTATTTGATATATAATTTAATGTTCTTGTTAAAATAAACGCAAGCAGCAAAGAGATGCCGAGAGAAGCCATTAATTTCATGAAGCCATGTACTTAAAATCAAGGATCTATAAAATTCTGCGTCTTTGCCGTAACGAATAAAAGTCTTTGTGTCAATGTACATTTTCTTTACTTTTACGACGTTTCCATGCTTTTTTAAAGATGTACATCTTTGCCACAAGAATTTAAGGTTTTGATTCAAAGTATATTGTTCTTGGGAATCTAACAATCTTTGTGTTTTTGCCGAAACTATGTTTTGTCTTTGGGCACGATCTAACCAATAAAAGTCTTTGTGGCAAAGTGCATTTTCTTTAGTTTTACGATCTTGCTCCCTGGGTGTATGACAATGTCATTATCGCGTAAAAGTTATTGTTTTTACACTTAGAAAAGTCGTAATGATTCACTGTGCGATGCAGCTCATAGTGAATCATAAAATGCAGTGCTTTGCATTTTGCTGCTGTTGCTTGAATGTTGTTGTTATACCTATTGTTATTGTTGTTGTTATTGCTGTTGCTGTATGAAGTGCATGATAAATTTCTGCGCGCTATCAAGTGTTTGACATTTTACTAAACAAATTGAAAATCTGCTCATCCCAAGTCTTAACTCAGCACTTCAGTGTGCTAAATAGGCTTAAAACATATTCACATAGATACACACACATTCACTTAATTATCTATGGCTCACACATTAAAATTAAAAAAAAAAAAATACAAACCCACTTGAGTGCAAATGCAGGCTTGAGTAGACGCAACAGATTAAATATTTAAATAATAAAATTGTTTAATGTTAAATCTCTCAAAGTGCAATGTTACGAAGTGCATAGATAGCGTGTATCTACATTTGAAAAGATTACTTAAGTTGCATTTCGCAGAATGAGTCAAGTTAGAAAATTCTTAATTTATTTAGGAAATTAAAGAAGGTGCATAATGGAAGTTTTTGTTTCTTAAGCAAGTTTTTCTTTAGTTTTAAGACGTTGTTAAGTATTTGCTTAGGATTATTATTATAAGAATTTTGCAGTTATTGAGCAGCACTATCAAGCAATAATTATAATATCAAAAGAAAAAGAAAATTACATTAAGTTTTATATGAGTATTATTCAAAACTGTCATGTTTTACTGTTTCCGCTCAATAAAATTTTTCAGTTCGCGAATCACTGCAATACAATACAACATACAATACAACAAAAGTAACACACTAAAAAAAAATGGTGTATAGTGTACTACATTCAAACAAATAATCAGAAATTAACGATGTGAATTTCTGTATTGAAGCAATAATACAATAATCAGAAATTTGTCATTTTTTCAAAGTGGATCGAAAAATTAGATGATCGGGACATAGGTATTTTATTGACGATTTTATTATTTTAAATTGGTTGTCCAAAGAGTGGCTGAATAAGAGTATGAAATTTAAAATCTACATATATATGTATATATAAATCAATTGCTCTGCGTTATGCCCGTATGATACTTAATTTTTTTTGTCCAATTTTAAAATCTGAAAACAAGTGGCGCGTGGGCAGGACAGACATATTTTGTAAGAAAAGGATAAACGTTGTTACTTTTTTATAGCTGGTGTTTTTAAGAGCAGCTGCATTAAATAAATTAATATTAGCTACACACATCACTTCCAATTCAGCATACATTTATGTTAAATAGTTTTGTTTACTCTAAAAATGTCAAATTAATTATTAACAGCACAGTAAATATTTGATCGAAACGTAACGAAGAACGAATTGGAAGAAACGGGAAAAAATGCAAAGAAAATACAGTCCGTCCTACAAATTTTCAATGATCATTTTAATTAAGTATCATACAGGCTTTAGTTCCGCTAAGACTCAAAAATGAGTAGATCGATTTGGCTAGGGTTTTTTTATTTTGTATGCAATTGTTCAGGGATGGTTTACAAAAAGAGAAAAATAT
This sequence comes from Coremacera marginata, assembly GCA_914767935.1. NCBI lineage: Eukaryota > Metazoa > Arthropoda > Insecta > Diptera > Sciomyzidae > Coremacera > Coremacera marginata. Next base: position 135,734,812 of record OU612046.1, on the reverse strand, counting down.
TGGAAAACTGGTGGAAAATTTGAAAAATCGCAAAAACCAAACTAGGCGCTTTTGTATAGAATTTTGTATTTTGAATGGAAAGTGTCACACATCTCTGTAAGTGTTTCACCAATTTATTTGAAATTTGACTGATAGGTAAGCTATCACTCAGGCCAGGTTTAAAGATATATTATATTTTCCGCGCTCATTCAGACCGCCTACCAAAGCTGATGCAACGTTTTAATATATGTTGAAAATTTCAGTTTACAACTCAGAATAAAATCTCGAAATTCTCGACTGCGCCGATTGAGCTCAAATTTTGCCAGCAAATATGCTTCGTGTGCGAGATGATTTAGGAATAATAAAACGTAATATTAGATAATCTGGCGTGGCACTTCCTATACAAATCCAACACCTCAAACGTTATATCTTGGCCGATATCTGGCCGATTTGCATAAAATTTTGTGTATAGTAGTTTTAGGATACTGTAAGTGCTTTAGAGCTATATAAAGGGTGGTTAAATTTTAAGGGCCGATGTTGAATGTGAACCACACCTAAACGTCAAGTTTTTTTCTGCATTTCATTTGACATTTCTCAATTTCAGACTAACTCAATTTGAACCATGGAAAGATACACAATCGAGCAACGCGTTAAAGTTATTCAGGCTTATTATGAAAATGGGCGTTCAAATCAAAATGCATATCGTGCACTTCGCGATTTTTTCGGTCAATTTAGTCGTCCAAATGTGCGAACAATCGGAAAAATCGTGCAAAAATTTGAGCAAGCCGGGTCTGTAGGAGATGTGAAAACACCAGTGCATCCTCGTACAGCTCTTACTGCACAAAATATTACTGCTGTTCGAGATAGTGTGGCTGAAGAGCCGTCAGGCAGTTACTGTGAAGGGTGTTCGCTATAGTGAGATGATGACAAACTTTTTATGGCCCGAATTGGAAGATATGCCGCCAAGATCATGTGATTTGACACCGTTGGACTTCTTTCTTTGGGGTTATTTGAAAGAAAAGGTGTACGTCGATAAGCCAGCAACAATTCAAGAGCTAAAGGATGAGATAATTCGGCACATTAACGGCATAGAACCTCACTAATGCCTCAACGTCATCGAAAATTTGGACCATCGGATGGAGGAGTGCCGCCGATATTTTGTTCCATACATAATCGAAATATACCAATATTATCATAATAAAAAGAAATGACAATATTTTCCTAAATAATTTGTGTTTTATTCAAAATTAATATCGGCCCTTAAAATTTAACCACCCTTTATTTTGCTCTATCTTGAACACCATATGGCGCTGTACAAACAGTTTTGAAATTTGAAAACAGTTTTGAAAAATTTGTGTATATTAGTTTTATGGTACGGCGAGTATTATGGCGCTAGTTTTTTACTTTTATTTGGACATCAAAGGACGCTGTAGAAGAATTATTTTCAAAATACGCGAAAAACTCTTAAAGCGTATGTACCATATGGGCATTTCCGCCGAAAAGTCCACTGTGACACGAAAGTTAAAAGTTTTAAAAACTTTTTATTTAACGATATTATCTTAGAGAAACATTTTTATTTTATTGATTTAAGCAATTTAAATATAAATTCATTTATCATGATGATCAAATCGTCTGCACTGTTTCACAAATGTAATTTTTTTTTTAGTTATTGTTTTATAAATGTTTCATAAAGTTTTTGTTTCAGTAAAAATGGAAGGCATTGGCTAAAAATAATGAAAACTGGTTGAGGCAAGGAGAGGCAGAATATATTAAATTTGTTTCTTAATAACTAAATCACATAATTACTTAACTACCTAATTACTTAATTACCCAAATGAATTACAATGGAAAAAATGTCACGTAACGCCATGTCACGTAACGTTTTATACTAAGCCCAATAAAAAAAAAAACGAGAAAAGGTTTTTAAATTTGATTACTTTGAAAATAAATTTATACTATTTCAAATCCTTCTAAAAAAAGTTTTATATAGAAACTCTTGCCAATTTACAGAATTTTACTAATTTTGTGATCCAAGTCAAAAACCACTTCTATTTTTTGTCACGTAACGTATCATTTTTGGTGGTTTCTATCTAAGAGCCGAAATTTTGACAACTCTTAGGTTTTACACCTTGTATAGTGTGCTTAGTAAGCTATTGGAATATCAAAATAAGGAACTTGTAAGTTAAATTTTTCATTCTTTTTTCACTCATTAAAGTCGTACGATCGTCACGTATTTGAGATGCACTCTCTAGAGAGGCTTAACATTTTCAGTCACAAAAGCCACTATGTGACAATCTACATCGAAAAAAAACCATAGTGAAATCATACAAGTTGACTTTTGTGAAAAAAGAATTTACTGAGTTAAAGAACATATGTGTAATCACAAAATTTGTTGTGCCAGCTGAACATCTTCTTAAAATGAAAGCATAGATACTTAGCACAAAAAAAAATTAATATTTTTAAATTATAACAGATAAAAATTTCGGTATTTAACAAATTATTGTACAAAGCATACAAAGGCTTGTGTAACAAACTCTATTTTTAGACAATTTGATATGATTGCTTGCTTCAACGTTCAGTCTGCATTGTTATATTATCAAACAAAGTCAAGTAATATATGCAGCTGTGCAGACGTGGATTCGAGTAGAAATTGGCGCAATTTTTTAAGAGAATATTCAAAAAGAAAAGACAATAAGAAGAACGAAGGGGGAACTTATATACTAAGCTTACATACTAACAGATTTTATACACATAGTAAAAATATGTACTAATTTTCAATACTATGCTAAAATATTATTAAGATGGAAAGCTAAATGGGAGAACAACTAAATTTTGTTTAGGTATGAGTGGTAGACGGCAATGTAAAAAGAGGCATTTGGATATGGGAGAATAGAGTTAATATTACAATGCGGTGTTTTACTTAACATTAAAATTTTTGATTTACAATTTTTCTACAAATGCTAGATCAAGGAAATAGAAGAGGGATCAGAATGGTGAAAAGGAATTGGAGAAGATTCACTTATATGTACCATAGGGCATAGGACGTGAATTGGTGTTTAATAAGGGGCTAGTTATGTAAAGGAAAGTGATTTGGAAAGGGAACGCATTAATCTGAAATTCGATATTGGCGGTGTATAATGCTCGCTGATATTATTAAATATTTTATTCTTTTAACAATTTTGTATACCTTTTTCGCCTTATTGGTTCATTAAATAGTACCTTGCTCGAGATGTATTCGCTAGCGATGTTACCAGTAATAACATCGAATGTAAAGCATGAGCAAAGTAATATTCTCCTTGATGACAGCGACATTAAATTGAGGATTTTAAGTCTACTCTCGTATGGTGGTAAATTTGTATAGTCACGAGGATCGTATAGGTCTCTCAATGCAAAAAGCAAGAATTGTCTTTGAATAGATTCTAGCCTTTCACTATGCACTACAAAAGCTGGGTTCCAAATTATGCAACAGTATTCTAAGATTGGTCGTACTTATGTGCAGTATAAGGTTTTAGTTACCCAAAGGTTTTTGAATTCTTTTGCAGGTCTTTTTATGAATCCGAGCATTTTGTTTGCCCTGGATATGATATGATCGTAGTGAATGTTAAAGCGCATCTTACTATCAAGAATTATTCCAAGATCTGCTATGTGGTTGACCCTTTTAAGTTCTGCCTTATTTAGCATGTATTTGCTTTATGTTATTACGTTTTTACGGGTAAAACTTATAAAGTAGCGCTTTATTTTAAAAGCTCTCATCAGAGTTTTCGGGTGTGGCAAATATGGGTTGGCAACTAAGTAATTGCGGATTTCACTCATAGATGGCTTTAGTTGAATTTTTAGGTTTGCTGACATAATCGAAATGTCAAACACATTTTGTTATTTGATAGTTGGTACTTCAACTGTCAATCATTAAAAAAATTTTTTTTATCGGTTGTGTAGTTTTTGTTTGGCGTCTGTTGAAAAATGGAAAATCAAAACGAACATTTTCGTCATATTTTGCTTTTTTATTTCCGGAAAGGAAAAACCGCATCGCAAGCTCACAAAAAGTTATGTTAAAAAAACGGCAGTGTCAAAATTGGTTTGCCAAATTTCGTTCTGGTGATTTTTCACTCAAAGATGAAAAACGCTCTGGTCGTCCAGTTGAAGTTGATGACGACCAAATCAAACCAATAATCGATTCGGATCGTCACAGTACAACACGTGAGATTGCAGAGAAGCTTCATGTATCGCATACATGCATTGAAAATAGCTTAAAACAACTTTGCTATGTACGAAAACTCGATATATGAGTTCCTCATGAACTGAAAGAAAATCATTTAACACAACGCATTAACATCTGCGATTTGTTAAAGAAACGTAATGCAAATGATCCATTTTGAAAACGATTGATAACTGGTGATGAAAAATGGGTTGTTTACAACAATGTCAATCGGAAAAGATCGTGGAGCAAGCCAGGTGAACCAGCTTAAACAACATCAAAAGCTGATATTCATCAAAAGAAAGTTATGTTATCAGTTGGGTGGGATTACAAAGGAATTGTCTACTTTGAACTTTTACCACCCAACCGAACGATCAATTCAGATGTCTACATTGAACAACTAACAAAATTTCACAATGCAGTTGAAGAAAAGCGGCCCGAATTGACAAATCGAAAAGGTGTTGTATTCCATTATGACAATGCAAGGCCACACACTCGGCAAAAATTATTGGAGCTTGGTTGGGATGTTTTGCCACATCCACCATATAGTCCTGACCTTGCACTATCTGATTACTTTTTATTTCGATCTTTGCAAAACTCCTCGAATGGTAAAAATTTCAATAATAATGATGATGTTAAATCGTACCTGGTTCAGTTTTTTGCTGATAAAGAGCAGAAGTTTTATGAACTTGGAATTATGATGCTGCCTGAAAAATGGCAAAAGGTCATTGCTCAAAATGGGCGATACATTACAGAATAAAGTTATTTCGTTCAATGAAAAAATTGTCTTTTATTTTCTAAAAGTTTGCTCAAGTCTGAATCGAGTGCGGACGTATTTTTTAGCTACTCAAGCAAAATTTAAAATTTAAATAGTTTTTCCTGCTAGTTTAAATACACAAGTGCCGTGACTAAAACATTTAAACGTGCTTAAAAAGCGTATAAGGTCGTTATTTCCCGCAACATAATATTTAAAAGTTTAATAGCAACGCAGTAACTGCGCAACGAAATTCAAGAAAGTGGATGCTGCCATTGCTGGTGTTCTTGAACGTGTTGAGAGAATTGAAAATGAGTCGAAATCAAGTGAAGTAAATGAACTCAAAGAGATAGTAAGTAATGCAAACAGGCAGATTGGTGCATTAGAACGACGGGAAGTTTATGTTAAGAGAGGACAAATTCGTATAAAGAGGTATGAGCTTGATGCAAGTATTGTAGTCTCAGATATAAATGAGCTCAATAACATTGTGTCAAGCGAGGAGGATGATGCAGATGCTGAGAGCTTTCGTGACTCTTAAGAGTTGCCAACTTTCGACACATTTAATTTTAATTTTATTCAATAAAATTTTATTAATCTGTACTTCTCATCTCTTATACCATTTATTTTCCCTGTCTTCGTTACATTCTTTCTTTTTAACTCTGCCTTCATTCTATTCTTTCTTTTTAAATTTCTTTGAAGTGAACTGTTTATTTAGTAATTGTGTTGTGACTAAGAGTTTCAAAAATATGTTGGGTATGTTTGATGTTTGTGTTTCTTATATTTTCTGTTATGGGTGACAATAATTATTATTGTGGTGGCGTTGATAATAAAGTACTTGTTGAAGTGTTGTGTAAATGGCACGATGGTCTTAAAGTTGTACACTTCAATGCAAGAAGTTTAAATTCTGTAAAGTTAGATTACATGAAATATGTTTTTGAGGGCTCCTCTGTTGATGTTGTATGTGTCTCTGAAACCTGGCTTTGCACTGATGTGATGGACTCGGTTTACAGTATGAATAACTTCACACTTTTTAGGAATGATAGGCCCAATAAAAGGGGCGGTGGTGTTGCGATTTACTGCCGGAGTTCTTTAAATCCTAAACTACCCTATAGGAACGAACTAACTTGTTTTTAAAAACAACTAATTAAAAAACTAGTTTAAAATAAACCAGTATATGAACTACTTTGAATTATATTAAGGCGGCAACTACTATGATTTTGACATGTTTTAATTGCAAATTTTTATTAGATTACAAGTTTATATATATTTAACCATGTTATTTCATCAAATATTATTAACTTTAGGCCATCAGTAATAGTTTTCAATTGGTTGTTTTAAAGTCATTAACAAATAATTTAAATATAACTAATTTAACAAGTAGTTGAAAATATATGCAGACGAAAGTCAATTGACTTATTTAGCGGACATCACCATACAAAATAAGTTAGTTCGTTCTATGGGAAAAAGTCAGAATTTCAACTAGTTGTGGTTGACAAAAAACTACTTTATCAACTACTTTTAAATTAGTTGATTTTCCTACAGGGTAATTAATAAATATATTGACAGTTGTATTGAATATTTGAATATATGTGTATCTGATGGTAATATAAAAATCTTTATATCTTGTGTGTATAACCCCTGTAGGAGTAATAAAGGGTGATTTTTTAAGAGCTTGATAACTTTTTTTTTAAAAAAAACGCATAAAATTTGCAAAATCTCATCGGTTCTTTATTTGAAACGTTCGATTGGTCCATGACATTTACTTTTTGAAGATAATTTCATTTAAATGTTGACCGCGGCTGCGTCTTAGGTGGTCCATTCGAAAAGTCCAATTTTGGGCAACTTTTTCGAGCATTTCGGCCGGAATAGCCCGAATTTCTTCGGAAATGTTGTCTTCCAAAGCTGGAATAGTTGCTGGCTTATTTCTGTAGACTTTAGACTTGACGTAGCCCCACAAAAAATAGTCTAAAGGCGTCAAATCGCATGATCTTGGTGGCCAACTTACCGGTCCATTTCTTGAGATTAATTGTTCTCCGAAGTTTTCCCTCAAAATGGCCATAGAATCGCGAGCTGTGTGGCATGTAGCGCCATCTTGTTGAAACCACATGTCAACCAAGTTCAGTTCTTCCATTTTTGGCAACAAAAAGTTGGCCATTTTGAGGGAAAACTTCGGAGAACAATTAATCTCAAGAAATGGACCGGTAAGTTGGCCACCAAGATCATGCGATTTGACGCCTTTAGACTATTTTTTGTGGGGCTACGTCAAGTCTAAAGTCTACAGAAATAAGCCAGCAACTATTCCAGCTTTGGAAGACAACATTTCCGAAGAAATTCGGGCTATTCCGGCCGAAATGCTCGAAAAAGTTGCCCAAAATTGGACTTTCCGAATGGACCACCTAAGACGCAGCCGCGGTCAACATTTAAATGAAATTATCTTCAAAAAGTAAATGTCATGGACCAATCTAACGTTTCAAATAAAGAACCGATGAGATTTTGCAAATTTTATGCGTTTTTTTTAAAAAAAAAGTTATCAAGCTCTTAAAAAATCACCCTTTAGTTTAGAAGCGTATTTTTCGGGAATATCTGATGTATCAATTGATTTTAACTATTTTGTTATATGTGGTGACTTTAATGTTAATCTTTTATGTAATGATAATTTAACTAGTTCAATGTTTGACAATCTCTCGTCCGTCGGTGTGTCAGTTGTTAATGATGCTATTCCCACACGTTATTCGTCCCATGATAATCCAAGTCTTCTTGATTATTTTATTGTGTCAGATGTCTCAACTGTGTTATTGTTCGACCAGTTATATTTCATAACTGATCATGACCTTATTTTTTGTACAATTAATATAAACTTGTCAGGTTCTTCAGTGTCAAACACATTTTCCTACTATGATTTTAAATCAATTGATTATCCGTCTTTGTATCGTGATGTACTTTTAATTCCGTGGAATGAGGTTTGGTTATGTCCGTCTGTAGAAGATAAAGTGTGTACATTTACTAAAGAAATTAATGATATTTTTGCAAAACATGTACCGATAAAGACTGTCACTATTAAAAATCCTTCGTACCCTTGGTTTACAACTAACGTCCAGCGTGCTATAAAAAAGCGAAACAAGTTGCGACGTGTATGGAAAAGAAACCCTTCAGCTGAAAAATGGGAAAACTATAGATGTGCCAGAAATGTCTCAGTGTCGATTATCAGGAAGTCAAAAATAAATTATTGTAGTACCAAACTGAAAGCATCTCTTCCTCCTAAGGTTCTGTGGAGTAACCTTAAAAAGCTAAGCATTGGCAATAGGCAAACCTCTGAGTGCCCGATTGATCCAGACATTCTAAATGATTTTTTTCTCCTCAACACCAATTCTCTGCAAAATATAAGCCTGGAATCTGCTGAGTCTCCTACGCAACAATGCTTTCAGTTTTCCACGGTCACGGAAAATTATGTAGCAAAGTCTGTATTGAAAGTAAAATCGAGTGCGGTTGGTGAAGATGGTATTAATTAAAGTTTATTAAAATTATCTTAGCTCATATTTTGAGCCCTCTTACCCACATAATAAACCATTGCTTTACTACATCTACCTTTCCTAGTTCTTGGAAAGCTGCTTTAGTAACACCTGTGGCAAAAAAAACTACAGCTTTTGAGCCCAAAGATTTCAGACCGATAAGTATCCTGTCATCCCTATCGAAGGTTTGTGAAGCAATTATGGCTGATCAAATATCTTCATTTTTAGCACATAATAATCTTTTATCTCCCTTACAATCTGCGTTTCGTGCAGGTCACAGCTGCTCGACGGCTATCCTCAAAGTATTGGATGACATTAGGTCCTTTTATGATGATGGTAGAGTAACTCTTCTTTGTCTGCTTGATTTCTCTAAAGCATTCGACACCGTTAATCATGCACTTCTTTGTCACAAGCTAAAATACTTTTACCGATTTTGTGACAATGCTGTAAATTTATTGAAAAGCTACTTAACAGGCAGGGTACAAAGAGTAAAAGTTGGTAATAGGTTCTCGCAGCAGAAGTTGGATTGCAGTGGTGTGCCCCAGGGATCCGTTCTTGGTCCACTTATGTTCTCATTGTTTATCAATGACATTTTCAATACTTACACATATGCGTCACTGCATGCTTACGCTGATGACGTTCAGCTATACCTATCTGGTAAAACAAACCTATTGGAAGACTTGGTGTATAAACTAAATGAAGATCTGAAAGGTGTTTACCAGTGGGCTGAACAAAACTATCTTCAGTTAAATGCCCTAAAATCATATGTTTTGCCCATATCCAAAGAAAAAATTCATCACGGGGATATTCCTGATCTTTCAATTGGTGACAAAAGCCTTAAACTTGTCTATAGTGTTCGAAGTCTTGGCTTTAAGATTAATTGTTCTCTTACGTGCACAGATCACATCAACGATGTTGTCCGTAAAATATATTTCATCCTGCGGAACCTTAGATTGTCAGCTGAGTATACACCAGTTGATACAAGACGCAAGCTAGTTGTTCAACTAGTCCTTCCGGTAATCACATATGCTGAACATGTCTACAGTAAATTAGATTCACGATCACAACATAAACTACAAGTTGCGTTTAATCATGCTACGCGTTATGTATATGGGCTGCGAACTCATGAACACTTAGCTCAGTTTAAAAATTTGATACTTGGTTGTGACATAATGAGTTACCTCAATGCCAGGAATTGCATCTTCTTACACAAACTAATTAAAATCAGAACGCCCAGCTATTTATTTGAAAAATTACAATTTTGCCAGTCGTTAAGGGGGTCTTCTCATTGAGCAACTTTTTTTTTCAACTTTTTTTGCATTTTGCATTTATTTATAGCTTGGGTAGTTGTGAATATGCCCCTAAAAGGATTTATAGAAATTCGAAATACTTTAGAAGATACAGCCTTTTTTGTGAAGCAAGGTCTGATGGACAAGAAGGTGATGGAGGTAATAAAACCAGCTTACGAAGCGCTGTCGGCAGATAATTTGCTTGAAAGATGCCTTGGATCTGAAACTCAGAATTCCAATGAGTCCTACAATTCTGTTCTTTGGTCACTTTCGCCCAAACACATCAACTCAGGCACACGCACCATCGAAGTGGCCAATTTCATTGCAACGTGCCTCTTCAACGACGGTCTTATACCCATACTTAAAATTATGGGTTTGATGGGTATTGCGATTGGCAAAAACGCATACGAATACGCACTATCTCGCAATGAAGACAGATTGAACCGATCAGAGACTCGAGCTGCGGCATCATCAAAAGCTGGCAGAACGGCTCGCAGAGCAGAGAGGGCAGCAGAAAGCAGTTTCTACGAAAAAGAGGAAGGTGGCCTGTATGGAGCTGGCATCGCCGACTAATATTTGTAAGTAAAAATTGTCAGCTCTTTAAAACTGCATTTAAACATTATTGGGTTTTTTTTTTCCCAAAAAAATTACTTCAAACTTTAAACGCGTTTATCTCGAACCCACGTTTTTCGAACAGGCGGCCATGGTATCTCCAGTTTAACTGAACCGATTTTCATGAAACAAAATGGAATCGACGCAGAATTGTCACCATTCTCGGGTGAACCTCGACCATAATTTTAAAAAATTTTTTACTATTTTTTTTTACACTAAACTACAAAAAAAAAAACCCGAAATTGAAATTTTTTTTTGAATGGCCGCCATTTTGTCAAAAAAAAATCACAAAATTAAGCTTGAGGTTCACCTGAGAATTACATCTATACTGATTATAACCCCGTTTTCTTTTTTCATTTCAGACGCTCCGGAGACCCGGAATCGTGGGCGCCGTGACGACACCTTTTTTTTCACCACCAAATTTGAAGTCTCATTACTTTTTGAACAGCCCACGTATCGAGGCAAAAAAATTTTTTTATTTACTTTGAACCTTTTGTAATACAATAAATAAAAAAAGTTTTCAATTATTCTTTGCGTTTTCAAATAAGAATTTTTTTAAAAAGGGTCCAAAAAACGGGGTTTGAATGAGAAGACCGCCTTAAGAAACCAAATCCTCATCATTCCATGTTTTAACTTTTTAAATTCTACAAGGTTATTTTTTATAAACGCCATCAGACTAGGGAACGCATTACCGAATCACATAAAATCTATAGTCAGAATAGCAAATTTCAAGCATGCCATTTTGGAACATTATTCTTCTACTAAGTAAATTGTTCTTTTATTCTTTTACTCTCTTTTTCTTATCATAATCTCCTTTTTCTATTTTCCTTTTTTTTTTTCTCTTAACTTAACCACATTATTACATATTGATTTAATTGTTTGCTATTTTTCCAATTTAATTTGTTAATTTAATTTAAACTATATACGTATGTATAACATAAATTTTATGTATTAATTTAATCCCAAAAATTTCAAAATGATTATTGTACTTACACTTTGTACTGTAAAAGAACTTAGTTCTTATTGTACTTATAAAATAAAGACCCCATGAAATTGAAATCCGCAATTACTTAGTTGCCAACCTGTACTTTGCTGCTATCTATTTTGTTCTCTCTATACCACTAAAGGGTGCTGTAGTAAAAACTGTGTACAAATACTCTAATTGCGTTACACGCTTAATATAGAATGGCTGAAATTTAAAATATGGCCGACTAACTACTCTTTAAAAACCATGTCATGTTGTATTGTACATGCATGGGCGCAGTGGGGGAACAAAATGGGATAGCTACACTATAGGTATCTTTAAGAAAAATTATAGCATTAAATTAATATTGCAAAATATGTTGTCTGGCAAAAACATGTTTATTTAAAATTATAACTAGCCTGAATTGTTGAAACTCAAGTTTTTCCACTGCAAATTCGTGTTTTTTCAGTTAAAAAGCTTTTTCAAATCAAATAAAACTTTTTACAAATTAAACTTTGAACTTTTTTAAACTCTTATTGAACATAACGCTGAATTGAGCATAAAACATAACTTTTCTTGAGCAAATTCGAGTTGAATAAAATTAAAATAATATTAAAACTTAAAACTTAGTCTACAGCAAAAAATAGTCATTGATGCAAATGCCTTTCAATAATGTTAATGCCCGCAACCACTTCATCTATTAGTTCTGAAACCCAACACCAGATAAAAATATTTACATTTATATAATCACACAAAAAACGTGCTCCTCCCTGGCTGTTATAATGGCTATGCCCATTATTGACTATAACTTTAAACGTTAGGTCCTTGAGCTCAAAGCTAGGTTTAGATTTTTCAAACTGGCTAAAAAATGATGATCTTAAAAAAAATGTTTGGTTTTATCAGTAACCGAGTAAAAATAATTTACAACGTGACTTATAATTGGCACTTCTTTGGCCGATTCAACAGCCTGAGGGCCATTTTGGATTATTTTTATGCCATGTTCGATGACCTGGAGTATGGGCGTGTGGTCATTGTTCAGCCCAGGTTATTTCAAAACGGCCGCGACCAAAAAGCCCCTCGAATGCCCCTTTCGTGCGGCCGAGAAAAATGTTTAAAATTTGGCCTTGTTCGGCCTAGACTAAGAAAAAATTTGTTTTGTACACTCGAGTACACATATAACTTAACCTCTAATAGGTAATGAGTCTTGTTGCAGTTGCTGCTTTTATTTGAAAACCAGTTGATTTTACATTCATAGCGTTTTCTTAAAGTATTGTATATTGTTAAAATTTCTTAAAAATATTCCTTTAAATATTTAAAATTGATTTTGATTATTGGAAATCTACTCATTATTATTATCATTGAATATCCTTGCAAGCTTTTTACAATATCAATGTTCTGCATCCTGCTGCAAGTAAAACCTCAATTAGTCTTGAGTTCCGGAGCTGCTGAGCTGTACAAGCAAGCAATACACTCAATATTCATGAATTCAGCTGCCAGCTCAAGCAAACACATCACAAACACAAACACAGGTAAATAGACACCGACACAAGGCCAACGGCATTTCCTGTACAATTTTACTCGTTTCCTGTTTGGCTAACGAAACGAGGCTCTGATGAAATATTAACCCTCGTTGCGCCTATTTAACTCGAACAAAATTACGAAATGGAATAATTCAATGGATGTTGATTATATTAACAGGTTGAGGACGTTGTTGCTCATCATGGGGAGGATGATAATGTTGCTGCTGCTGCTATTGGCAATGTTGTTGTTTGTTAATGACCTCCATATTTAGCAGTGTGCTGCTGCTGCTGCTGTTGATGTTGTTTTTGCTGATGAGCCGCGCTCTATAAAGCCTGCTTTTGTGTGCTAGCAAACATCAGGTAACCTGCAGCCTTCAAAGCTCAGCACAGCATTTTGTTGTTGTTTTCGTTGTCAACTGTTTATTTTTATGATTGCTCTCGATGTTGATGGATATGATGTTGCTGTTGCAACACAATGTTGTTGATGAAATAACAAACCGGTATTAATTTGATTTAAGCTACAAGACATTTTGACGTTATTGCTGGCTGTTTTTGCTGTTATGGTATTTGTGTGTTTGCTACATGCTTCTTTGTATTGCATTGGATATTAATTAAATTTCACAAGAACAACAAAAGTATTTATTTTCTTTCAACAAAAGTATTTTTAATCGAATTATTTATTTAATAATTATGATGCTGTTAATTGCTCATTTTTATAAGTTTTGGATTGCATTATTTGCACATCTGCACATTGCAATATTGAATAATGAAGTGAGTTAGTGTTATATTTTTATAAGCAGGGCAACCAAAAATATTTACGAGAAATGCTGCCATATTTATTTAAATATTTGCGAATGTTTTTTACAGAAAACCAAGATATTTCATTATATACACAGGTAGTCAAAAATATTTACACATTTCTCAATATTTTTAAAGGCTTTAAAGGACAACTGTATTGTTTGGAAAACATTTTTTTTTGTTGCATTTCTTGCTGTTTGCAAAGAACATAAAGTAATCTTTAGCAAACCTAACGGTAAATAAAAATATATTAGCAATGTGCATATATTTTTAACTAGCTGTGTATATTATATTTTTTTGCTTCTTTTATAAAAGATATATAGAACGAAACCTAACCAAAAGCGATTGCAATAAATTTCATGTATTTTCAAATAAATCTGTAACTTTTGAACGGTTTAAGATTTTCCAGCAGGTTTCTATTTTATTTTGCAAAAAATTGATTGCGCTATATAGCCATCAAATAATAGTTTAAAACATTTGGGGTTACTTGCAGAGTGCTTCCAAAAATGATTTTTTTTTTTATTTTATAATATGATCTTTTATGTGCAGTGTGGTTTTGCTACAAAAAATTTAGTGAATCGGACTCATACGATTGGGGAAATTTTGGGAGTCCAAGCTCCCCAAGAGGGTTTCGCATTATACTTTCGAAATTCACTGAACTCTCGAACATATCGTTTTTTACATTCCGTTTTTATAAAATTGGATTAAGGTATTTTAACGAAAACAATGGACCGATTTATTTATAAATAGATTTTAAAGACAGTCATGTTGCCCTTTGCTGAGCGAGAAATGTACACTGAAAAGGTCATTAAGAAGCGCATTTGCACAAAAGGGATTAAGGTATTGAATTGACCAGCCCAATCTCCTGAACTAATCCCAATAGAAAATATATTCTTAATTCTTAAGCGACAGTCGGTAGGAAAAGGTTTTCTAGTAAAGCTGCACTTGTTGAGACACTGACACAGCAATGGCTTCAACGCCACGCACAAGTGTTGTGGTTAGAGTTTCTGAATTTCCCGAGAATTTCGATTCCCGGGAGAACGGGATTTTTTTCTTTTCTCGGGAATTCGCGGTTAGCTTAGAAGCTAACTTTAATAATGAAAAAAGATACACAAAAAAATTAATTATTTATAAGACATTTTTTATTAAAGAATGAGAATATAATAGGGATATTCAGGATTAAGTGCACTTGCCAGTGCAGTTTAGTTGAGGACTTGGGCAATTTCCAAAAACAAAATACACGTGCGTCAAAAATCTACACACAGTTGTGTACATTTCAAAATTTGACATTTTTATGTTTGGTTTATGAAATTTTTTCTTTTGCTGGCCGACAATAATAACAAAAAATTGATTTTGACAGATAAAAAATACTTCAATAAATTTTTCAATCACAAGTGTGGACTGTTCATGAAAACCTATCAGCTCAACAGAACCTCACCATCTCAAACACAAGTCCCTAAGTCTTGTCTTATAAATGAGATAAAGTGTTCAATCAGTGCCGGATTAAGACTATTTGATGTCCTAAGCAATGCAAGTCTGTGGGCCCCCCTATATACTAGTAAACTGGCATCGGTCTTTAAAAATTTTTTAACGTATTTTTTACAACAAGATAGATCATAATATACCCTAGATCATAATATACCCTAGAATGTGTACGAGAGACGGTAGATATACGTGGAGTTGGTATTACTATAAAAACCAAAGCATACATTCTTTATTTATTGAAATAAAAGGCTTGCGACTTTGACGGACATTAAATTCGCGGACAATAATTTCAAAGTTCAACGTTTTTAGCATAATATTGATAAAGCTTCGAGCCTTTCCTGCAGCACCGTCATTCTTTTTTCACTTTTTTATTATTTTCAATTTCTAAAAAAATCGTTCCGCTGTGCAGTTTGATACAATCAGGCAAAAAAATATACGCAGGGCTGTGTCCAGATTAGGGAACGCTGCTTTAATTTGATCATAGTGTATTATTTTGTACAACTGTGCCTGAGTTTGATGTGAACTTGTGCGAGGAAAATCACTTATTTTATTAATGATATATGAATGAAACTGTTGCATTTCGGTTTCTAAATTGGCATTAAGGTCTTGTGAATATGTGTCTACTAAATTTCTACAATGCTGACTGTATTCTGATGTTTGATCGGTGCACATAATTTTATCGACATCAAGTATTTTAGCCAGGAATGAAAATCTGTCTGTCAGTTCTTTGTGCTCGTATGTCTCCCCATCTTATTCGCATCTCTACATTCAATTTTTCAATTACGCTATATAAACGCATGATTTAAAATTATTCTCTAGTCATTGGACATTTTTTTTCCTTCGCCTTTGACGGGTATCTTTAAAATCCACATCTGGTAGCTTTTCTTTTGCGCTGTCTTCTTAATTATTCAGGCCTATCGCGAGTTCTTTTTTGCCCGGAATCAGAAAATTGAATTTAATTAAATTTTTTTTTTTTTATAATGAGCTCAAGAACTTTTGGAAATTTTTACTGCAAATTTGTTCATCAACCGTCAATATTCATGAGTGTAAAAAATGAAAAGTTGAAGCCTTACCTGCTATCTTAAAAACGGAAGTTCCCTTTTCCGATTTCGGGCGAAAAAATTTTCACGAAAGGCCTGATTAATCGACGAAAAATGGACGAGTGATTTGAAAAGATTGGCGGACGAATCTATAGTGACTTCCGGGTCTTGTCATACCTTGCTGACTTTTCGGAAGGCTTGCAAAATTTCGTCCCACATGACCAATATAAGTACGAAGTCTAATTCCTGTAGTTTCTCTGACAAATTATAATAAAATATAATTTTCTGTGCGGCTGCCACTTTTCTGTAGACAATCGATAATCTCAAAGAGTAAATAATTCCATGTAAATATTTCTGAGGAAAATTACCAGTTCTTTGTTTTTGTAAAAAAAAGTATTTGGTACGTAATAGAAAAGAGAGTAAATTAACATTATTAGAATAAGGTATCCTTCAACCCGGTGGCGTGTAAAGCCTATATGCCGCCCGAGGCAAGCTACCAAAATGCCGCCCTAAAATTTTTTGTTTAAAATATGTATTACAAGAATTGAGGAGGTAGATGCAATAAGGACACAATGTTAGATGTGCTCTTTTTGATAGAGAGAACAGTTCTTGCTTTGTGCCCCTCAAAATATTGAGTTGATATCTCTTAAACTGACTTCTTAACATCAAAAAATCTGCAACACTGTATGTGCCCTTCTTACATGGAACGGTAGAAGTAAAAAAATTGAAAATAGTGGACATTTCTCTATTCAATGCAATAACAAAAATATTATTTTGTTCTTTGCTTTGACTTATTTTTCTCTCCTTACTTCACAAAAACGGATGCTGTTTAGCATTTGATTTCGGAACATTTTTGTTGGCTAGAAAAAGTTTTCGTTTTATTAAAACAATACTTACAGTGATCAATACAAAAACAATTTTAAAGAAGGACACTTCTTAAAGGTTTTAAATACGCTTAAAAACGGTTTCTAAATACGAAAATATACTACCAAAAAGTACTTTGAAATCGAAAAAGCTGAATATATAAATAAATTGAACATGTTTTTGTGAAAAAAAGTGAGATTTTTCTTTAACTTCTATGTTTTATAAAAGAAGGGCACCTATCTCTTCAACTTTCTTTATAGATTTGGAACAATAATATAAAAAACAGATTCTTTTAAATATTCAAATTGGACTGGCAATATGTAAGTTACACTTATATTACATTTTATTATATAATTTATTATATACTACAACAAAAAAGTTATCACACATGAAAAACTTAAAATGCTAATTACTATCTCAGAATTCAGTTTTAACAGAAGTTTCCTTATTGCATCTAACTCCTCAATTCAATAACTCAATAACTCAAAAAATTTTTTTTTAATAGTTATATAAAGAATACAATTTTTGTGTTCAAAGTGTTCAAATAGCAAGTGGCTACTTGATTGTTATTTGCAATGTTTGTTACGCACATCTATTTAAAGAAACTGAAAGGTAACTCTTTTCAGAAATTTGGAGCTCATTGTGGCTGTTTGCCGCCCTAGGCATTTGCCTCGTAAGCCTCGTGCTTTGCACGCCACCGCTTCAACCATTAATGTAGCAAATAGTAATAGTAGCATTAATTTTTTCGGTGCTGTTTATGGTGCCCCCAGAGGCGTGATGCCCTAAGCAATTGCTTAATTTGTCTAGGGGCTAATCCAGGACTGTGTTAAATAAAGAAAAGTTTTATTTTTATTTTTTAAAAAATAATATTTTAATGATATCAACACGTTTATGGTTTGGTCAGAACCATTTCTGGTTTTTCAAACAAAATTGCCCGCAACAAAAAAAACCCTTTCGCTTTCTATTGATGTTGGTTTAATTGTTGACAACGGATTTTCAAAAGTTCTGTTCGATTTGATCTTATTGTTAGAAAACTATTGGAAGAGTTGATAACCTTGTCATCGGCGTAGCCAGGATTTTGTTCAGGGTAGGGCAAAACTATTTTTTTTTATGTGACTAATAAATAAACAAAAAATATGTCAGCTCTAAGTTCGTTGTAAAAAATTATTTAAACTTTAATAGATATGTCTAAACAAAGTCTATGCTTTTTAATTATAAGATTGATTGATTATAAAATTTAGTTTGAATTTTTTAATTTAATACTATAATTTTTATTTATCTAATGTTCAGGGGAGAAACTGCCACTCCCGTCCCTACCCTCGCTACGCCCATTATTAACAAAATTTTATGCATTGGTTTTCCTCGGATTTGCCAGGAGTCCCGGTAATCACAGGCAAAATTTCCCGGACTAAAATGTACATTTTCCCAGGGAACTTTTTCCCGGTTCATTCCGGGAAAAAACTCTAGTCTCAGTTATTCAAATTAAGGGTTATCTTACCAAATATTAACCCTATAACCAGTATTTTCAATCGATTAAAATTACTTTAGCTTAAGTTGCTTTAGTTCTGCACAGCATAATTTCTACTATGTACTTTGTATTTTGTAATAAAATTTAAAAGCCTGAAGTAATAAAAACTTTTGAGTGATTTTCATACAATTTTTGTTTCAATGAATTTTTTATTAAAAAAACGGAGAAGTCTTAGGTGCCCCCTAGCGCCCGGTGCAAGAATTTATTCTGCGATCTTTAATTCCAGTAATGTAAAGTTAGATATTTTTCATATTGAATAGTTTTAATTTTGAACTGTAAAATTAGTGCAAATCACATAAAATATTTATGAATGAAATAATCTTTTTCTGACTTTTAGGCTTGGCACCGATTACATCATCGTCGTTCACCATTTCGGCAATTTATGCTTGATTGAAATAGTAGCCAAGTTGTTCAGTCGTTCGTTTTTCAATGAATTGCGAAGGTAACTTTTGATTATTTTGATTTTTGAGAATGATCGTTCGCCACTAGCAACCAATACAGGTGCTTTCAACAAAATTCGTAATTCGACACAGTAACGCATACTGACAGTCGAATTGTACTCTCGCTTCGTTACTCTCTTTGATGTTTTTGGAAATAATATTCTTCTAATAATTGTCTCTGAATATTTGGGTCAGTGTTGCCAATTTAGCTATTTTTAGCCATATTTGAGGGAAATGGCTTTTCATCTTTGCACAGATAAATATAATGAGATATTGATATAATTTTCTTTTCCTTAGCGCTCTTGTATTTATACAAATGCTCTCAATTCTTAAGCTTTATTCTAATAAAATCGTGATCGAGCGCCGAGTGCCCACGTTCGGGCAGGCCCTGCACAACCCTTTATATACAATGTACGATTAGTTTAAGGGCGGAGTTCTTAGAATAAAAACCATTGTGAATTCGAGGCAAATTTCGCGATTTTGCCTTAGGTTCCTGAAAAACTATAAAAAAAAATTCTTTAAAGTTAAAACTTTATTGAAATTGCTTAGCAGTTGAAATATGAATTTTCATGCAAATATTTTTATCACACTAAAACCAGCATTCTATACAGCATGTAAATCCTATAAATTTCCATAAGTGAAATTGAGCCCCAAAACAAAAGTGAGCACCACAAAAGTACCCGCACCGGTAACTTAGCAATACAGACCGTATTGCATGCAAAAAGCATTTGGAAAACAAGCTACTAACAACCGAACAAATCCAAACCAACCGATAGATGACAAAGAATTTTGAGTACTTTATTAATCAAAATTCCCATTTGACATGCAACTCGAGGACGATTCAATGCAATAAAATGGTTGCCAGCTGAATGCGGTATGCGGTGAGTGGTATGCGGTATGTGTGAAGCATTCATATGTTATAGGCTGTGATGAGCAAAGAATAAAAAAAAAAAAAAAAAATTCAATGCGATATATAACTTGTTTTTTTTTTTAACGTTCTTGTTTTGGTATACGTATTGGCAAAAAGTTGATATGACAAACTAAACTGGAGATGACGGTTTGTATGAAAAGCTGGAAAAATTTAACAACATCATCCACTCTAACAGCAGATTTATGGAGACAGCATTTAATGTCGTTGGCGCATAAGTTCGAATGTCTGCCTATTGCTACTACTACTGCTCCAACTCATATGCTTATGAAGTAAACCAATAATGCACCTGTACAGCCAACCAACGAACCAGCCAGCCATACAACCAGTTAACCAACCAAGCAGCAAACCATTCAGCAGAGTCTCAAAACGCATTTCAATTTTGCAATTTGCAAATTTGCATCGCTCGAATGCAAATATTTGATGCAATTGAAAAGTGAGTGTATGCATCTAACTGTGTGTGTGTGTGTATGTGTGTTTGTTTGTGTGCGTTATTCTGAAGTGCATCATCATGGCATGTCATATAAATATCTAGCTATGACTTAGCAGCTAGGCAAACTTATCGATTCGATTGATGTTAAGTACGCTGTGGAAAATGTATAAAATCTTGTTGTATTTAAATTGTTTTTTATTCAGTTTGTTGTTGTATATTTTGATTGGTTACCAATATTTTAATTATGAAGGCTTTTTATGTTTGTGCATCAATGTGTAGGATTACATAATTCAAGTGTAGCATACCTTCAGGCTGTCTCTACTGCTGCTTAAGTGGATTAAAAATGTATCTAGTTAATGCAAGCATTTTCAATGAAAACATTTTGCAATGTTTAGAATTTTAGCTATACAAGAGAAAAAAAAGGTTGCCATTGCTGAGTGAGGAGTGAGTTACCGATTCTTTTAAGTAAATTACAAGCCATCACCGAACCATGACCAATCGTTGTCAATAAAGAAATCACGATATCAATTTACTGATTGAAAATTTATAACCACACAAAAACTGGTAGAAACGCTGGGAAGCTACTACGAAGATGCTGTATCTGTAGTCCCTGCTGTTGTTTGGAAGGGCAGCTAGCACAGGAAGTGACCGACAGGCAGTAAGTGACCCAAACTAAACCGGAAAGCCGAGACAGCTAGCTAGATAGTACAGTGAGTGTGCTATATATGTGAGTGAGTTAGTGTTCACTCATAGCTATTAAAATGCAGAAACAGAAGTGGGCGTTTTTGAAGTACAGCAATTGAATCATCAGTATATCAATGACTGTCTAGCGTATGGTTGACAATTTTATTTTTATTTCGAAAATGTCGAGAAAGAGAGCATGTACATTTACATGTTACACAAATTATAATGCTTTTGAGCACTAGATTTATATTAATTGAATTTTGACTGAGTTGGTAACTTGGATCATAAAAAGTTAATGATAATTGCTTAGGGCGAGAGCAGAGGTACAGTAATAGATCCACGTGCAGAACTTATTTTAATACTAACGGACCTTTTCTTGAAAATTTACAATAGTAAACCAGTATTTTTCATATTTCTATGTGTTTGTTGTAATTTTTTGATTTCAAAATAAAAGTTTGAAGATCAAAAGTACTAAATTTTGATAAAAATTGTCAGCTGCTTTTCATATATTGATAGTTTCATTGACAAATTTTGTTTTTTGAGCTTCAAAACACATAGATATATGAAAAATATTAGGAAACATTGTAAATTTTCAAAAATAGGTCCGCAAATCTTAATTAAATTTAATACTATTTAATAGATTTCATAATTTTAAAATAAATTTTGTATTAGATTCTAATACGGTTTAAATTATAATGACATTTTATACACTCTGGAATAAATTTGATAGTATGGTGAATTTTATATTTGGTAAATACATATGCTCTATAATATCTCAATACCCTTCCACACGGTTGCCACCTCAAATTTCCACTAAAAACCTTTATCCCTCAATGGCGAAAATCAATAACCACGAAAATTCCCATGGCACAAAACTGGCAAAAAAGTCACATCGCAATAAAAAAAAATCAACAAAAATTTAACGCACTTTTAAAATAACCACGAAAATCCAACGCAAATAAAAATACCACGAAAAAAAATCCCATTTTTTATAAATAAACCATAAAAAATTCCGTTAAATTTAAAAATAACACAACAAATACCACAGCCATAAAAAATTGCTAAAAATGTAGCAAAAATTTAACTTTTATATTTAAACGCAACTAGTAAGAACATTTCGTTTTTTTTTAAATAGTCTTTCAGTTATAATATTTAATAACAAACATTATATGTTTACTTAACATTTATGTTAAGTCTCAAACTGTCTCTGTTTTTGAGACCTTCAAATTAATTGGATTTGAAATTTCAAAAATACCAATTTTGAATACCGTTCAAAAAAATGTAAATAATTTCACAGATATATAATTTTATATTCTGATATTAATAAAAGTGAATTACACTCAAAAGTCAGATTTTTAACATATAACTTTAATTTTTTTGAAAAGTATCTATAAAAAAAAAAATAAATAAATATGTTATTGACAAATAAATTAAAAAATTCACTGTTGTAAAATAAAAATTGAAATCAGAAGTACGATTTTTAAAAAATCTTTTTTTATTTTTATTTTTAAGATTATTTTTAAGAAAATAATAAATAAATAAGAGTAAATAAAAAATTAAAAAATGTATTAAAATGTACCAATTTTCTTTAAAATTGCAATATTTATAAAAGTAAATTAAATTAAAATGTAATATTTTTAAAAAATATATCTTTCTAGTTTACTTTTTGGAAAATGATAAACATACGAGTACGATACGAGTACATTTAAAGTAACGAGTTGAAAATTCTTCGAACTTAAAATATATGCAACAACACTTCAGATAAAAGGTAATATTTTCATTCAACAAATGTCAACTTAGAATATTAAGATGAAATCTCGTAAGTTGTGGAATATAAGAATATAGTAGTTATTAAATCTTAATAAAATAACATTTCAGGTAATTTAATGATGTAGGTTTCTTTGTATTTTTTTATTTTGTCCTGCGTTATAAATATTAATATTATTTTTGAATTAAAATATTTAAGTTCCTTTTATTGGCTTTGTTTAATTTTTTTATTTTGTTTTTTTATAAGTATTATTTTACTTTATTTCTTTCTGCCCGTTTGCTAATTTGGGTATTTGGAACCATTTTGAATTCTTTCGTAAAGAAGCGTTTAAATATTATTTTCACTTCATAAGTTTAATGATTTGTATTCTTAAAAAATAATGCATTGTAGTTAAGTGCACAACGAAATGACACTTGCTTTTATGTGGTGAAGAAATGAAAATCGTGCTAATCAGCGAACTATGTGTGCTGGACTTCTGATGTCAGTGGTTCAGCTAATCCGCAGTTTAGCTGGTACCGAGTTCTAAGTCTGAGTATTCGCGCCTTAATACTCGGTGAAGAAATGCATTTTCACTAATCCGTGGTTTAAAGTTAATATACATGCAAATTACATTTTTTTCGTTGTTTAATGTGTTCTTTATAGTTTCTATAGTTTCTACAAACATGAAATCGATGCCTGGCATTACAGATTAAATAATAGTGAGTGTTGTCAACCGATAATTTTAAAAATATATACAAAATTTCGAAAAATAAAAACTTTAAACACAATTTCCTCCAAACACGTTTTTTTAAAACGGTTCGATAGATAGCTCGAAATCTATTGGTTTAATTTCAAGGAGCTTTAGTGCATTTTGTTCGAAATTTTGTCCTTTAAGCATCCCCTTAAATTCAAGTGCCTTTAAAGAAAAAAAAAGCACGCAAAAATCTATTTATTTTTTTAACTTTTTACTCTAACTTTCGCCATCATTTTTATAAACCCCTCGGGGGTCGTGCGTAGAGGGGATGCCGAATTCATGGTCCAACAGTTTTGGATGTCTTTTTTTTAATGTCATTTTCAGCGCGCTCTTTATAAAAGCTAGAAAATTATTTTCAAAAAAAAATGTTTTTGTAAAGTACTTTTTATGTAGCTGTATAAATTTGAAAAAAATAATAACTTGTATATAAATTTTTTTTTTAAAAAAGCTGCTTTTATTGATTGTTACACATATATCATACTTTAAGAAATCGCCTAAACCACAGCTTAGTGCTAGTCCTCTGTGACGAAATTGGCCATAAGAATAATATGTGCCAAGGAGTGAGCAAAAATTAAATTCACTGCGCATCTACGTCTCATGTGCTTGTCAAAGTATTGTTTTTGTGCACCTCATTTTTTGTGTGAATTCTTTTTGAGTATTACTAACACAGCCGACGTCACAACAATGGCGGACATGCACAAGACGTAATCTATATTATATCATCCTTGATATACATGTTAACATGATAACAGCATGTTTTTTTTTCTGTGTAAACTACTCGATTAGTTAATATAATTAACTTATATATTTTTCGAATATGTTGAGAAATAATTTTTTCTGAGCAAAAGTGGGAAGATAAATCGATCAATCGGTAAGAGAATCTATTGTTGATGAATGTAGTTGTTAAACTGGACAGTTTTAATATATATTAATTACTACATATTAACTACTATATACTTAAATGATTAATATATGAATATGCAGCTCTTAATGAAACATCTTTGAATATTAAGCACACGATGATAAATGATTCTGTGTTGCAATGAAATCCTTCTCAAGCCGCTGCTCATTCACCCTCAACGAACGACGGTCTTGATGTTTCGGCTTATAAAAAAGAAACAGATAATTAATTGTAATTGTTAACAAACGCAAACAAGTGCGATTAACAAACAAATCTCAAAAGGCTCGAAGTGAAAAATGTACACAAAAATATAAGAATAAAAAAAACACAAGTGTTGCAACTGTTCAAGGGTATGTTATGCTGATGATTTGTTTAATTTGCGCATTAAAATGAGGGTTAATAATAAATGAATCCGGATGGGCAAGCAAATAACCAGTTACTAACAAATAGACAATAACAACAACAACAATAACGACCAAGCAACAGCAACATTAGCAGCTCATCAGCGGCAAGTGCGAATGTAAATAAGCGTCTGAGTCTCATGCGCTGCACCCGCTACTGTTGCTTGGCACTGCCAGACCGCACCACTAAGATGCGTGTGAATTGTTGCAATAAACGCTCGTTGATCAGTATATGCAGCATGCTGCTTGTTATTATTTTATGTTCAATAATTGTTGAAATCAACAAATTTAAGGGTTGACTTTATGCTAGCTGGGCAACGCATAAAAATTATTTATTTTGCTAGACAAAATTCTGGAATCTCAGGAGAATTTGGCGCGTTGTCTAAACGTTAATCTAATCAAGTGAACGGCGTTGCTTATCATTGAGAATTTATTGGTTTTGAGCGCATTGTATAGCATGTCGAATTCTTGTCACTTTCACACACATAAAAATATGATTGCACACTTCTTTTTTGTTGCTTTTAAAAATCCCTGAATTAGTAAGTGTGTTGATGGTCAAATTATTTGGACAGTTCATTGAATTTTATTGGCATTTCAGGAAGATAACGCAGTGCTGATGTGGTTAAGAATAAGTAAAAGAATGTGTGCATGCGTCCGTGTGTCTCCAAGGAATTTCTTAGAATTTGAATGCTGTCAAAACATCAAAAAAACATTAATGTAGGGTGAGAGCTGGTCTTAAAAGGACCCTTATAAATTAGAAAACCTGATAAAAATATAATTATTCAATATTACTTATAAAAACGAAAGCTACGAATATATGATTAAAAATAAAATTTAGAGCATTTTAATGTATTTAATTAATTCTATATAATATAACAGATTTCTTATAAACAGCATTTGATTATTGCGCCTAACTTGCGCCTTCAAATTTATCTGCACTCACACTATCTTCCTTTTTTTCTTCTTTTTCTTTCAGCTCAATAATAATCATTATCTCCATTTTTACTGCATCATTGCGATCCCCTATTTGAAGCACTTAAATGTTGGTCACGAACTAATAATCTCATTATATTATTTGCAGTTGGTACAAAAGAAATTCCCAACCATACCCACTCAATACCACCCAGTCACCCTTTGTCCATGTTAAGCACAACTAATCCGATGAATAGAATTCTATAGAGTTCAGCAGAACAAGTTAATAAGTAAAGAATTTTTCGCATTTTTACTGCTGCGATACTAAGCCGGATAACGAAAAAAAAATAATATATGAGCTGTAGGGAAAAATTCTTAAAATATACTCATGTTTGAGCGAAGTAAAAGTTTTAATACTTAAGACAAAAAACTGTAATTGAGCATTACGAAGGACGAAAGCCTTAAATGCGAATTAGTCAATTAAGCATTGCAGGCGCTTCGAAAATTTTCAGGCATACTTAATAAGCATCTAGTGTTGAATGGTACTGGAAGTGCCTAGGTGGGGAGATTTGATATGTCTTGTCTTAGTTGTTTCGATGTGGGACAAGAATGCAGAAAGAATTTGCATTAAATGAAGAATTAAATAAATGTGCTGAATATAAAGTTGATTGGATCAATTCCAAAAGGAACTAGAAGATACTGCAATGAGTGTTGCGTTTGGATGCCGCGTTTGCTGACCATCGACCAAAAACAGCAGCACGTTGTCTATTACCATACGCCTGAGTACAATATGTAGTCTGCAGAGTGATTGGAAAATCTCGAAAACTGGCCGGAAAGGTAGAAAATGGCATCCGTGTTTTGGGATGCGCATGGTATAATCCTCATCGAATACCTGCAGAACAGTCACATAAGAGTATTATACAGTATTATTTGACAAACTGATCAATGAATTAAATCCCCCCTGCCCTCCCATATGGCGCACAAAAAAGTTTTGTACCATCATGATAACGCACCGTTCGAAGTGGTTGCTCACCATTCTAGTATTCTCTTGACTTAGCCCCCAGCGACTATTATTTGGTCCAAGACCTCAAGCGGTGGCTCCAGATCAGAACGAATGAGAAATTCATCGTGGAAACCGTGGGGTATTTGGAAGGTTTAGACGTTTCGTACTACAGAAATGGCATCGAAATAATGAAAAATCGCTATACCAAGTGCATCGCCCTCAAAGGCAACTATATTGAGGAATAATTATAACTTTGGAATAAATATAATCCCAGCAACCTTCCAGCACATTTAGTATAAAGCGTGAAATAACTGTAAGCATTATGACGAATCTTACTTACCTACTTATGACGAATCTACAAGTTCGAATAATGTGGGCTGTTTCGTTTCGAAACATGGAGAAACTAGAACAAAAGAGACTTTGCCAAAACAGAACCATTCCGACAAAATTTTGTACTACAATCATCCTCTAGTGTAATAACGAGCTTAATTAAAACAAAACCTGTCTAGGAAACTAAAACATAAGAGTGCTTAACAACTGTAGATTTTAACCGAGAGTTCAAGACCTTGTGCACTTGTATAAGAGAATTAAGTAAAAATAACTCACTGATGAATTCTTTAAAACTGCATAATTTGAGCATTGAACTCTTAGAATATGACAAATATGTAACTGTCATATATAACGGTATGGAACTTTTTTCAAATAAAACACAGAACAATTAATGAAACGGTCAATATTTTAGCTTTATAAGTAAGCAAATTTTATGTGATTTAGTGTTTGAACACAATTTTGGTCATATGGCTACTGCGACTGCGCCTTATGCAGACCATCCTGTCGGCCCAATTTTATTCCACTTTTTCCAGCATAGCCGATCTTATCTCGTCAATAAGGTGCAAAATGTTGGTTTTCCCAACTGGTCAGTTGTAGGTTTATCGGCATAGACTGGATATATTTATTTAAGTAAAATGTTTACATGTAAGACTCAGTCTCTTAAATGTATTAAGTATAACAGAATAACAACAGGATTTAACCAGCAATAGAAATAAATGCGACTTAAAGCTAACAGTGTAATGATTTAATAAAATTATTATAAAGTAGCTGTTAAAGCGACTAGCCAAAAACAATAAATTTTAAGTATATTTAATTAATATAAACAAAATTAAGTAAAGAAGTATAGAAGTAAGGAAAGACAGTAT
This sequence comes from Coremacera marginata, assembly GCA_914767935.1. NCBI lineage: Eukaryota > Metazoa > Arthropoda > Insecta > Diptera > Sciomyzidae > Coremacera > Coremacera marginata. The sequence goes on along the minus strand of OU612046.1, from coordinate 135,706,876 downwards.
TAAGAAAAGTAATGAAAAACTGCATGCTTAAAGATATGTTTGTTAGTAATAACTTTAATTCTCATAGGTAGCATATTCCACAATCTGACGGCGTTCACAAAAAAAAGTCTGCTGGAATTAAGATAATTATAAGTTGGGATTATCAGGTTCAAATTTCTATTAGATCTACAAAATCGAAGTTTATGATATAAGTAATTAGGTGTCTGTGAATATATTAGGTGATGTAAAAATATGCAGTTTCTTGCATCCAAATAATTAAAAATGTTACAACCCAGAACTTAATTGCTCAAGTGGCTGATGCGATCAAACTTTCTTAGGCCATAAACGTACCTCACAGCATTATTAAATACATGTTGCAACTTTAGTTTAGATCTGGAATCAAGTCGACTATACACGACGTCTGAGTAAGTGACTTGAAATTTTTGATAACAAGTACATCGGAAGTAGTGTCCGACGGAAACTGAAGTTTTGGCAGAAATTAAAAACTAAACCTGGCCGAATTAAGCATTTACATCAATATTAAATTGTTTTAAATACATTTTTTTTTTTTTTATAAAAAGAAGGCCCGAAACCAAATACAGAACATTCTGTCGGATAATACTCGGACTAATCGGAAGCAATTGATTTTAAAAGTTTTGTGTACAAGTATATGGACTCGTTCTACCCAAAATATACTCATGCTCGTACACACCCAGGCTTGCGGGTACTTACAACACACACTGTTAATTAACATAAGATATATTTGAAATAATCCAGCTGAACTAATTTTACACGCTCATTTGTTCTGCTTGTCGAACAAACAAAAGGGTTAAAAATCTATTTTTAAACCTTTGTTGTTTGTTTCTCTATTTGAAACTTTAGTTTTTTTTAACTCTTTTCAAACTTGGCAATTTAGCTGTCAAATATTTGTCATTATGTATTGTTGTAATTGGTATTTAGTGCAAACATAGTATTTGAAGTTTCAATGACTGATGAATTGACAAATTGATTTATAGTCATCAACTGGGCGTAACGTGTCTCCCAAATAAGAAAAGTTTCCACAGTGAAGCCAATTATAAACAACACTTTATCATCTTCGTATATTTAGGCTTGTTCGACTTAGTCAACACGAACTTTAAACAGAAGTTTACTTCATCAACCACTTCGTTTTGCAAGAAATCTTTTTAACTACCGACATAATTTACAAAAAAAATGTTATTAAAAATTTTCAATAACTTTGTTATTTAACCAGTATAAAAAATATACGTGTATCACTAATCAAATCCTGTTACTAATTACAGCAGAATTGCTTTCATATAATTTGACCTCGCTACACGGACGATTTTATTTGCTATAATTTTTCAATTACTTGCACAGCAGGTGGGTTCTTTATCGCACCTCAGCTACTGCTAGTAGGCGTACCGAAAAGCTGAATATACTTCACACAGCTCACTGTAAATTTGGAGACACGCAATTTCGAAACCAATTTAACTGTCAAAGTCACGCATACAAGATATATTAAAAACGCAACACTGAAAGTCTTAACAATTTGGCTCCACTCTTTTAGCATACTTTTGTGCCTTAATTTTTACTACACTTGTATTCGCCAACTCATTGGCAACTCACTTTGATGCGAACTCAATCTTTATTAAAGTGAACAACAGCCAAAAATACACATTTAATGCAACTATTGTGTGAATATTTTTGATTCTCATGCCTTATCTTTATACAGAGGCCTCTCTCAGCTTGCATGCCTTCCATTCATTCATTCATTTTTCAATCAATGTCAACATCATCACCATCCTCATCATCTTCATCATCTGGTCACCCTAGGCATGCCAGCACGTGCAGCACTTCGGGTGTGAAAGAATCTCATTGTATTGGCTGCCGAGTGGGTGAGTGTTGTGTACAGCAGTTGGCTGGTTCAATTGGGTGGCTTTCAATGTTGGATGCCTTTGTCAGCCCAAAAATCTGTCGACCGCAGAGAAATTCGTTAATCAGTTTGCACGGCAGGTGACCATACGAGACGTTTTCGCACTCTTTTGTCTGTAGCGGAGGAGTAAATAACACGCAATTATTTCAGTTTTAATTAATTTATTAGATAACGTATATTTCAATAGATTTATGTAAAGAAATGTCGCTGTTAAAGTTTAGAAATTAGAATATGAGTAAAAGAAGAACCTATTTATTGCTTTTATAGAAAATGTTTTTTTCAGAAAAGGTATTTTCATTAGGTAATAAAAATCTTCTGGGCGAATAAATCCAAATATTTTAGTTTCTTTTAAAGAAATTTTCTCAAATAAACTGGAAAGAAAGACATATGAAAGGATCTAAGAATATGGAAAATAGGAAAAGTAACTTAATTGTAGACAAAGAAGCTTCATAGATAAATACGAAAATTCACTTACTATATTTTTATCAAAATCAATTTATCATTTTTTAATTAAATTTACATAAAAATTTAATTGTTAAATTAAAATTGAAATTTTTATAATAAAAAAAAGTTTTTAAATAATATGCAATTTCATCAAATCCATTTAAAAATGAAAATTTTTTTGTTCAATCCAAATTTTAAGTTCAGAAAAAAATCTACTCTTTTGCTATTCGACATGCAGAAAATGCCAGGATTTACTCAAAAAAATACCGGAAATTTTTCTTAACTTAGGGTGATTGTGCAACTTGGCAATAAAACAGACCAATTGCTTGTATAAAAATACTTAAGAGCTTGTAAAAAAATTTATAAAAAACTTCATGATAATTATAATTCTTCAGTTCCTCTGTTTTACATTTGTTCCTTTGTCATAATAAACAAGTTAAAACAATCATTATTAATGTCAAATATATAATATTTCAAAATTTTACCGATTTAAATATTAGATAATGTAAAATATCAATTCAAAAGCGAAACTTTTGTAAACTTGAAGACATCTGACCGTTTTGATTATAACCCTTTTTATATAAGTTTTTACCAGAAATACAATACCATGGAAACTAAGTAACGTTATATCTCTCAGTCAAAGGTGTACCTAAGTTGCGCTAAAAATGTAACTCCAAAGTCAATTGATGTTGATAAAGGCATTTTTGAAAATTGGGAACGTAAAAGATTAACAAATCCTTTTTTGTTCCAATTAACAAGTTAAGTTGAAAGTCAGTTCAGGTCAATGATCAAGTCAGTGTTGATAGGTCATTTTCTGCGCTGAAGTTAGTTTTAAGTGACTTGAGAAGTATTTTATCTACAGAAAATTTAGAAAAAAAAAAGACTTATTATTAAAATGAAAATAAAACTGGCTCATAACTCAAATATAGCTCAAAAATAACTTTTTTTGAAGTAGAACTTCGTCTTACAGAGCGGTTTGTATTACGTTATTTTTCACAAATTTTTTTCAGGCACATACAACGTTTTTGTGCTTTTTCACCTAAAGCCTTTAATATTCGTCGAACAAAGATAAAAGATATGCCAAAATATCAGTTGCATGGCGAATGGAACGATTATGTAACTTCAGATTTTGATACTTTTTTAATAAAGCTGCTTAGTTGATATCCTTATTGGTTTGGTTCGTGCCGAAATCACGAACGCAACTGTTATTTGTAAGGGGAAAATTAAAACTCAAAAATAAGTTGAGTTTTGTGGTGGGAAAAAAATAAAATTTAAAAAATAACTATTATTTGTAAGGGAAAAAATAAAACTAAAAAAAAAAGTTTTACTTTTTGAGGAAGGAAATAAAAGTTAAAAAAATAACTGATATTGTAAGGGAAAAAATAAAATTCAGAAATATGTTTTATTTTGTGTGAAAAAATAATAGAAAAAATAACAGTTATTGAAGGGAAAAATTATAACTCGAAAATAAGTTTTATTTTATGAAGTAAAAATAAAACTAAAAAATAACTGTTATATGTGAAGGAAAAAAAGTTTTATTTTTTGAGAAAGAAAATAAAAGTTAAAAAATAACTGATATTGTAAGTGAAAAAATAGAACTGTTTCATTTTGTGTGAAATAAAATAAAAGAAAAAATAATAGTTATTTGTAAGGGAAAAACTATAACTCAAAAATAAGTTTGATTTTGTGTAGTGTAATATAAAAAAAAATAAGTGTTATTAAAGAAAGAAAAAAATAAATACATAAATAAATTTTGTTTTGTGAGGAAAAAAAATTAAACTTTAAAATATAAAGCACTTAGGCCCGTTTTATTCACCAAGTGCTAAAATTATTTCGAGAGGCTCTAAACCAGCTTAGAGTTGGAACTTGCTATAGCTCAGATTGATGTCATTTAGAGCCTTTCTACGCTCTAAAGTCGAAGCTCTAACTTCTGGAGCCGATCTAAATATATCTCTGGGAAATTAATTCTTTGACAATAATCTCACAGCGATTTGAAAATTAAGTTAGGGCCAGTTCATTATTATTTTCGTAGGAAAGCGAGATCTGTAGTAATACTGTAGAGTCACATATCAGCTCAACACAGGTATGTGTGTTTGTGTGTGTTTTATTTTTTGCTTCATTAACATGCTTGATTCATCCTTAGTTATTTAATTGCAGTTGACCAATACCGGCGTATTCCATTGCCGTATTCTCCAACGCTACAAGTTGCAGCCGATTGCAATGATCAGTGTGACAAGGAGGACTGGTCAACTGGCGAAACATGGCCGATACCATACTATGAAAATAAGTTTACCACCGCCATATCCAGCAATCAACAAGACAAAAACAATTAAAAGTATTTTTTCCTCAATACACTTCGATGTTTTTTTATATTATTTTATTGCGTGTAATAAAAGTAAAATTGGTGCTGAATTAAATTATAGATTTTCTGCGTCTTCTCTTTGAAAATATGTGGTTTTGAAATATGCTCGCACTGTGCTAGCATCTGCAAGATCACGACGGCTAGCTGCGGTTTCCTCAGTCGGAATTTGGGGTTTCGTCAGCATGTTGGTAAATAATTCAATAAACACCTGCCATGTAAAATACAACATGCCGTGGTAATATCGCGCATTGTGTCCACTCTCACATGCAAGCCCATTGATAAACACGGAAACCGCCTTTTAGACACGTCATTCGATCCCTCAACAACTACTCGCGTCCGTATCTGACTCTCATTATAGAGCTTTTCAGTAATGTCTACCTTCAAACATATTTCTTTTGTTTGAATTGCGAAAAATAGTTTAGTCGTGCGTTGCACTCAGCCAACTACACTCCAAATTATGCAGATCTGCAGAGAAAACGGTTTGGCGTGAAATCCACCCTGTTTCGTTCAGCATTTCTTCGCATGTTTCTGCACGGTAAAAATCTTGGAGTCATTTTTAAACCAGTGGTGGGAATAATGAATTTTTTAAACCATTTTTTTATTAGAATTCATAATTTTTAAAATACAAAAGAATTTGTTTAGTCAAAGTTGTACTCAAATTTAATTAAGTTGGAATAAAATTAGAACTTTAGTACCTATGGTTTAAAATTTAATACAAAATATCTCAAAGTAATACAATCGGTTTCAAAAACTAGTACAATTGGAATAGATTTTGAATTAAGATAGCTATGATATTAGATTTAATACAACATGTATTCCATTTTAAACCATACTGTATTGTATTTCAATACAATCCGTTTTAAATTTCAGATTGTTAAGATTCAAAAGTCTTATGATTCAGAGTTACTTTTTCGGTTAACAAAGCTTTATAATACAATTTTTGTAAACCTTTTTAAAAAACTTATAAGGCCAGAAACGTACCTCACAGCATTATTAAATACGTGTTGCAACCTTAGCTTATATCTGGAATCAAGCCTACTAAACACTACGTCTGAGTAAGAGATGATTAGCACTATGAGCTGCTGCACTAACTTCCTTCTAGTTTCAATAGGAACAAATGACGCAGTCCACCTCAACTTCCGAAGTACAAAGTAGACCTTGCATACAACAGAATTGATATGGTTTTCGGGAGAGAGTGAAGAGTCAATCCATGGTATCCAAGATTTTTAACTTTATCTACAAAATTCAGCTCAACACCATTAAGATAGATTACAGGTATATTAGAGAAAGAGTGGCTAGATTTAAAAATCGGCAATACATATGGGGTTGAGTTTGAGCTTATTCATTTCAGCCCATTCTGTTATTTCCTTAAGTCTTAGTTCATTTTAATACATAAATCATCAACATAACCAAAACGTCTGGACAGGTACAGTTGCAGATCATCAGCATATGCATGCATTGTGACGTATCAGCATTTGCTGAATATGTTATTAATAAACATCGTATATTTTCTGTAAGGACCAAGTACAGAGCCTTGAGGCACTCCACAGGGTACATTACGGAATATCCTCGCTCTTAGGTTGCTCTAACTTTAACACCTAGTGAATAGAACGGCCCTTAATATTTTTTAATAGTAAAGAGTTAAACAAGTATTTTGGTATATTTAGTTCTTTTGTGCAGTGATATTTACATAATGAATTTTTCCCTTAAAATTTAAAAAATAACTGTTATTTTTGGTCTCTGATAAAAATGTTGAAAAATGCAGGGATTAGGACTACTCATATAATTGAAGGCAATATATATATATTTGATAGCTTGAATTCGTTAGTTAAGTTATCAAAGAAAAGATATTGATAGCAAACTTAGCTCAAAAGTATAAAAATGATTTCATTATCAAGCATTTGATATAGGATAAGAGATCTATAAGTGTGGATACAAGTGGACTGAGTGCATAAGTGGTGCATGCGAGTCGATTGGAACAATTGTGGATTGCCGTAATAAAGTGAAATGAATGTAAAATTACCTTACGTTAATTTTATATAATTATATATATCAAGTTTTCTTGAGGCATTTTTTTGTGACAATAAAAATTAACCACCCATTTTCTAAATCTACCACTCCTTTTAGACTCAATGTACATACTATTTTTTAAAATTTTAAAATGACAGTACTGATAACGATCAGTAGCGGATTTTCCAAATGCCTTAACGACGATTTTCGCTGTCCTTAACTATCGGAAACTGCAATTTTCTATGGACATGCCCCGCACAATGACCGATAACGATCATTAACTTTTTGGGAATCCAGTAGCGGAAATACAAGGTGCAGAAAAAGACAAGAGACAGACCAGGACACGGACTTTACCACTATTGTGGTAGATCTATCACATTTTTTAAAAATTTTAATATCTACTACTTTTACCAACGAAGGCTTAAAATCTACCACTTTTCCATCATCATAAAATTTTGTGATGAATTTGTTCTCAATGAAATAATTTTAATAAAAAAAAAAAAAAAAAAAAAAAAAAAAAAATTACCAGAAAGAATTTCCAGAAAGAAAGCTTAATTGTCAATATCATTAGATTTTGATATATTCTTGTCATTGTAAATGACATTGATTTTTGACATTGACTGTCATATTTTAATATTAAATCTGCAAAACGAAACGGAAAATATTTGCAAACCAAATATTTATTAAAGAACTTTGTGATAAAAAACCCTATTCGAGCCTTCAGCGAAAGTAAGTAACTTAGTGGAAAATCATACCTCCATTTCCGGTGATTTGTGGTTTACCGGGACGGTAACTTTTACCTGACTATGAAGAAATTGGGCCTTAAGGGGGTAAAAACACATATTTAAAATAAAATTAGGCTCCTGCCCCTAAACTTGATTTGTTCCATATTGTTTTGTTTTATTAGGGGGGTTCAGACAATACAGCATGCTGTCAAACCTTGCGTGATATCAAAATATTTTGATTGCAAGTTAACATGTTTTCAGTCTGCTGTATCGAGCGTTAGAACGATCCAACATTTTAGTTGCTAAGGTGCCGTCCGCCAAGGTTTGACAGCATGCTGTATCGACTGAGCCCCCCTATTGACTGAAATTTTTTTGGTTCTTAATCTATATTTTCTTATATTGAATATTTACTATTTTTTTATTGTAAACAGTGTTATGGTTACATAATTTTTTTTTATAAAAGATAAATAGAATTCTTATATGAAATATGAAATCTACCACATTTTATTTCAATCTACCACACTTTTAGAGTTCAATCTACCACCAAAAATTTTTTTCAAGTCCGTGCACTGAGACAGACTTTTTTAAAATCGATCCAAGCCTTGAATTCCTGTTACTTGAAATATATAAAAAAAAAACCCATCCTACTTCTATGAGCACACTTTCAGTCCTTAGCCTTTGCATCCATCTCAAATTTATCAAAATCAGTCTTATTTTATTTAAAAAAAAATTTATTATGAATTATTAAATAATTTATTATATAATTTCATTAAAAGCGCTTATTTACTAAATTTGTTTATAAATTATATCAATAAAAAAAGTGAATGTCTTAATAATAATAAATTTGTTAAAGGCGTCAGTGTTCATTACGGCTCTATGGTTGGATAAATCATTTTATAACATGAAATAACATACTAGATGGAATACTCGGCAAAACCCGGGGTGGAGTAGCGTTTAGGGTGTATATAATGTATGAAAAAAATAGTGCCCGTCTCCTGTCTAATACCGCCCACTTTTCTATACCTTAAGCTGCTCATTATACCAAAGAAGTTGAAGTCGAAAAAATGGTGTAGGAGGAGTTTGATTCGAGTTAAATTGACACGCCTCCTTGCCTAATTCTGCCCACTTTTCTATTCTAAAAACTGCTCATTATACCAAAGAATATATGTGCAAAATTTCGTTGAAGTCGGACAAATTGTGGAGGAGCTGTTGGGGTACATACAGACATGATTATATTCACATGGGCGTAAAAAGTAGGCGTGGCAACATTTATATATATAGTGACCGCCATTTGGTCACATAGCACCTACACACCAAGTATAACTAACAAAACATATACAACTCAGAAATAATAATGATTTCCGAAAAGTGGGCGTACTTATAGGTTGACCACGCCCATTTTTAGTAGAGTTGCCAAAAGTAACCATACGTCCTAAATTACAAAATGTTATTCCAAAACAACAACATTCGTCTAAAATATAACATTTTCATTGATTTGTGGGCGCAAATAGGGAGTGTGGCAATTTTTTAATTTATTATTCGAGATAGGAACCTTGATAACAGATGTTGTAAATTTGGTGCACTTAGGTGTTACCGTTCCTGAGCTCTTAACGGAAGAACGCACAAACGATTTTATATATACAGATAGAATCAATTCCCGAGAACCTCATATCTATCTAAGCAATAGCTCAACACTCTTTAAATCGAACCAACTAAGTGCTTAACCGGCACTTGAACTACTTATTCACCTGCTATCCAACCAAAGAATAAACATAGACCAAAAAAGGTAACCCCAAAAATTCACCTTATTAGGGGTTGAAGTGCTCAGCGTCTTGTTTTCATTTAAAAGTTTCTTCATTTTCTTTTTATTTTTTTTTTTGTCCAGTGCTGTCCGCCTTTTCTGACGTCAACATTGTGCGAGAGGGCGTCACCAATGCTGCTTCTGCACTTTAAGCCAAAAAAAAAAACAAAAGAAAATAAATAAAAAATCGGGCAAATTTACACCCGCAACTAATGCCAGCCTAATCTAGAAAATTAATTTTCTCAAAATATTTCTAAAGTGCTGTTGCTTGGTGCTTCACTCCAGCTCCCAACGCTTTAGCAGCTGTCCCTGGGGGGCTTTCCAAATGTTTTCGCATCTCTTTGTCTGTCAATTTGGTGAAGTACTTTTAGGAGTGTAGCAGCAGCAAGGACAGCGAGCGCTCAGTCTGCCAGACTTTCAATTTAATTTCTAATCAGCAATTTTATGCGTGGTAATTTTGATTCCTTTCTTTATATATTTATTTATTTGTTAGACGCATTTTAAAGTATGTAAACTTTGTTTTGAGCTTAAGTCTGAAAAGCCTTTTGTGCTTAGCTTTTGTTTAAGGATTTGCTAAGGATTGAAATATCTTAGATGTTTCGCGTTGAGCCAAATTAGATTTTATAATGTCAATTATATGGAGTGATTAGATGGCGCATCACTTCAGAGGCAATTGTGGGTTGACAGATTGATATAATTGAACTTAGCTTGTACTTTGTATAAAAATGTTATAAAGTGAGGTGAAGGATTTTTAGGAGTTTGTATTTTGGTTAGAGATTAGGAAATAAAGCCAAGCTACCAGAGCAGGGGATAGACACGAGCAGGGGAAAGATAGAAGCTAGGAGCAATTGGCAGAAAAAGTTCTCAGAAATGGTGTCTGTAATTTTTTCAAAGGATAAAAAGCATGTGTGTGACCGCCACGCACGGTAGAAGTGAAACTTCTCATCAAAAAGAAATTTTTGGGATTGCTACTTTATTTCATTTAAAATTTACCTAAGAAAAAAATTTAATTGAAATAATATTATCTTGCCAACTTCGAAAACAAGCAACAAACAAACAAAACAATTAAATCATTTAAGAATCAATTCGCCTTTTCATCTAAAAAACATTTTGCCTTCCAATTGCAAGGAATGTTTTTAGTCATATTTATAAACTATCTCAGCGATTTATGTAGGTATGCTTTTATAGCAAGTACATTTTAGTACATTTCGATAACATCGGGGATATAGGGAATATCGGGAATTTTATGTTGCGGGGAACGCTGAAAAATTCTGGAATTATTTTTGTTTATTTTGGGGTTATTTTTAAATATGTGCATGAACTTGGTTTAAAATATTAATGATATGAGATGGTAATAATATTCACTGGTAATGCTTGCTTGTAGAATACCAAAAGGATGTAAATGTTACCAAAAGGTGAGTTTCTTCAGTAATAAGATTAACGTTACCGCGACAGAATCGATATGTAAATAATAGATAATTAGCAACTCCGTTTGACATAAATACGTTACACAGAGGGTAGAACATAAGCACATCTAAAAATCAAGAATTAGTGGGTTCGAATCACACTACAAACAGAAATATTTTTAAAGTAACAGTTTGGTGGTTTTTATACTGCTGAGAGCGGTGAATTTTTGGTGTTGTTTGTTGTTATCGAAACCTTTTGTTACATCGGTTTTAACCCCATGTCACTCACTGTATTGTTGTATATGTGGCTAAAGAAGTTTAACTTCAAAAAGTCAAGAAGCCTTTGTCAAGAGTATAAAAAGGAAATAGTTTTTTTGCAGAGTTATTTATAAGAAAAATTCATGACTGGTGAACATTATTTTTCACCAATAAAATTGTTCAATATAAGTTGAAATATTTTTAAAAGTTATTAGATAATAGAGCCCTGCGTGAGTATGCTTTTTCGCCTCCCTGAACATATTCTCTTGCTATATAATAAACAATTTCCTCTATCCCAGTTCTGCTTTGCTCATACGTGATCTTACACTTTCTTTGTTTTATTCAGATATTAAACGAAGATAAGAAACGAAGAGAATAAGAGCACGATGCTTTACTAACAACAGCAGGTAGCACATAAAGCAATAAAAAATAACAAAAATATCAGTGTTCATACCCTGAATATTAAGCGAATATTTTTTTATTCGTTCGTTCGTAGAACGAAAAGAATGTTTTTTGTATGGGGAGCCAAATAAGGGTGGTAGATGTGTTCGGGAGAAATGTTGAGGGGCAAAAATAATAGGACCAGCAAATATATTTGACCCCTCTACGAGTCCAGCTACGGTCGAAATAAACTATTTTCGACAGATTTTGTGTTTTTTGTATGGGGACCCAAAGAAGGGTGGCAGTAGAGAGTAGGCGTGTTCGGAAGAAATGTTGAGGGGCACAAAATAATAGGACCAGCTCGTATATTTGACCCCTCTAGGAGTTCAGCTACGGCCGATATAAACTATACACAAGTTATATTTATATTTAATTATATTTTAAAATTTTCTTGCAATATTTGCTAACAAAATTTTGAATTTCTCTCCACTCTGGTTAACTAATTTAGAAAAAACTTCCCAAACTTCATTAATATCCATTTAGAATGAAGTATTTTTTATTAATATAAATATATTTTTATCTTAAATAAATGCGTTTAATTGCACCTCTATTCAACATCATACTGAATATGCATTAAGAATAACATAAAGCTTATTGCGGGGAAAAACCAACATACCTGATTCGTATTCAGGTCACTGCAGCAGATTCCTGAGTATTCGTGTAGTTTATTAAGTACTCAGAGAAATAACTGAAACAAGGCGTAGATCGCAAGCTCACCTTTTATCATTTATCCGCTTGCAGCTTTGCTTGCAGTGACTGCTACAGCAGAGAACCAGGGTATATTCACTTGATGAATATATTCATGCAGGGCTCTAGATAATCATGCAATAATAATAGAGTTCAGCTACTACAGCTCTATCGCACTTCCTCAGCATTAACCCATCCAAAGCCACTACCCAGTAATCATTGAAAAATATCAATGTTATGGATACCCGTGACCACAAACAAGTTAATGTGGGAAAAATTTACCCACCAATAAAAGGGTTGGGCTCAGGGACAACACAAGACGTAACAACTAACCATGCGTATACATAGATCTAATTACACAACTAATTTTAATCTACTTTTGAGTTGACCTTTTGAAAAATTAACATCAAAAACTTAAAGGAGCAGTAGCCATATAATTTGTTCTACTAAATGGCAAATAAATTAAGTTGTTAGCGTTTCTACTGCTTCTACGGTTAGTGTTAAAATTTATGTGAGAAAGAAGTTCTGGAGAATCGAATACACCTGTAATGAGCTGGTGTAAATATACGATATCTGCCGATTTCCTTCGATCACCTAAAGACTGCATTTTTAATAGTTTTAAAGGATCCTCATAAGGAGGAAGGTCTAATATGTCAGTTCCACTTAAGCCCCTTAGAGCAAACTGAACAAAACGTTTTTGGATTCTTTCTATTCGATCAACATGCACATTGTAACTTGGGGACCAAACTTGACTTGCATACTCTAACTGAGGACGCACGATTGCATAATACAACGTTGTAGTTGTAATCATGCTATTAAATTCTTTGGCCCAGCGTTTTATAAAACCAAGTATTGAAGATGCTTTTTAACAAATATTATCAATATGAATGTTAAACGACAGCTTAGAATCCATGCATATACCTAGGTCTTTGACGGTGTCTACATGACTCAAGGCAGTATCTTTAATCTTATAATCAAAAATAAAATTATTCCTTTTTCGCGAAAAGGTCATAGTGTGACATTTATCTGGATTTAAAAACATATTATTTTTAGAACACCAAACTTCAAAGGATTTTAGATCAGATTGGAGTAGATCTGAATTATCTCTAGAATTAATCGTTCTGTATATTCTCATATCATCGGCATAAATAAGCAGATGAGAATGTTCAATGACGTGAGTTACATCGCTGATAGCTAAAATTAACAGAAGAGGACCAAGGTGACTACCCTGAGGAACACCTGATCCAGCAATAAATTCAGAAGACAACGCGCCTCGGAAACGTATTTTATAAGATCGCTCCACCAAATACGATTTAATACAGTTCACAAAATATTGTGGAAATCCCAATAACTCGAGTTTAAATAAGATAAGATTATGTGGTAGTTTATCAAATGCCTTACTAAAGTCAGTGTAAACACAATCGACCTGGTTACCAGAATCAATAGAATTTAAACAGAATGTTGTAAAATCGAGAAGATTAGACACAGTGGATCTGCCATTCACAAAACCATGCTGACGAGTTGTTATGACTTCCCCACAGTGAATTTTCACCCGATCATACACCATCCGCTCAAAAAGTTTTGGAATCGATGAGAGCTTAGCGATAGGCCTAGAGTTACTGACATCGTTCCTGCAACCCTTTTTAAAAATAGGACTTATAAATGATTTTTTCCAAAAAAGTGGAAAATAACTTTCGTTAATAGATTTATTGAATAATAAAGAAAGTGGTTGACTCAAAACGGAACCGCATTGTGTTAACACTGCGGCAGGAACACCGTCAGGTCCAGCACCAAACTCCTCATCGATCGATCTAATATACATTAAAATATCCTCTGGAGTGAAGGATATATGTTCCAAAGATACTCTGGGTTCGGAATTCATATATTCAAAGTAATCTCCATCAGGATTAAAAGAATCTGAACAGAATGATTCTGTAAAAAGATTGGCGAATAGGCCACAAATTTTGACGGGATTGTCAGTAAATCCCTCAGGAGTTCTAAATGAAGAAGGAAATCCATCAGATTTCTTCTTTGTGTTTACGAATCCCCAAAATTTCTTTGGATCTGTCAATATTCTCAGCTTAACATTATCTAAATATTCGTGATATAATGTAGCTGAGCGATTTTCAAATTCCAGAAACAAACGTTTGTAAGTTTCTAGGTCGTTTGAGCCTAAGCTGCAGATGTATTTCTTCCATGCCCTATTCTAGTTGTTGCGAAGAGTCTTTAAATCCTTTGTGTACCAAGGGTACTTAGAATTCTTCGCAAATTTGAGACTATAAGGTACGGATTGAAAAAACACAGCAAAGAGTTCCATATAAAAAAAAATGTATGGAGTCATCAAGGCAATTTCCATTTATATATTCTAAAATTGCATTAAGTTTACCATGAAGCAACTGATTCAACTTCAAAAAGTCAGCTTTTTTAAAGTTGAATTCATAAAGCTTATCTGCTGAATTAGAATTTACTATATTTGCTCTGTCGGATTTGTACCAAATACTCAATGGTGGATGATATTCATCAACAGTAGTTAGAGCATGAAACAACAACATTCTCTCAACAACCTCTTAACAACAACATTGTTACTGTCTGTAGTTAAGACCAGGTCAAGAAATCTTTCAAGACTATTATAAATACAACTCACTTGTTGTAAGTCTGAACATATATTATCAACAAATATATGTTCTTGGCGGGTCTTCGAATTAGATGCCCAATAGTACGTATCATCGTCAGAAGAATGCCATTTTAAATCAGGTAGATTTAAATCGCCCCATAATAAAACGTCGTCATTAACGTCAAGTAAATCAATTATGTAATCTATGCACTCCGCAAGGCTTGCATAGACCTCTACACTACTCTTAGGAGGAACATACGCATTAATAACATATACATTAGAGTTACAATGTATAACTTTAACGCAAATTAGTTCAATATTAGAAGAGCAGGGAATGTCAACAATAAAACTGACAAAACAATTCCTTACAGCCAAAAGGACACCACCACCAACAGAAGAAATATTGTCAGTGTATTTGTCTTTTCTAAAAACTTCAAAACTATTGTCAAACAATTCCAAATCAGTAATGCTTCCGTTCAGCCACGTTTCTGTTAACGCGATAATATCCTCAGAGCAATTTTGAGTTGATAGAAATAAGCTCTGCGTTTTATAACGTAGTCCCCTTACATTTTGATAGTAAAGGGACAGCCTATTTAGTTTTTTTGAGTCTGGCGGGAGGCTTGAGTCACCTTTTTAGACTTATTTTTTGGCTTGAACTCAGTAACAAGAATATTATCGGTCCACAAACTAGACTTAAAAAAAAAAAAAAAAAAAACGAAATGGTCATTTCAGCCCTTGAAAAGACTTTGACCGAGCTTTTTATGACCAATTGTGTTGTGTGTGATGTGTAATGTTTGCACACAAATGATCGAGAACTGGACCTACATGTTTTACGCCGACTCCGAACGGCTTATATTCTCAAGAAGCTTTTCATGGCAGTTTTTACTCTCTGAGGTTTGCCATCGTCTGCAGAGGGGTGACGGCCGAACAGAAAAATTAATTCAATTGATAAAACTTTCTGTGTCAGATGGAGGATTCGAACCTGGGTTCTCTGGCGTAAGAGTCACACACTCTACCCACTACGCCACGGCCGCCACTTAGAATTAGATTAAAGAACAGCTGTAAAATCTTCGGCTGCAACTGTTAGAATAAAAGAAGCATGGGAAGGCTTATTACCAATTTTTTTGCATGAACAGAATGCATTTGAGTTCACTAACTTGGATTGCATGACAAACGTCAATATATTTTCTATTGATGTGTCGGGCTGAAGACGTGAAATGAAAACATTCCTGGTCCTCGAAACTTACTAATAATTTCTATTATATTAGGTCTTATTTCAGAAGTTATAAAATTAAGTCCTTATTAACCCATTAAGGGCCAGTTTTTCAGTACAAGCTTAGACTTTAGTTAAATTAAACCGAGTTTAACTCATCATTGGACGTTTTAGTTCGGCTTAACTAGATATTTTAGCATTCGTTGAATTTAAATTTACTGAAATTATAATATAATTTGTTTCTTTTTTACCTAACCCGAGCTTAAACGTCCAATTTTAAGTCATCATTCCAGCGAAACAAACTCTGCTTAACGCTTCGCTTCCACTTCTGACTTACTTTCTAAAGTGAAAAGTTTATTCAACTTTTAGCTTATTATTTTAACTGCTTATTGTCTGGTTAATTAAGTTATGATAAGTCTAATTTTTGTTAAAAAAAAAAAATAACAAATTTATGGTTACCTTCGCGCGCGCACAATCACTGAAAATAGTTAATTTCATGAAATGTTGAATAATTGCGCTGAATACCACAACGTGTTGCTCTGCAGCGGTCTGCGGTAAGGTGTTTGAGCGATTTGTCTGCATGTGTGTGTTTTTAGTGGTCTAAAAGTAGATCTTTAACTACCTGTTTGTTGGTAAGTGCTGCATTTTTTTATTTTAAATTTTTATTTTGTTATTTATTTATTTAGTTTTTAACACCTAAGCGTAATTTTTTGCGCGCCTAACAATGCTTTCGAACGCAGGATAAAAATGCATACGTCATGTCACACTTGAATGTGACGAACGTTACTTTCAACGTGAACCTAAAGATTGCTGGTGGTGGCGGTGTTGGAGGCAGTGGCAGCCAGTAAATGTGAGCTAAAAAAAAAAGACAAAAATACTGCAATATCATCAAATTAAAGGTTCGCTCGTTGTTAAACAAACCCAAAAGTCAGACCAATTACGACGCTACACTGCATGCCACTAGAGCGCATTATCGGTGCGGTATGTATATGACATGACATGGAATAGCAAGTGGAACAAGATAGATATAAATTCTTTGCATTTAAACAGCTGATATTAATTATGTGGGGAAGGTTTCAAATAAAAAGAAGTATTTAATTGGAAACAATAAAATAAACAGATTTTTAGAAAACTTTTAATATATTGACAAGAAATCCTAAGATCCATTGACTGTTAGTTATTCAACCAGTTCTTCAATCAGTTTTACAATTAGTTACTAGGCTATAAAGCCCTTCAGCCAGAGGCTGTTTCAATTTCATTTAATTTTTTCTAATACTTACATTTTAGGAACTAACTGAAAAAGTTTGAAGAGCGAAATATGAGCTCTTTGTAATATATTCTCTTTGATATCAATCATGTGTACCCGTATATTTAATGGAAAGAGTCAATCACTACTCAATACTAAAAAAATATGTTAAACCTTATCACTTCAACTTTTAAGTGTGCATATCGATCCCCAACTCCAATTTGTTCTCTTCATATTTTGAATTATATGGGTTTACAATAAAACAGGTTGAGATTTCACTGTCTTCACTCATCGTTTACAATTGACGGAGGAATATATAATCAAACTTCTTTCAGTGAAATCAAACAATATTCAATTTAAATGCGAATAATCAATTTAATTTGTCTGCTCCAAAAAGAGCTCTTTAAAACTATATAGTGAAAACATAACCCTCCTTTCACCACTTCAAAGAACACATCATATAGCTCATTCAACTAAGTACAAACTTTATGTTCTGCATATATTTGTTCTTTATTTTTTATTTTAAAAGTTAAAACTCCAAATCATTTTAATAATAAATTCATTATTATTCACTTCAAGTTGTCGACTTGACCTGAACACTTTTTTGACATTTGATAAGTTAATGAGTGATAATTTTCCGCAACCATTGTTGTAGTTGTTTTTGTAATTTCATGCTTGTCTATATGTCAGATGATGTTGTTGTTGCCTTTTTGATTATTTCATAGTGTTGAGCAAAACGATTACCAATTAATGTGTCACTCCTATCAGACTGGCTGTAGAGGGCGCTGGTTGTATTTTAGAGGCAGTGTTTTCAAGGTGTAGTTCGAACAGTAATAGAAACAAAAACAGACAGAAAAAAAAAAAAGTTGTAAGGTTTACTTGAAGTTTGGCTTTTTTTTCAAATATTTTATATCTAAATATAAAAATCTAATGGTGTTCGTATGTTACTCCATCACTTCTACCCCGTTCCAATGGCGTTGGTCAAAGGGTATGTTTGGCCAGTCATGGCAAGGGCTTAAAACTTATTTACCACAACATCGGATGAGCAGTTCTCGAGATATTGCAAAAATAGTCAAAATCGTTAAAAATCAGTTTTTCGTGGAAGTAAAAGTCACAGAACATTGAAACTCAGAATAGAGTTACCAGTTGGTGATGTCTTTTTAATAAAAGACTTGGACGGGCATTGGACAAGGGGGTGTGGCTCTATAAGCCATCTCTATAAGCCAAATGTTTGATATCGAATATATATATTCATGCATTTTATTCGATATATTTATATATATATATTCGAGTATATATATTTGTTATTTTCCAATATAGTTGCCGGGTGTAGCAACGCACACCGGGTATAAGCTAGTGATGTATGTATATGAAGGTGCCTTGAAAAAGTTTAATTTGTACCCATCTTAAAATTAACCTTGATGTTTTTTTATGACGATTTCAAAATATTTGGTAATAACGAAAGAATTCAGTGAGCTAAACCATTTCGAAAAAAATTCCAAAAATAATGTTTTTTGTAAATATGTTGGCTAGTGTAATAATTATAAAACAAATTTTCACAAATTATTGGCCTGAAGAAGTTCTTCCAGTCTGCATGAAAAATTTAAAAAAATGTTTAATTGGATTAGAGATAATATAGTTTTTCATGCATTTTTTACCTTTTTTTGAAGTGAAACTTCTTAGGCGGAACTTCGGAGAAATTTGGACGAGGAAACATGGATCGGTGATTGGTAAAAATCGTCAGCGGCACATCACAAGCAAAATTACACCAAGAAAACATTACAACAAAATACATTCGAAAAAGAATTTATTATAAATTATCTTAAATCGAGATCGATAAATCGAGAAATCATTTCCTAGATTTTTGTTTGAATTTAAGTGAATAATATAATATAATAATTAAAAAATAATAATTAATAATATAAAATAAACGATTACATGAAAAAAAGGTTGAAAAATGCATGAAAAATAGCATTTTCTCTAATCTCTTTGCAAATATTTAAAAATTTTTGATGCAGATCGGAAGAACTTTTTCAGGCCTATAATTTGTGACAATTTTTTTTTTACAATTATTATACTAGCCAACATATTAACGAAAAACATGATTCTTGGAGGATTCTTGAATTGTTATAAAATACATCAAAGTTCATTTTAAGATAGGTACAAATTAAACTTTTTCCCCCCCCATACAAGTCGTGGTACCTTAATGTATATATCTTCAATGCTGTTATAAAAAAAAAAAAAAACGAAATGGCCATTGAAAGGACTTTGACCGAGCTTCTTATGATCAGTTGAGTTGTTTATGTTGAACACAAATGATCGAGTACTGGACGTACATGATTTATGTCGACTCCGAACGGCTTATGTTCTCAACAAGCTTTTCATAGCAGTTTTTACTCTCTGAGTTTTGCCATTGTCTGCAAAAAGGTGACGGCCGAACAGAAAAATTATTTCAACTGAAAAAACTTTCTGTGTCAGGTGGTATTCGAACCAGGGCTCTGGCGTATGGGCCACACACTTTACCCACTTCGCCACGGCCGCCACATGCTGTTTTTGGTAAAGATACCTTGTTTATCCTGCGTGTGAGAGCAGAATATATTATTACTTAACCGAAATCTATTTCTAATTTACCTATTCGTAGAAAAGAGATGGTAATCTTAAGTTTTGTTTGTCTGTGTAAATGTGTAAAACACGAAATAGTTAATATATAGGAGTATATTTGATGTAATGGCCATAAATCACTTCCTCGTAGCAATGCATCAGGAAATTACGCTGAAGTGCATTAAGCGCGGGAGGGAGTGCTCTAAAACATGTTTTCCGATGGCCATACAAGGAAAAAAGGCGTATGAAATTAATTACTTTATTTAACAACTTATATAAAGTCTCACATATGTTTTATATAAGGCCATGAATACAGTTTTGTATTACGTTTCTATTCAAGGCTTACTCAGGAACTTGGAAGCTCAGGAACTTGTATAAATCAGATTTTATTTGTTATTATGTTTTTTCTGCAAGCACATTTCATTTCACTTTAGAACAGAACTTTTGTACATCTTAAAAATGTACAAAGGCAGCGGCACACAATATCCACTCGTCTATTTGGAGTTTGCTTTAATAACAGTGAAACTAAGGCCCTGTGCGAGTTTATCTAAATGCGACCTAGGCTAAATTGTGTCGATAAAACAGTGTTTCCTAAATAATTTCGGTAGATTCCGAACTACCTAAATGCTTCCTAAAATAAAGACATTTTCTAAGAGAAAATAATATGTAATGACATTTCTTAGCCCGAAAATGAAAATTTCTTTGATTTCTTTATAAGGATAACGAAAATTTAGAAAGCACTGTTTTATCAACACAATTTAGGTAAGGTCGTATTAGATCAACTCGCACAGGGCCTTAATTACTATTTTCTTTGAGTTTCCTTGAGTAAAACTTAAAAAAAGCCTTATATAGGCAATTCTTGAATACTTTCTAAAAATGTATCTTTAATAAAGCTTTATATTCCATAAACCTCATTTCATAAACCTTTTTTTAAGAACTTATCTATTCTTTAGTCTTTTACAAGATTCTTTTCAAATAAAGCTCGATTTTTTTACAATGCCTTTTCAAGTTGAGTTGGGATAACATCACTTATATAGATGAAATTTTTATCTGGGGTGTATTGTGTAGAATTTTAATTGAGAAAGGAACACACACAATCACTATGAATACAATGCACTGCCAAAACAGCAATGAGTAAAACGGTTTTCCAATGATTTCTTGAAGCTACTTTCATAAAAGGCGTTTTCAAGTTGAAAATAGCTACAAATATTTAGGCGAAATTGCTGTCTGAATATTGGGTACGTTGCGTACCAGGAGGTTGGTGTTTTACTTCATAACCATCCAGTGCGGTAAATATATGTGAGTAGGTTGCAAATTTTCGCTGGCGAGAGTTCTTCTAGGTACCTAGGTACCTAGCACACTCAATCTAGATCTGGCTAGTGCAGGGCAAGTGCATAGGAAGTATGTTAGTGTTTCTTTTTTATTTGGGTCGTCGCAACTGCGACAATGGTAGTAGAAGTAAATACCGATTTTTTTCGCGCGAACTTCAATGCACCAGTGCCCCGTTATGATAGCTGTGATTCTAGCTATGTCGCTCCGGGATCTAGGTAGCACATCTCGGGCTCAGCCGAAGTTGTTCGTTGGCCACATTTTCCTTGATGTAGTGCACGTTGGTAGCCCTCTGCATCTATTACTAGATATGGCTAGTAAGAGTGAATCCTTGCCTTCACTATATTTAGTGAGATTGCGACTGATTCCGCACTGGAGAAGAGGGAAGATCCCAGCCTGGTGAGTTCATACGCCTTTTCATTATAATAAATTTAATATGGCCGGGAACCCCTATTATGCTGATGTCAACTTGGTGATTTAGCCGGGCTAATTCCTCTTTACACAGCCTAACCAGTTTGGATTCGGCTTTGGCCGCAGCTAAAGCTTTTATGGTGGCTTGGCTGTCCGACAATATTGCTCGACGAAATTCTCTTGCAGAAGTTCAGCCTGAAAGACGCTAGCCGAATCTGGTAGACGGAAAGCTTCAGCCACACTCAGTTCCTCTGAAGAGACAACGGCTCCAACTCCACAGTCCATCTTGGATCCATCAGTGTAGATTGATATATCGAAGACTAAATCAGGTCCTCCATTGCGCCATTCTACCCTGGTTGGGACTTAACTATAACAAATGACCAAGTTAGCTTTGAACAACAAAATTAAGTTAAGCTACATCGAATAAGGTGACAAAAAAATGTATGCAAAAAATTCATTTCTTTTGGAAAAGCTTATAGTTTTTGAGTTAAAACATTCTGAGATTGAAAAAATTTCCATTTTGGATGCCATACCAAACCCTAAATTTCTTAAAATTTTTGACTCAAAAACAGTTTTCTATTCGGAAAAGAATGTGTATAATACCGAAATAATTTTTGGATCTAGTTTTTTTTAAATGGAAAAAATCACATGTGTATGCAAATAATTGTTTAGTACTTCTTAAACATTTATTTAAGATGAATTTTGGCGCCATAATCTGAGCGTGCAGTTTTATCATATGTCGGAAATTATATTTGGTACAGATAAAATAAAAAAATGGATGAAAATTAAATAAATAAGTTTACTTAACACTACGATGAAGCCTTTTTGACAGGTTCGTTCTTTCTCCATTATAGTAGATACCAAATGTTTGTAAGGAGATTTCCCTGTAGATAAAAAAAAAAACGAAATGGCCATTTCAGCCCTTGAAAGAACTTTGACCGAGCATCTTATGATCAATTGTGTTGTGTGTGTTGTGAAATGTTTGAACAAAAATGATCGAGAACTGGACCTACATGTTTTACGCCGACTCCGAACGGCTTATGTTCTCAAGAAGCTTTTCATGGCAATTTTTACTCTCTGAGGCTTGCCATTGTCTGCAGAGAGGTGACGGCCGAACAGAAAAATTAATTCAATTGAAAAAGTTTTCTGTGTCAGATGGAGGATTCGAACCTAGGTTCTCTGGCGTATGAGACACACATTCTACCCACTACGCCACGGCCGCTGTAGATGTCAATCAATAATACAAAAAAGTGGTTATTTTGCATAATACTAACATGGTGACTTTATACAAAATATAAGAACGTCAGTTTTTTAAAAATTTTCTTCAGTTTTAATAAATTTTTACCAGTTAATGTTTCTGTGCATACTGCTACTTATATTATATTTTTTTCAGTTGAATTTTTCAAAAGGGCCTAAAATTAATCGAAAGGCTTCAGGGCTTTGAAATTAAGAATTTCAGCATTTGGGCGCTTTAAGGGCCTTTTGAACCCTTTTTGTACCAATCTTAAAATTTTCTTTCTGAAAAATTAGATTTTTTAAGTTGTGACGTTATTGAAGAAAACTATCGATATGATGATATAGGTTGAACTTCAGAAATTTTATTCTCTTGCCGCTTTTTTTAAACGTCGGTGTATTATTAATAATCTCCCTTAAGCTCAAATTTATGATAATTCTTAGAAAAAGATTTGATGAGCTCTGCAGAAATTCAAAGTTAATAAACAAAAAAAAAAAAAAAAGGAATATTGGAATAAAAAATTCGCTGTACACGAAATATCGGGTTAAAAGTATTTGTCTTTTTTTGTGCAAGTGCTTGCATATGCAAAAAAAAAATTTCATGACATTGAGTGCCAAATTGATAAAATATTGTCATCGTTTACAAGTTGACAACATAATAAATACCGAATTATTTGCAGCATAATAATTTTTTTATTTTATCTGCTGATTATCAGCAACGCAATAAAACGCAAAAGTCAAAGACATAGCGTTGTACTTGCGGTTACTTAACAAGCATCCCCCTGCAGTAGCACTACGTGTTGGAATATCACCCTAAGTAAGGATTGTTCAAGAAAGGTTGTGTGTAGCAGCTAAAGGCCACGTTTTAGTTTAGCGCATCAACCGTGGGTGGCAACCAACACACACAGCAGGCCAACCCAATCGACAAACGAGTACTGGCAAGAGTCGCCAGGACACGCACACGTGTAAGTGCATCAATATTGTGCGCAATCCTTAGAGTAACAATTATCCGTTATGTTTCGCTTATTTTATCCAAAGAAGCTATCATTTGTTTCAATTATTTGCAGCATTACAAGTTGTTTGACAGAACTAGTTTGTTTTTTGTTTATTTCTTCTTTGTTTGTTCGCCGCCGCTTGTTACCACCCATCGCGTGAAAACGTGACCTTAGTCCATAATATGTCGTTGTTATTGTAATTTGTAACTTATTATCCGCTTTTTTAGAACGAGTGCAAGGATTTGTATAGTCATCTTATTAAGCATGAAATTTGTTTGTTGTTATGGGGAAGGGAGTCGATCGGATTCTTGACAAGGACTTGTGGTAGAGCTGGTGGCATATTAACGCTAAGCAGAATTTATGGTGTTTTATATTTTGTGAAATCAATATAGTTTTTGAGGAGTTACGGTAAGAGTTCATGGTGAGAGCTACTGTAATTAGTGTAAAAGATGAACGTGTTTTTTGTATGAATGCTTATATTAATTAACTATACTAATTTCTTTTAATAATTATATTTATAAAGAATTCGCTATTATCAAATGGAAAAAAATAGATTAACTTCAATACAAATTTTGACTATCGTAATTTTGACTATCGATAATTGAAGTATTCAAAAGAATACATAGAATAAATACATATAAAAATGGTAGGCTACATCAAAAGTACGGCAGTTTCTCTAAGTCTTTCTTTTACTTCCCTTAAAAGTAAAATATCCCACCTAAAGACGACCTTCACCCATTTGTTTTCCGAATGAAAACTATTTTTTAGCAATTATAGTACATGAACAAACATATTGCAAATAATACCATCGGGTAACAAATACCATCGCCTTCGTAATAAAACTATCTGTAATAAAATAAAAATGAGAAAACAGATGAATGCAAATACCATTATAAATTCACCTATTCATACCTGGCAATCCTGTAGTATTGACCAGAAAATAATAGGCAACCCAACCGTTTCTTGTTTCTTATGCTTCGCACTTTCAATTAATATTGATTTCGTTTGGTAAACAAATGAGTGAAAAAATTAAAAAAAAAAAATACATTATATTGATTTTCATGAAATATAGTCTTGACTTCATTTCACAGAGCAACCTTTTCGCAATATGTTTGTTCATGTACTATAATTGCTAAAAAAGGCTTTTCATTCGAAAAGCAGATGGGTGACGGTCGTGCTTAGGATGGATCTTGGTTGGTTGGTTGGTTAGAGTGGTCATACTGCTGCAGGCAGTATCCAATTAGCTCCATTGAGCAGTTTTGGTGCCACAACCTCTTATCCTGTGCGTTGACGTGTGTGACGTAGGAAAGCTATGGTGAATCCATTATAGCCATCCAGTTCTGTTTAGGAGTACAAGAAAGTCGTTAATTTTTAGAGTTGAAAGTTGCTCTAGGTTGGCGAAGAATGGTTTCCCCAGTGTGCTTAATCTACATCTTGCCAATGCTGGACAAGCACATAGAAAATGGGGTAATGTTTCCCTTTCGTTTGGGTCGTTGCAGCTGCGACAGTGGGGGTTAAAGGGTAATCTGATTCTTTCTGCATGCACGCCAATGCACCAATGCCCCGTTCTGATTGCCGTGACGGTTGGTATATCAGTTCGGGATCTTGTTAGCAGTTCGCGAATTTTCCTTTGGTTGTATGAAGGCCACATTTTTCTTGCTGTTGTACAGGTTGTCAAACCACTCCATCTGCGATTAGCTATGTCAAGGTAGTGCGAGAGCACCCCTCCCTTTACTGCATTCAGTGAAGCTAAAACTGGTTCCGGTCTTGAAGCATCGATGGAAGAGCCCAACCTGGCCAATTCGTCCGCCTTTTCATTACCATAAATGTTCCTGTGGCCGGGTACCCAGATTAAAGTAATGTCAAGCAGCCGACTTAGTCGAGCTAGTTCCTCCTTATACTGTCTTACAAGCTTGGACTTGAATCTTACTGCAGCTAATGCTCTAATAGCAGCCTGGCTATCCGACAGGATTGCTGCGGTTAGGTTGTTAGTGTTGGCACATCTTATTGTCCGACAAGCTTCCCTTATCGCTAAAAGTCCCGCCTGAAAGGCACTGGCTGAGTCCGGAAGGCGGAAGGAGCTGGATGCAACCAGTTTTTCTGAATATATACCCACTCCAACTCCACAACCCATCTTGGACCCATCGGTGTAGCAGGTGACGTCGTAAACAGTATCCGGACTTCCACAGCGCCATTCCGCTCGGTTCGGGAAGTAAATGTTTTGGTGAAGTCAAGGTTGGGGATTTCGTAGTCCGTGTTGCTGTTTGCCAGGCAAGGTAGTAAACTAAGGATTTTCCTGTGTCCATAAAGTTTATATCTCCAGCTGTTATACTCCTTTAGTCTGATTGCACTATTGGATACAGTTAGTTTGATGTGAAGGTCTATTGGTAGGAGATGGGTCAAAACGTTCAGTGCATCCGTGCATGACCGGATTCCCCCCGTATTGCCTATACATGCAGAGCGCTGAACCCTGGATAGTTTCCTAATATTGTATGCTTTATTCAGTGTAGGCCACCACACCAATGCTCCATATGTAAGAATAGGACGCACTACTGCGGTGTAAAGCCATAAGAGTATTTTTGGCTTAAGACCTCATCTCTTGCCGAATGTTTTCTTGCAGGCGTAGAAGGCTATGCAGGCCTTAATAACCCTATGCTCAATGTTTGTTTTCCAGGTGAGTTTCGAATCCAGTGTGACTCCCAGATACTTAGCGCTGCTGGATAGTGAAAGTGTTTGACCGTTTAATCGCGGTAGGTTGAAGTGCTGCACCTTGGTTTTTGTAGTAAAGAGCATCAGTTCTGTTTTACTAGGACTTACTCCTAAGCCACACCCGGCAGCCCAGTGACTGAGTTTGTCCAAAGCTCCCTCCATGATTTCGCTGCCATTAAAACCACATCATTCGCGTATGCTACCACTTAAACCTCGCTGTGATCACTTTGATTCCGCTTTTGTTAAGTAAATTCAGCACTTCGTTCAGAGCTATGAGCCAGATAAGGGGAGATATCACCCCTCATTGAGGTGTACCCCTAACTACGAATCTAGTAAGTTGGCTGTTTCCAAGGTCCGCTGGGATAATTCTAGAGCTAAGCATTGATACAATCCAGTTCCTTACAGGTGATTGCACACCTATTTCTGTGAGAGACGTGAATAGCCCTAGTATGAATGTTGTAACACGCTGCTTCAATATCAAGAAAGGCAGCAATAGTGTATTGTTTGAAGTAGAGAGATCTCTCAATGTTTGTAATGACCTCATGCAGAGCCGTTTCCGTCGATCTCCCCTTGAAGTAGACATGTTGTGCTGTGGATATGGAGGTTCTGCTGAGAGTGTCCCTTAGATATAAATCTAGAAGCCTCTCTAATGTTTTTAGAACGAACGATGAGAGACTAATAGGTCTGAAGCCCTTAGCGGATTCATGACCCCTCCTCCCAACTTTCGGGATAAAGATTACTTTGACTTTCCTCTATCTCCTTGGAGTACAGTTAAGTCGTATACAGTTTGTGAATATTTTCATGAGCAGGGGCGAAACTAGCTCCTTAATTTTTTGCAGCATTGCCGGTATTATGCCATCCGGGCCTGGGGATTTGTAGGGTGAGAAGCTGTTTATAGACCACAAGATCTTTTCCTTTGTGATAATGTGGTCACTGAAGCTCCTCGGGACACTTACCAATGTTTCACTACGTGAGGATTCATCACTGCTATCTGTACATCCCGGTTAGTGTGTCTTTATTAGAAGTTCCAGTGACTCCTCCATGGATACCGTCCATCCTGTTTTTGATTCTATGATGGATTTTAGACTATAATGTCTTCAAAATTGTACGGTTTCTTAATTAACCAGAATATACCAAGCGCACGCAAAAAAAAAAGTAACAGTAGAGCATCTTAGTAATCTGATTATTCAAAAATGTCACGTGAAAACAACTGCAATATACAAACACATATTTTCTGCAACAAGTCTGCTGTGTGTTGAGTTTGAAATCGCGAAGTTCTTTTTGGGAAATGAAAACAAAAAGTTGGTCAAAAGTTAAAAATTAACAATATGAAAAAGTAAGTTGTGTGATTTTTGGAATATATATAAATAAACTGCACTATTTAATGTGTGCATAAAAACATGCAAGAATAAATACTCGTATCTGCGTCAATGGCGAGTACCAAATACGATGGAACGATGAGTTGTATGAGCTACTAGTCGAACCCCCGCCCGCTTCGCTAGGAGCTTTTTGATCAGAATTACCTTTATGCAGGTAGGTAAGTGTCTGTCAAGTTTCTGTATTTAGAAAAGCTTATTTGAGTCTATCTATATGACAGAGGTAGATGTAGAGCTTTTTTTAAAAATTGTAGAGAATTTTGGTGTTTTTTCTTTCACCAGCGACTCTATGAAAAAAAATTGCAGATCCATTTTTACCGCCCCAGCACTGAATTCATAAAAGTAAAAAATTTAGTAAAAGAACTACGTCGTTTTTAAGCCAAATAGCGGGCTCGGATTCAGCGATTCACTTTTACCTAGTAATCGCCAACACCAAATTAGTAAAAATGAAACAAATTTTGGTGGCAAGCCGATTCAGTAGCCCATTTTTACCTACAGTTCGCCCTAACACCGAATTTGTAAAAGAAAACAATTTTAGATGGCAACTCTATTAAAAAAATTACGTTACTTTTATATTCTGAGTACGGATTCGGATTCAGCGACCCATTTATACGTTATGCTCGTCTAGGACCACATTCGTAAAAATAAAAAAAAATTAAAGTGGCAGCCCTTTGGAAAAATACGTTATTTTGAAATTCTGAATACGGATTCAGTGAGTGATTTTTACCTAGTGTTCGCCCACCGAATTCGTACAAATAAAAAATCTAGGTTTTTAATTTTTTTCAGCCTAATTTAAAAAACCCTAATTTTTTTCAGCCTATAAACTTCGCATCATAATTATGTACATTTAAAAATTACGAGCAGCTGAGGGAAACAAACGCCTTTTTCCACTTTGTTTTATATATATAGATACGCCGACATCGACATAGTAAAGCGCATAAAAATCGAGCTGCATCGCTGGCTAGGTTATGTTGAGCGAATGGATGGTGACGCTTCAGCGAAGAAAATATTCGATTCGGTACCCAGCTGCGGTCAACGCAGAAGAGGACGAACGCATCTCCGTTGGAAGGACCAAGTAGAGGACAACCTGGCGAAACTTGGAGCTTCTAACTGGCGCCAGCAAGCGCAAAACAGGAATAGCTGGCACAAACTCATGAACCAGGCCTAGACCGACTTACGGTTGTAAGGCGCCACATAAGTATGAGCAAATATAATAAACGCGGTCACGAGGACCAGTGGGTAGAACATCCAACTAAAAACTGGTTAGTAGTGAATTCAAATCTCGCTAGAAACAAGAATGAAAGTTTTTAAAATAAAAATTTTTTTCAATTTTATATTGGCAGTGTTGTTGTTTGTATAAGAACCGCTTTTCGTTGCATAGATTTTCCTATTTTAGTTTTTAATACATCTCCATTAAAATTGTTTGTAAAAAAGCACTGTGCGATATGACTTACTTTTTTTATTTTTTTTTTTTGTAAAAAAATTATTTATCCTAAAACATTGAAGTGTTCAAGAGCAGTACATTGATCAAATTCCACTGAAGTGTTTTATTGAAACATATACAATATATGTCATTAATAATTGGATATTTCAATTGAATGATTAATACCTTTATTGATCATTAGCATGTGTTTGGTGTTTAAGTCAAAGTGGCAAACAGTTTTTATTGGAATCATCAAGAATTTATTGTAAATATTTTTTGTTTCTCACATATTGTATTCAAACAATCAGTTTTTTGAGTGCAACCATGAATATGTAGCGACTGTGGTTGATGACTATTGATGACTATTTTGTAGAGCTCGACGATTCTCATTATAACAAGGTATCAAAATTGCTGAGATTTGAAAAATATATCGATCTAAAGGAGACTTTGTATAGAAACTTATTCCAAATTTTATAAAATTTCGTAAAAATAAAGAAATTGTTTAGGTACTTGAAGAATAATAAACAAAGTTTTAAAGCATTTTTTGTTTAATTTTTACATCTTTTGATGTTTGTAATCTTTTGTTTAATCTTATGCAAACAATTTTAAATAAATTTAAACATAATAGGGAATATTTATCGATCCAGTATAAATTTCCTATCTGGAGGTTTTGCAGTCGTTTTGTCTAGTATCTAATTTGTTTTCTAAAAACAATAAAAACAGCATTAACTCAGACGTTAACAAGCTATTAAATTACACAGCTTCAATTTTTAAATTTCTCACCCACATAATTCACACGTTTTATTTTTTGATTTCTTCTCTTTTTTTTAAAGAGAATTTTTGAAGAAATTTTTAACAAAATCGAAATAATTAATTGGATTCACTGACAATCAAGTAACCACAACAATAACAACAAGAAATTGAATTGAGTATATAACAACAATGGAGCATTGAGTGACTCAAAATGTCGATCAACTACTTGAACTCTAGAGTGGCAACAAAGGAGTCTAACACCAAACTTGTTAACGTGTTAACAAAAATAATAACGATAACAACAACAACAACGTCAGCACAGCAATTTAGCAGCGTGAAGAAGCTAAGAAAATATTTTTTATTGTGCTTAAATTATAATGACTTGGATGAAGCCTATTATAAGCGTTTAGCAATTATTAAAAAAAACTACCAAAATTTTCTGGCATGGCTAACAAAATGCTGTAAGTTTCGAATATCGGTTGAAATTGTTGAAAAAATTGATTTGTCATTATTTTTTTGGAAATGTAGCAATTATATCAACAAAAATTGACTAAAGTGAAACAGGGTGTAATTAGGTTGTTGAGCTCTAAAGAAGAAGTTGAGGCAATACATATACAAGAATAGGTTTTTCAATTTCGTTTGGCTTAAGTATTTGAAATAATCAAATAAAATATTTCCTTAGATCAACAAAGAAAGGAAACACAATCCAAGAGCACCAATTCCATGAAACTAATTTAATAAAATCTGTACAAACACTTTGCTGATATGACTAAAAAAAGTGTACCAAGAATTGCAGCTTTAACCCGACCATGGCTGGGAACCAGGCTGCCCCACTTGACTACGTTGCATATAGAACGCAGCTTGAGTGGCTTTTATATTCTGTCATACATTTTTTTCCCAATTTTTGTTTTTTTTTTCAATTTTTCTTTGGTATACCACTCCGCTATCTGCCACTTGACGCAATGCAGTCTGCTGTTCGGCTTTGGAATGATATCGCATTTCTTGGCCAACCCCGACGTTATGCCTACCGTATGCAAGTGTTCTATTTATGTGCTCCAGAGCTGATGCATTTTTAATAAGAATCTTTTCAGTGTTTTGCTGAAGATTGCGCTGTTGTATTGGATGTTGTTGTTGTTGACTGTGTATTCTCTGAAGTACCAATTCTCGAAGATATCAATTCTAAGAAAAATATTTTTCTTTCATAATTTCGGTTTTTTATTATTTGCCTGGTTGTAACAAATTTTCACTTAATAACTGAGAGCAGATATAGCAGCAACAACAACAATCGCATTAACCTGTCATCATCATCATCATCAACATCATGCTTAATCATCTGCAAAGTCAACCTCATCAACGCTCTCAACGTTCAGCGAAGATCACAAATGAAGAAACGTCAATTTCAAGGGCTTTTCCTGGTAATAATTAGTCGCTGAGGTAGGTATTTAAATACTCAAATTTACACAACTTAACTTTTCTGATGTTTTTTCTTTAATTTTCCCCCTCAATTCCCTTTGGTGTTTATTTAATATTTTTTTCTAGATAATTGCAGTTGGGAGCATGATACTAAATATATGTAGTAGTTATAACAACAATATTAAGCAAAAGTCATTGAAGTGCCACGTCAGCACCTTTTGTAATTTTTTTTTTTCTAATACAATGTTGCTTTTTGAAATGTAGTGAAATTGTTTAAATTGTAAATTTTTCTGTTGAAATTGTGTTAATGATTCCATTTTATAATAAAAAACTAACGGATTAACAATATTTGAGAAGTGTTTGGTATTCAAAAATTATGTTTTTTAAAAGAGGAAATTCAGAAAACTTCAAATGAAACTCAGAACGTGTGTCTCCCTATGTGTGTATTTCAAAATCACCTCAATTTGATTAACTTTATTTTTTACTTCACTTTGAATTTGATTTCAAACTTGAGCTTAAGTTCGAACTTAAATAAAACTTGACTTCCAATTCGAACTCCAAACTTGATTTCGAACATGACATGGAACTTTGCACCAAGAAAATTGAACGCCTAAAAAATCTTCTTAAACTGTGACCAAAATATCGTTGCCACAAGTGCTGCATAATCGAAACAAAAGTCTGAAGTTCTTTGAAGCTAAATCAATGAAATAATCTTTGCCATGAGGACAAAATATTTACTATAGCGATTTAGTTCTTTGTTAACAATGAATTGAAAAAAGTATGTAAAATCAACAACTTTTCTTTGTTTTTTTGGAGAGTAAGCTTCCTTGCTTCAAAGACAAAATCTGTTACTTTAAAGAATGTTTTCTTAAAAATCATATTTGTATACGAAGAATAAGAAAATCGTGTGCGAGTGCCAACATTGAATAGCCTGCCGCAGCAGGGCTTTATTTTTGCCCCTGCCAACGTATAAGTTTTGCTTTTTTAGTTGTGAAAAAGTGAATTAATGTGTGAATTAAGTGAAAAAGTTAGTTATTAAGTGCAACCAAGTTTCAGTTGTATCAAGTGCAGTGGGTGTGCAGTGATCTTTGAAAAATGCTAGCAAAAATAACTTAAAATGAAAAAGGATGTAAAAAAAAAAATGGTAAATAAAGAAAGTTTGCTCAAATTTCTTTTGGCTTTATATGAAATTTGCAGAGCAGTTTTTTCAGTAAACAATTTAAATAGCACTTTGAATGTTACAAATAAAAAGATATGTTCTTAAAATCAAGGACTTAAGTCTTTGGTTTAAAGCATATTTTTTTGGGAATTTAACAGTCTGGGTCTTTGCCGTAAAGAATAAAAGTTTTTGTGCCCAAAGGCAGTTTCTTTACTTTTACGAATTTGAAAAGACGTACGTCTTTGCCACAAGAATTTAAGTTTTTGATTTATAGTACATATATTGTTTTTGGAAATCTAACAGTATTTGTGTCTTTGCCGTAACGATGTTTTGTCTGGGCACAAACTAACCAATAAAAGTCTTTGTAGCAAAGTGCATTTTCTTTGGTCTTACGATTTTTTCCTATGGGTATACTTAGAACTAGACATTAATCTTGACTTTTAAATTGACTTACATGTAGACTTCAATTGAGATTTCGAAATTGACCTCAGGCTTGAAATCTAACTTATCACCGAAATCGTCTTGATACTTGACTTCAAACGTATTTTTTTCAAACGTATTGTTGAATTTGATTTCGAAATTGCATCTGAATTTTACTTTACTTGACTTTAATGAACGTATTTTGTAAAACGCAAGCGATCACCTTACTTGACGTTTTTTTGGTCTGTCAATTCCCTTTTCATATGAAGTGAAACAACTTCTCTTTCTCTCACTGAACTTTTCTAATAAAATTAATTGCAAGACAAAAGAGCTCCAAATGAGGTGATCGCTTGCGTAAAACAAAATACGGCCATAAGACTAATTTTGAAATTGAATTTTTACTTGACATCGAATTTCACTTTGAAATTTACTTCAAACATGATGTCTAAATTGGCTTCCTACTTGAATATAAAGTTGTTTCTAAACTTGAATTCAAACATATTCATATATTAAAAATTGACTTCAAATTTTACTTCGAAAATGGTTTCGAACTTGTACTCAAACTTAACTTTAAACATGACTTCGAATTTAATTTGAACTTTACTTCGAATTAGACTTCGAACTTGAAATTCAACTGAACTAAGATCTCTATTTTGCGTGAATTTTAAATAGAATTTTATTTTAATTAAAAAAAAAAATTTTTCATTTAATAAGCTTCCAATTTTTCAAATTTGTCATTTTCAATTCCCAACTAGAATTCAATACGGTCCGTGAAATAAAGGGGTATTCTGCAGGGTCTCAGCCGTACACCACCGGACGGGTCACATGTTGCGGATATTAAGGTGAGATATTAAGGTTAGCCGCGAATAAGTTTAACAATTAAGTGGTCCCGGAAAATACAGCTGGTGGCCAGCGAGGGAGTGGAAAGGCGTAACGTCGGACAAGCTTAGCGTCTTGAACGATAACCGAGCCCGCATAGCTCGATAACCTGGCACTGTCAACGCAAGTCTGTGTCGCCTTAAAATCGCATTTTTCCTAAACTCCATAGTCTTCCTCTTAACGTTAAACTTCATGGGTCGCTCCGTGGGCCTTAAACATGGAATGTGCGCAGGGTTTGGGTCCCGCTACATCATTACTGCCCAATGAAAACTAAATCAGCCTCGGGTAAAAATCTCAATTATGTTGACGACTACAGCAAAAGAAAAACGGACAACGATTTGCGAATATCCATCTGGAATGTCCGGACCCCATATAGGGAAGGGAAGCCATTATCCATCAGGCGAAAACCCATAAAACAATAAAGGCTGACATCACCGCCATCCAGGAAATGCGATGGAAAGGGCAATGCTACTCTAAACAAACAGACTTATCTACTACAGCTGCTAAACTACGCTACATTGTTTACCGGTTCACATCTGTAAACGAAAGATTGGCCATGATCCCCATTAAGGTGAAATTGTTCTTTATTAGCATAATTTGTGAACGTGCCCCAACGGAGTCTTGATCTCGGTGTCGGAATCACTAGTTCTCGGCGATTTTAATGCGAAAGTTGGAAGGGAAGGCATCTTCGACCCAATTGTCGGTCAGTTCATACTTCATAAGACCTCCACCTCCACGAACAACAGTCTAAGACTGATTGACTTCGCAGCGGCGCGAAACATGATAATTAGAAGAACCAAATTAAAACAACTCGACATTCTCAAGGTCACCTGGCTGTCCCCGGATCAAGAACTGACAAAACCAAATTGATCATGCTGAATTCAACTATTGTTCTTTATGTGCGTTCGTGTCGGGGAGTCAACATTGAATCCGATCACTATCCTGTTGCAGCCAAGATCCGCATGCGAATATGTAATGCGAAGGACATACCCACAGGAATGCATCGAAAGCTAAATGTCGCTAAGCTGTAATCTCAACAGACTGCCAAGGTCAACACTACCCAACTCTTGGATAAGCTCAACCAACCAAGACGCTCGTTCTACCTGTCCTTTTTTATGGCGCCGAGGTATGGGTAATTTCACAAACTGACGCAGTTGTTTTGGGGGTGTTGGAGAGAAAATTTCTTTGCAAAATCTACGGTCCTGCTCGAGTCAGCGACGACTATTGCATTCCAATGAACCATGAGCTGTATGAGCTCCACGATGTAGTTCAGAGACATTGGTGTAGTTCAGTGCAAGTTTGAATTATATAGGTTGTGTCACTTGAGAGAAAATCACCCTTTTTTTTAGCTTTAAATTGTACAGATTCACGTTTAAAGTTTCTTGATTTCATTTTATCCATTCTGACAGCTCTACCGAGCTGCTCTCAAGTGACTCAACCAATATTAATTAACCTTGGTTCAACGTATAACTGTGCAGCAACTACGCTTGCTGGGTCATGTCCTTCGCATGGGCGACAAAGCTCCAGTGAAAAAGGTGTTCGAGGCGAGGGTTGTTGGTCGACGACGAAGAAGGAGGCCTACGATGGATGGACCAGGCAAAGGAACCCCTAACGGCATTTGGCGTATCCGACTGGAGAAGGCGCGTGCAAAGAAGAGGCGCTTGGCGAGAGCTGCTGAGGTCGAAAAAAACCGAACACGTTGTGTTGTGGCCACCTAAGTAAGTAACTAGAATTCAAACTCAGCTTTCCACTTGACCTCAAACTTGGCTTTGAACCTCAATTTGAAATCGTGCTGCAACGGCCTCAAACTTCACTTTGAACTTGAATTAACTTGTTTTCAAACATTTCTCCGACCTTTACTTTGAAATTAATTTCGAACTTTACTTGGAACTTGATTTCAAGCTTAACATTTAAATAAGAATTCAACATTTAATTAGAATTTAAATAAAAACTTGATTGTGCACTTTATGTCAGATTTGACATACGCATTTTAAAAATAATCTTACATTTAATTTTGAACTTTTTTTACAATGTTATTTCCAACTTGATTTTGATCTAATTAAAATGGACTTACTTATCATCATTGTTTTACTAATCATAACCAAAGTAAATTTAACTTTAAATTTGTTTTCAAACTGTACTTTGAAAGAAAATTTAAATAGGCTTCAATTTTGAAACATGCCTTCGTAATTAACATCGATATCGACTATGCTCAAAGAAATATTTGTTCATAATGACAAATTCCTACTTTGAGTTGATAAACTCCGCCAGGTTTCGGCCTGCCTGTCCCAAGCCAGGATAAAGGAGGAGGGTTGGTATGGGATACGTCCCATGCTGTAAAAGGCTAGAGCCAACCAAGAGCTCGGGGTGGCGCCCATCTTGGTAGCAGGTCAATATGTATAACATATTGAAAAAAGCCTGCGATGGAATATCAATTGTCCATAAAACTTGTTAGCACGGGGATAGTCAAACCCGTCGAAAAAAATGAGGTGACCTTATCTATCTACGGCATGGAGACATGGCCTATATGGTCAACAAAAAGGCAAAAAATGGTGTCTTAGGGCACAAGGAGTGTCACGTATGTGGCCACAAAGGTCGATCTGAACGCTGGGCGCAGGTCAAAATTAAATCGTAGGCGCTTCATATAGGGTATGGTGATAAAACCATGCCTTGTATGGAAGTGCCAGTCAGATACGAAACAGTGCTATGGGCACGGTCAAAAACAAAAGTCCTTATATATCCATATAAGAATTTTTTGTCTCTTTGCTGGGATGTTGTAGACCCCCATTTTCGACGGGACCAAGTTGCCCAGGTGACTATCATGGGTTGGCCCTTCGGGGAGACTCGTGCTGGCTGTGGTTTGTGCACATCGCTTGCACAGGTCTAGATTGACCGGCGGGGTCGCGCAGTTGTACGACCGGGCTGGCATACCTGCTTAGTATGCAAGAGATTGGATAGATCTCGTGGTCTCAACCAGTAGATGGTAATGAAGGTACGCCATCTACCGGTAGCTAAACTGGTACTATTAAGGGCAGTATGGAATTATTATTGCATACTGCTTTTACAGAATAGGGCACAGAGTAATGCTATTGTGTTTGTGAATGTGAAAACTAGTACGTGGTTGCTCTTCTAATGTACTTGTAAATTACAGGTCTGGAAGAGTATTTCAGGTGCACATCCTTTTAGGATGTGTATTTTTTAATACGGTTGATCATTCATGAACTATAACTCCAAAGTTTTGAACCCAGAGGGATTGAGCTGAAAGGCAGGGGTCCTCTATAAAGAAAGATCATAGATAGATTGATTTTTGAGTTGATACATGTTTTGTCAAAATAGAGTCAACAAAAGCTTTTGTCAATTTGATTAAGGATGAAATGTTGTAACCATATTGTAATTACAACAAACAAATGTTGTAATTATATTTTGTTTATTTGATAAATGAAATTTTGATTTAATAAAAGCGTTTATCAAGAATGTCGCGTTTGAATTGTACATTTGATAAAAGAATTTATCAATACGAACAAAGAATATTTTATCATATAAATATGGTTTGTTGAATAGATAAATGATTTGATGTTGGCAACATATTTTTTATCAATCATACAAAATGTGTTGTTACCCTGCAGTGTAAGACCAATCAGTAGTTAATCATGAGTACACTAAAAAACAAAAATATAAAAATATTTATAATAAAAAATTTAAAATAAAAAGTAAAAGTACGAGATTAACACAAAGAAATTTATCTGGCATATCCATTTTGAATGGATATATCCATTTTAAAAAGAGTTAAAACAGTTACTCTGCTTAGTGGAGCCAATAAAGAGAAAAAAGTTCCCACTACAATGAGAGCCAGAGAAAGAGATGATCCGCTCTCTGCTCAATCCAAAACATGTAAGCATAAGTTAAGCTGTTCTCGTTGTTATATTTGTATCAATTATATCAAATTCTTACTTGTTTTATCTGTTTGTACAAGTAGAATGAATGGTTCTCTGCAGA
This sequence comes from Coremacera marginata, assembly GCA_914767935.1. Taxonomy (NCBI): domain Eukaryota; kingdom Metazoa; phylum Arthropoda; class Insecta; order Diptera; family Sciomyzidae; genus Coremacera; species Coremacera marginata. The sequence continues at coordinate 135,669,060 of OU612046.1, read as the reverse complement.
CCTTTAGTTGTTGTAGCAGCCAACGAAACAGTCTAGTCCAGGAGTGCGCAAAAGGCCGCCCTTGGATGGATAGCTTTCACATGCATACGACAGCTTTCAATTAAAAAAAGTTTTTTGTCGAGTTGAGAACTTATTCCACTGAAAAAATAATATGATCAGTCTCTGTGCGAAAATCATGCTATGAGTTTGCGGCCGCTCGCCCCTGCGTTGCCTAAGTTTGCGAACATTGTGAACGCTTATTGCTGAGCCGAGCCAAAGAACACATTGGAGCAATAATGAAACCAAGTCATGCATTTCTTTTGCTCCAATGTCTTTTTCGCAACCTTACAGAACACGACAAACTATCATTCTAGCGTTATGCTGCAATCGTAAGAATGAACAAAATAGTGCTTTTCGTTCAGTACAAACTCTTAAAACAAAACCTTTGCAATACAATCACAAAAATGTGAATGTATAGTTTTGCGCACCCCTGGTCTAGTCAGATGTGGAATTACTACTCTTTACAAGGGTATTGTTTTCTTCAAATAGCAACACAGGCATTGAGCTCAAAAATATAACTTTTAATTAATAATTGAAAAATTATTAGAGTTATAAGACCACATAACATAAAACTCATGGAAAGAGGTCGAAATTAATTTACAAAAAGAATCTAATGGAATTCGATTGTTTTTAATTTTAGCTCATTTTCAAAAAGCACTTGATTTAAGTTAAAATCAATCTAAAAAAAAATTTTCCTAAACTAGAATTCTGTAGAACTATTTTAACTTGCATTAAAAGTCAAAATGGCAAAAAAGCAAAAATTCAAAGAAAAAACTCCCCATCGAAGCTTAACTGAAAATGTTCATCGAGCGAGTTAAATAAGGGTCCAATTAGTAGCATGACTAACACTTCAATTTTGCATAATAGCACCAGTAACACTAACGCAACGACGTCAACCCATTTACATTTATACAAGCACATACATTTACACACACACACACATGCAAATACTAAAACCCCGAGATATACCAATTTGCCAATTTTACTGCCAAATGTACTCAAATTGTTCCCTTTACTACTATCCTCAACTAGACGCATTCTAAACGTATTTTGCAAGGAATGGGTAAATTTTTGTGGCGAACAATTTTCGTTTGAACTAGCACAACAACAATAACAACAAAATAAGCTTTGCTAGTTTTTCCTTTACACACCCCACTCAGCAGTATCTCAACAACCAATGCCACTTTAACTACTATTACTACTATTTTACTTGCTTTTCATGCTTACTCTTATACAAACAGCCATAAATATATACATACATATAAATATATTAGTTTGTGTAGATTTTGTGGACTTAAGTGCCGCAGCTATATTGCGCAAAAATACAAGCTGTTACCCAAAACCAACAAAATGCGGTTCGGCTATTGTTATACAGGGTATATTTCGGTATTGGGAGTGTGATATATTTATACGATATTGCAACTAAATCACAAAAAAAAGGGAAATTGGTTAAAAATAAGCAATAAGTTACATTTAATTTAACAAAAATCCTAAATGTAACATCGAACATTTTTAAATCATTGATCGCAATTTGAAATTTCAAGTCCCAATCAATGATTTGAAAAAATGAATGCATTAATTTTGAATAGAAATCACATGATTTAAAATCACAAATGATTGCATTCTTTTACAGCTCTGATACATATATATCAAAGTCTATGTACAGTGGATGTGGCGTGATTCATATATTATACGAATATATAATTGTAAGTCAACCCATTTGCAACAAAAATGTTAAGGGTAATAAATCCTTAAATTAGTTTTATTCATAGAATGCCATGGACGGGATTTTCTAGGCATGATATTTGTGTTTCTGGAATGGAAAGCGATGATCCTAAAAAACAAAAATAGGGGGCCCAAGAATTTTTCATTAAAATCCATTCCAGGCCACCGTGTGCTTACATATTCAAAATCTGTAAGGCAATTCACAAGGTGTTCTAAAGTTGTATGTTGTTTAGTTGTAAGTGAAAGGTTTTATCATTTTCTCCCTTATTAGTAAAGCGATTTTATTAGTAAAGCAGCGGCCGTGGTGTAGTGGATAGAGTGTATGACTCTTACGCCAGAGAGCCCAGGTTCGAATCCTCCATCTGACACAGAAAATTTTTCAATTGAATTAATTTTTCTGTTCGGCCGTCATCTTTCTGCAGACAATGGCAAACCGCAGAGAGTAAAAACTGCCATGAAAAGCTTCTTGAGAACTGGCAGGTCCAGTTCTCGATCATTTGTGTTCAAAACTTTACAACACACACAACACAATTGACTATAAGAAGCTCGGTCAAAGTCCTTTCAAGGGCTGAAATAGCCATTTCGTTTAATTTTTTTTAAATCTACGAGAACGAGTAATTTATTTCATTTATTTGTTTATTTAATATTTATGGTACTATTTATAAATTTCATTAACATTTTTTTATTTGCTCCAGCTTATTACAGACAAAATTAAGCTAAACAAAAAATAGTTGTTTATAAAACCGGATTATTATTAATATGTAAACTACGACAGCAATGATTTTTTTCGAGCATTTGAAGTAGCGCTGAGTTTTTGAAATAACAAATTTAAAATATATTTGAAATATTTTAAAAATATATATATTAATTTATATGCAAATATATAAAGAACTACGTTTCGCTTCTTCGTATTGTAGCGTCTTATTTTATGTGTGTGTGAAACGGACAAGGCGACGTTACCCCAACTAATCGGAGTCTGCCTGCAGACCAAAAATAACAAGATAGGAAACTTAAGTGGGGAATCCGAATTCCAAAGTAAAACGTACGTACGAGAAAAACTCACCACGAATTTTGTAACACTCATCTGACTTTGTTTCTGCTCAATTGTGAATTTGTAAAAATAGTGAGGTGGATGTGTCAGTTGGTAATTATACTACTTAAGAGTTATCTATAAAGTGCATTATTTATGATCAAATATGCTAAAAATATTTATTGTTGTACTGTAGCTTCATGTTAAATGAACTTTTATATATAAAAAACACATTATTTCTTTCCGAAAAGTAAGCAATTTTTACATGAAATGTTTGGGTTAAAAATATCAGCTGATTATGATATTTTCATATTAATGATATGAACATTATCATATTAATGAATGAAATAAATTTTTTTTCCATTCCATGATCAGTAGTAGAGTTGCCAGTTTTCCTTTTTTCAGGCTAGCTTTTAATTTGGAAAAAATAACAACTTAAGATATCGATAAAGTATTGTAGCGGTCTGTTTAGCCCTTAAATTAAAATGTTTGGATTGGTTCTTATTAGCTACACATAAATATTTTTTATTAATCTAGAACGATGATCATAGAAGATCAACTGGTTCTACTGGGTCAAAATATAGAAGTTGGTAAAACTTAATTGAAAGTTTTAGAATTGAAAGAAAAAAAAAAGAAGTTCTCATTTTAACATATAACATGCTGAAAATCATAAAATCATGCAGAATAAAATATTTTCTTATTTTTTGACCAAATGTATGCTTCGCGTAGCCTCGCCACGGATGTTTTCTTTTATCAATAGATACGAAGCCAGTTCTGTCGAAAGTAGTACACGTACTATTCATATGTCTTCCGTACCATCCAAATTTTAATTGTACTACTATAAATGAACAGTCGTAATACCCAAATTTAAAATGTTGCACTATTTGCTCGGTTTGAAAAACTCGGATTTAGTTTTGTGCTAAATTTTTACGTGCATACCCTTACTCTTGCAAACAGAACAACTTTCTTGAGCATACTCAGAATCATAGCATATTCCACAGTAAAAAATAAAATATTTCAACATAAGTATTTTTTGTTAGTTCAAAACGTTCTACATTAATAAGTAAATATATTAGACCGCCTTTTTAACCAAATTTTCTCACTTGATTTCAACTGGCAAAACTCTGGAAAGAATTATGACATTTAAAACTTTTTTTTATGACAAAACATATGGCAATTCTTTTCTTGCTTCCTTCTCTTCCTCATTTTAATAATATGGTATATAAAAATTTGTACAGATTTTTATTTCTTACCAATTACACTATGCGACAAATTCCAGTTCAGTGTCTCAGGATGGAATGTTTTAAGCACCCAGCTAAAATAGACGTATGCTGGTACTCAAATCGACGAAAGGCTTAGTAAAGTAAGCTAAATATTTTTTTTATAGGCTTTCTTTGAAGTTGTTACTGGTTAATACTTGTTTCGGCAAATTAGTTCTAATTGACTTGCTTTACAACTTTGCTGAGCATACTGTACAAATAAGGCTTCCATTGAACTTATTTAGAATTTTTATATTATTTGTTTTTTTAAGCTATGTGTTTATATAACTCCAATAATTTTTCAATTATTAAAGGTTATATTTTATCGAGCTCAAGGTCAATGTTGCTTTCCGAAGAAAACAAGTGAAGGAACAACAACCAACAACAACAATACTTTATAGAGTATCAATCACATAGCAGACTAGACAGCTGTTTCGTTGCCCGCTACACCAACTCATCAGTAGCCTTTTTATCGTGATTCTTGCTGTGATCCACTAAGCTCTTAATTTTCTACTTGTTTCACGAATGCAATTAGTAAATTACCCTGAATTGCGGTACGAGAACACAAATGATATGAAAGCAGCTTAAAGTTCTTCTAATTTGTGAAGCATACCTTCAGGGAAAGTATGTTCTATTATTCGAAGATAGATCAAAGCTTTTCTAAATACTCAAAGGTTTTTGTTGTGCAAGTTGTTGTTGCTCTTCTATTTCACAGTCGATCTTAGCTTCAGCAATTAGCTGATATTAACTATGACGACATGAAGATTTGTTTTTTTTTTGAAAACTTAGATTTTTAATTTATTAATTTTATTAATTATTAATTTTAAACCTTTAATACTTGAAAAATTATTGGAGTTATATAAACACATAACTTAAAAAAACTTATGAAAGAAGGTCGTAATTAATTTACAATTAAATTTTTATATTATTTTTATATAATGTGGCGTCCGTGGTGCAGTGGGTAGAGTGCGTTGCCCATACGCCAGAGAACCCTGGTTCAATTCCCAACTGACACAGAAAGTTTTTTCAATTGAATTCGTTTTTCTGTTCGGCCGTCACCTCTTTATTGACGGCCGTCATTGTCTTTAATTACAAAAAAAAAATTTCTTCTCTTACATGCATAGTAAAGAAGATATCTTGACCAAGGTGACTTACTATTTAGTTTATATTCTGTCAAATGTTTCTGCGACTCAATTCTAAAATAGTTTTATCTATGAAGTTATTGGAAAAAGGAGCAATTTCGACTCATTGCCAGTAAATTTTGATTTTAAGCTTTAGTAAAAGTTGTAGTTGAACCATATATTTTACTTTCGATTATTTAATGATTTAATTAATTATTTATATTTTGCGAATCTTGTTTCAAAGATACTTAAAAAAGAACGTTAATAAAAAGTTTTGGCTTTATATAAATGCATATTCATTTATTTCAAGAAAAAGTTTGTAATTATTTTATCCATACTGCCACGTACTACTCAAAAACCCGAAATTGTACTACTTAAAAAAAAGTCCAACTCAGCTGCTTTTAGTAAATAAAAAAATAAACAAAATGAATATCTCGTACATTTATGAAATTTTCCCAGAAAAAATTGTAAAAATATGGAATTTTTGCACCAAAGCTTGATTTGAAACAAATTGGATCATATATTTGGTAATAATTAAACAATGGCGCCAGTATTTCTTGCAAACGTAGTCCTCATACCCTTAATATATATTTCGAATATGAGCCAAATCGGACTATAAATACGATTTTTGATAATAATAACATTGGCACAATCTAGCGAAGCAATTTTTTGCAAACATAGCTCGCTGACTATTGCCAATATATATTATTTATAATATGAGCCAAATCGAACTATAAATACAATTTTTCGTAATAACTTGACTCCAGCGCCATCTAACGGGTATATTTATGCGGATAAACCTTGTTCTGGTAACTACAAAGTACAAAAAAAATTAGCCAAATCGGTTTAGCCTTTCTTAATTGATGCGGCAACATACATGTGGCATTTTATAGATACATAGATACATAGATAAATGGGCGGCAAAAATTTATATACATATTGACCACTATTTAGACCCACAGCACCTACATACCATATTTCACTATAAAAACATGTACAATTAAGAAATTATATTGATTTCGTAAAAGAGGGTGTATATATAGTCTGACCACTCCCATTTTAAGTACAGTTACCGACAATAATCATATAAACTAAATTACTAAATTTGCGTTAAAAGTAGGCGTGGCAAATATAACATAGCCTATCACGATGTAACTGAAATAACAATCTTGCGTGATTGCGAAACATCCGTGCAATGTTACAACGCTACATGGGCGGTAATACAAGGCGTGGCAACATTTTATATATATCTATGGTGAATATTTGGACCCATAGCACTTATATACCATAGCACTTGTATATATATTTCACTATGAAAACGTGCACAAATCGGTTGGTACCTATATTATCTAAACCGGCTCAGTGGTTCTCGCGTTATTGTGGATCATCCGTTTACTGTCACAACGCTTTTATATATAAGTATAGATATGTTGTTTTTCAAGTGGTGCGACACCACATATATCACATATTCAAAACCACTCCACAATCAAAATGTTGCCTACAAATTTAAATTTAATAATTTAATGTTTTGAAAAATGTCAATTTTTAATTTTCAAAAAAGTTTTCGCATAAAATTCCAATCAAAATAAAATTTTATTAGTGGTAATGCCCCGAAAATCGGCTGTACTTACCCACTTTGCTTTGCTCATTCATGATCTGCCCATTTCTGCTTCTTTTTATTTATTTAAGAATATGATTAAATAATAAAGAGAGCACTTAATTTTCGTGAAGAGCTGAGCAGATTTTTTTTGCTCATGAACTGAAGAAGAGAAAACCAGTTGGAGAATAAGAACATTTGTTATTTTTGTGAAAAAAACTGTTGCCCTCACCTCTTCTTCATTGCTGTACTTGTCGTTCGTTGGTGTTTCATTTATTCTTGAATTGTTTACGAAGTGGTGAAGGTACCTCGAATGATACTCTCGTTCTTTTGGTATAATTTTGTTGGTTTTTTGTTTTGTTTACTTCAAGGCAACAAAATGTCTTGCATTTTTTATGTGTATGTATGTAAAGCAGCGTGGCAATAAAAATACAATACCAAAGCATTCTGTGATTATGCGGTTACTTTTTCAGTTCATAAACAAAAGAAATGTGCTCAGCTCTTTACGAAAATTAATATGAGCAGGTTTTTTTTTTAACAAAAAATTGCCTAATATTCATGAAACTTCATTAAAGCAAATACGAATCCTGCTTCTACTTCTTCTAAATTTGCATTTTAACGTAGCAATTATATTAACAGTAGTTTACAGTAGCTGTAACAGTTTACAGTAATACATGATCAATTCAATTTTATAAAGCTTAGAGATAAAACATATGGGCATTTCCGCCGAAATGTTCACAGTGACACGAAAATTAAAAGTTTTTAAAAACTTATTATTTAATGATATTATCTTAAAAAACCATTTTTATTTTATTAATTTAAGCAATTTAAATATAAATTCATTTACCATGATGATCAAATCGTCTGCACTGTTTCACAAATGTAATTTTTCTTTTTAGTTAATGTTTTGTAAATGTTTCGTAAAGTTTTTGTTTTAGTAAAAATGGAAGGCTAAAAATAATGAAAAATGGTTGAGGCAAGGAGAGGCAGAATATATTAAATTTGTTTTTTAATAACTAAATCACATAATTACCTAATTACCTAATTACTTAATTACCCAAATGAATTACAATGGAAAAAATATCACGTAAGGCCATGTCACATAACATTTCATACTAAGTCCAATAAAAAAAAAACGAGCAAAGGTTTTTAAATTTGATTACTTTGAAAATAAACTTATACTATTTTAAATCCTTCTAAAAAAAGTTTTATACAAAAACTCTTGCCAATTTAAAGAATTTTACTAATTTTGTGATCCAAGTCAAAAACCACTTCTATTTTTTTTGTCACATAACGTATCATTTTTGGTGGTTTCTATCTAAGAGCCGAACTTTTGACAACTCTTGGGTCTTACACCTTGTATAGTGTGCTTAGTAAGCTATTGGAAAATCAAAATAAGAAACTTGTAAGTTAAATTTTTCATTCATTTTTTCACTCATTAAAGTCGTACGACCGTCACGTGCGCCACCACGGAAATGCCCATATGCCATTTCGTACCAGCGCAATATTTATGCCACCCAAGGAAATTTATAGGAAAACAATCAGAGTTGACATCTCTGATGGCATAAAATATAACGGAACTTTCACAAATCGGTAGTGGTGAAAATAAAAATCCATTTACAAATACAACTAGTGTGAAAATTTATAAACTTTCTTAGGCGATAAAGAGTAATTTAAAAGCATGCATGTTATTATTTGAGTGTTAAACAGATTCCTGTAACACAATCTAAAGAATAAAATATTGATGTACTTAATCCATACACTATTTTTTTTTTGGTTTGAAACGAAGTTTCAACAGAAAAATGCTGAAGAAGAAGAATAGCGTTGCTTTTTCAAATCCCACCTCGAATAGCACGGGTTTCTATAAGCTAACGGAGGTTTGTATAAAAGCAAATTTTTCAAAAGTATTGACAAATACAACAACTGAAGAAATTGGCGAACTTTGAAAGCATATATTAACCGAAATAAAGGGACGCAATAATCAGTTTCGGTTGCAGACAGCTTATTGCAACCCAACTAAAATATTTATATAGGTAATAACAAACAGTTGATATGCATTATTTTTAGCGGTTGCAAAGTGATTTCTTTTAGAATTTGCGTACGACGAAGAACAAGAGTGGCGTTCAGGGTTGCATTTTTCGGTGCACAAATACATGCAAACCTTTTTTGAGGTTATGTTTTTTGAGTTTCTTATCTTGTTATCTCTGCTGCAGACTGAAAGCTTTTTAGCAGCCAAGCATTTATATACGTATACGTTGCTGATATGATCGACACTGATTTAAATAGAAAACAAAGAAGTTTTTATTCTTAACCGTCAGAGCTTTCATCTTAATCATTCATTAAAGGATGGATGATAAACATTCATATTTCAAGGCTTAAAGGATGTACTCGTACATATAGTTATTTTCTGCAGCATTTTAAACTAGATGATTTTAATTTAAGACCTGAAAAAGTTTGGATATATATATAAGCTTAAATTTTTCTTCAAGCAGGAATCGTCTGATTGATGCAAAATCTGTGCTTCGTAAAAATTAATTGATTCGATAAATGAGTCAAGCCGATTTGTTTGATTTAAAAAGTCCCTACAAATGTGAGGCTTAAAATGCTATTTAAAAAATTAATACATTTTGATAAAATTATTGTAAAAACGGAAAATTTATTTTACCTTCTATACGTTTTCTTTACGGGTTTTCTTGGTTTGAATTGTTGGCGACACTGGCGAGCACAATTATTAAACCAACAAAATCTTCACTCTTCTCCATTCTTGCAGACGAGCTTACAAAAATAAGTATTGCGTTATTTGATAGTAATTGTTGTTGTTGTTTAATAAGTTTTCAGTCAATTACTAGGGTGCGGTGGGGTCAAGCGTTTCGTTTTTTTTTTTGAGGCCCACAGCGACCCCAAAAATTATAGTTCTTGAATGGTTTTTGGCTTGAATCGCAAGAGTGGACATTTTTTTCTTAATTTTTATGCGCTCGGATTTGAACATTTTCGATTTCGGGAAAAAATTATGGGGATATGTACTTCGAAAATATTCGTTTTTCGATTTTTGAAAAATGGTGGGTGGACGCGTTTCACCAAAAAAAAAATCTCAATAAAAAAATCAACATAAATCGGTTTAATGGCCTGGGGTAGGCTTCTACGTAAATAAAAGTCATCGAATCCAAATTTATTATTCATCGCTTCGGCAGAACATATACTAAAATTGGAACGATACAGAGAAGATTAGCACGGCCCCTGCGCAAGGATGACACGCAAAATCGAGAAGCGTTCCACATTTTTAACATATTCTTTGCAACTGCCCAGCCTTGCAAGATACAAAGGTACAAATATTTGGAACTAGAAACCCTATTGATCTCTTAATTACCCCCCATATAGAAAACATAAGACAAATTATACAATATTTAAAACAAACAAGCATTTACAACGAAATATAAATTTACAACGAAATATGTAAACTTGGCCTATAGCTTTCTGCTCGCGCCTTATATATAAGTAATATAATTATTCATAATTATGTTTCCTTTAAATAAAAAAATATTCATCACTAATATCGAGGTCAGAGTCACAGTTTCGACAGTTGTAGTGTTGGTAATAATTCCATTAATTTACTTAGAAAGTCTTATTGAGTGAAATTATGAACAACACGCTGTATTTTCTTGCGACAGCTAAAATGGTTTCCTAAAGCTTGCATATTTTCAGGCGCTGAAGCTATTTTCAATATACATACAAACATGACTACACTTACGTGTGTGTGTGTGTGTGTGTGCATGCAAATGAATTGGGTGTTTTAGAGAGTTTTGCTTACTTTTGCTTAAACTTACACCCCAGAAATATTCCAGCACTTGTAACTGGCTCAAAAATGCTATCCCTTCCCCACCCACTTCCCACAAAAAGCATCTCGTATTGATTTTAATTGAAAAATTGTTAATTTTCTATTTTCCTGTAGCTTATAAAGCTCGAGAGATGTTTTTTTTCTTCATCATGTTGCTTTTGCTGTCGTATGTAGATTTTAGCATTGGTAGTGTTGATGTGGATTTGCGTGTGTGTATAAGTATCAGCTTGTGGTTGTGTTGTATGTCGGGTTAATTATGTGCGCATGAATATTTGTGTGTCTTACTAATTTTGCCGCCGGTCCCACTCTCAAGTTGTAGAAATACAGGAAATGTGTATTTAAAAAAAGTTGCAAAAAAAAAAAACGGAAATGGAAGTGTATTTTAAGCAAAAATTTATGAGTAATTTAAGCCATTTTTGGAGGCACACAGGTCATAGCTAAGAGAAATTGAAAAAAATGTAACATTTTGAACAAAGAAGAGGGCAAAGTTTTGAGCTAAAAGAATCTGATGCAAAATATTTCTCTGTTTTTATTTTTAACCTTTTAAAATTAACACTGATTTTATAATTATTCTTTTAAATCCTTTAAATTTAAATTGAAAAATGTTTAGGAAATACTTATATTTATTGTTGGAATGAAAAAGTTTTTAAAATCTTAACTTTTGAGCTTAGCTCGTCGAATTTTCGTCAGAATCTCTTCGAGTTCTTTGAAATTTAAACAAAAATAGCAAATAATTGTTCATAAATATTTTACACAAAGTAATTATGATTCCTAAGTTCTGAAACTCTTAAGAGAGAATGACGCATATTAGCCATATAAATGTACATTTTTTTCATGTACTTTGAGGTGCCGATATTTTTTGCATAGAAGGCGTCCACAAAATTTAATTAAAAACTAAAACAAAACGAAATTACTGTTTATTAAATTTTTGTAATACTTTAACGATTTTGCGTAGCTTGGGCTTACTAGTTAAAAATATTACTCATTAAAAAACATGACTTTGAAAAAATTTACAAGACAATTGAATAAAGTGAGTACCTACACCGAGAAAAAAGCTTATGTTAAATTGAAAAAATCTAGTATAATTTAGTTTAGTTTATTTCATAAATTCTTTAGATAAAGATATCTTTACAGACTAAGATTCAAATAATATATTACAAAATAAATAATAGACTTACAGGTATAAGTAATAATAGTATAAGTAATAACGACAGGCTTATGTTAAAAAATATTATTAATTGAGTTTTTAAAAACATGTTTGGGAACATATAAATCTATTTCATGTGAAATACATAGTTTATTAAAGAGAGTCAAAGCGGAAAGCGAGTCATGTCTTAGCGGACTATTGAAGGAAATAAATAAATAAAACTGTAATAGAGAATGACTGTCACTAATGCCAGAAATTATATCATGTATAAATAAGAGCGATGAAATCTTACGTCTTGATTCAAGAGATTTAAGTCCTAGAAGCAAAAGGCGCGTACTATAGGGTGGACACGGATTATGAATATTTATAGATCGTAGTACAAGTCCAGTGAAGTCCTTTTGTATTTTTTCAAGTCTTAGAAATGTAGAAACATGAAATGCAGTACAAATAATGGAAGCATACTCAAGTCTAAATCTTACAAATGCATTAAATAACATACATAATAAAAATATGTGGATTGGAAAACTCCTTACTATTTCTATGAATAAAGGCTAGTAAAGTTCGCCTTACACGCAGATAAATTTTTCGTTTAGCGCAACTGAAAAATTAGCCAATTAAACTTCGATTGCGAGCTGTAATAGCTGCAAACGAATATTCAGTTGTAACTAACGAAAACGTAACGCAACGTAATTCGCTTTACTGAAAATAGCATTTTTATCGAATTTCAATATTCACATTTTTATTTTATTATGATATAAACATTTCTTCTAACACATAAATTCAATATGATTTGAAATAATTGATATTTTTCTTACTTCAATCATTGGAATTCGAACCCGGACTCGTCGATGTCTGGTTTACTGCGCGGTCTGCTTAACATGTTGCACCAACGTCAATTGAATTTTCAGTCGGCTAATATTCGGCTAGTGCTGCTGCTTGAAGTTCAATTGTATTGAAGTAAAGTTACACGATTTTTTTTCATCTATGCCAAAAGTCAAACATTTGTCATGGACAGAAGCTCGACAGAAGCCCGACAAAAACGAAAACTTTCAACTAAATTTTTTTGCAAAAAAACGTTTCGAAGCACGATAAACGAAGTTCGCTTACTGCAAATTGGCGATAAACGTTTTTTTTTCTCTGCGTGTAGGAATGAAAAAATTAACTTTGTCAATAAATGTAAATTTCGCATCAATAATAATACCCAGATCGCGATAAGTATCAGCTGATTGGATTATCGAATTATTTAAAAAGTAAGAGCTACTCAATGTATTGAGAGTGAGCTTAGAGAATGTAACATGATAACATTTTGGAAAGTTTAACGTTAGACCATTATTTTGACTCCATATTAAAACTCTGGAAATATCCGCTTGCAGCTTAGCAATGTCTATAGAGGAAGAAATTTTCTTAAAAACTTTTAGGTCACTCGCATAAAGTAAAAAACGAAATTTTTAAATGCACTTAAAAATATGTAATAAAAAACAAGGATACTACCCTGAGGAACACCTGAAAAAGCAATAAATTGAAAAGACTTAACATTATTAATACTGAAAAAAAAACATGTCCTGTCCTGCAAGTAAGACTTAATCCAAGCCAAAAATGTCGAATGAGATCCCATTTTTGATAATTTTAAAAACAACAGTTTATGAGAAACTCTGTCAAATGCTTTTGCGAAGTCGGTATAAATCACATCGAACTGATGACCCAGTCCAAACGGGGATACACAGTACTCAGAGAAAAGGGTTAAATTTGACACTGTTGACCGATCAGCAACAGAACCATGTCGTTCCGGACAAATATAACGTTTGATCAAGAAACTAAGTTTAACTTTCATGACTCTTTCAAAAAGTTTCGAGACATTAGATAATTTAGAGATTGGCCTATATTAAGTAACGTTACTTTTATTTCCAGATTTAAAAATAGGTGCTATAGAGGCAATTTTCCAGAACTTAACGAAATTACCTTTAGACAGGAACTCGTTAAAGATGTCACAAAATGAGACCGCTAAAGCGTGCGAACATTTTAAGAAAATTATTGTGACAAAATCATCAATATCATCTTTACAATTTATAAGATGGCTTTGGCAGTTTTCAGCCTCCTAGGTACTTCATCAAAACGCCTAAGTTTTACATGTTAACATGCCAATTGGGGTGATAAATTATCCAAGTATTTGGCAATTTATACATTATTTTAAAAAAATTGAATTTCAGAAATATAACTTTTTTCCGGGATTTGGTTTTTTTTTTTCCTTTTTTTTTAAACCACCTCTCGTTCTGTGATTTGCTTTGCTTGACTTAAATCAGCAACTACACAAATTTTCCTTTTATCACACCGTTTTTTTTTTTTAGAAATTAATGGCTTCTTGGCTTTTCTTCGCTGCTTGCGCTTATTAAAAAAATACCATTAAATTAAAATAAATATCAAATATAAAAATTTTATCTTCGCCTGCCGTGCAGATATGAACCCACACCCACCGATACCACCGATTGAGAAGTCACTACAGTACGCATCGAGCCAAACTCCCTCGTTACACAGAATGATTGATTCAATATTAATTACAACTGAAGCTATGCTGTAGCATAACACAATAATCTATTAACAGATTTTTGTTGTATGGCTATCAACAGAATACTGCGACATACTACATCTGTTAATACAGCATCTGTTAACATAACTGCAGTAAGTCAGCAACCATTAGCAAGGCTTTTTGGATCAGTGGGTGGAGCCATGGACTGGCACAAAAAATTCCAAATTCAATTCCGCACGGCGGGAACAGAAATGTTTTGTTCTTTTTTTTCTTATCTTTTTGTTGATGAAATGTAATAAAATTTACTAGTGTGAATATTAACGTGTGTTTTTTAATTTATTTTATGTTATATTTGATATTTTATGTTAAAAAAAACTATTAAATTATCAAATCTATCCTTCTCTCGGGTGTCTAACGACGCACCTGTTTTTTTTTTATTTGCAAAAAATAGCTCAAAACTATGCTTAAGCCATCCATGCTATTTTTTTAATTTGTTTTTTTGGATTTTGGGCTTAGGTGAATCAAATATTTTTTTGGCGGGGTATCGAAGTATGTAATTTCAAAGCAATCCACAATGGTCCAGAAATCAAATTTAGCGGCATAAACCTCTTTTTTGTACTTCAAATAAACAAAAAAAAAAGCAATGGGAAATAACAAGAACATTTTCAGTGTTTCGAAAAAAATATTTTTTTGTGCCACGTGGAAACTCTCTTCATGTTCCGTTACGCAGAAGTTGTTGTTCTGAGAATTTTCCATTCTGAAGCATTTAAGTGAAAAAAAGTCATTAAGTTTAAAGTGCTAAGTTGTTCATTATTTTTGCAAAGCTTAAAAAAAAAAATATGCCGATTAATACTGAAGGTATGTTCTTTAAAATACTATAATTAGTTTTTGTTTAAGTGTTGTTGTTATTAAGAAATAATCTTTCAAAGGGGAGAGGGTTTTTTTATAAATTAGAAATGTTTTCCATGTTTCATGGAATAGAACTTGTTTTATCCGCCGGTATCGGCCATAAATTATATATGTGGTTAAAGCTGCAAGTTTCTTCTTTCATTTAATAGTAAAATTATCTGCAAATACCTGCAATTCTTCAAGAAATTTTAATTTTCAGAATCAATTAACCTCAAAAATGAAGACTTTTTTAATGTTTGGAGGCAGAATGGAAGGGATAGGAGTGCAACTTTTAATTGGATTGCACAGAAATTAAATATTGGTTTAAATAGAAAATTAACGGAAACAGTTGAAAAAAAAAAATAAATAATTTGTTTGCACACGCAAATGATAAGTGGAGCCAATGTCACAGGTCGTTCGACGTTTTTAAGAAGAAGCATGGCGAATGGCTTGCAGGTGAAACAATTTTCACGATTTCAAAAGAATATAATAAAGGAGGACGGCCTCGATTAAGTTATAGTGAGGGTAATGAGCGACTTAAGAGGAAACTTGCTTCGGAAGTATCTTCGGAGCAAAACAATGACACTATGTTGTTAGTTCACGCTGCTACTATTTCAGCTCAAAATTCAGAGCAGAAAAAATGCAACTGATTCTCCTACACGAGCGGCTAAAATAAAAAAAATTATAAGTTCTGAATTAAAAAGCCCAATACCACTAACCCCTCAAGAATCTTTGGTGTTTTTGTTAGAAAATGATTTGACCAAGCAACAATACATGAACATGCGGCTATTAAATAAGTCTCGTAATAGTGATATATACCCCGCTTATAATAAATCGATAGAATGCAAGCTGCAATGTAGACCAGAGGAAATGAAAGCTTCAGGTTCTGTAGCAGAAGTTCCCTTGCAAAACTTGCTGGATCACACAGCTAAGAGGATTTGCATTCTACAAAAAGAAGTCGTAGCTCAATTGACAGGTGTAAATGAAGCGAAATTAGTAGCAAGTTACGGTTTTGATGGTTCAACTGGACAAAGTATGTTCAAACAGAAATTTAACGAAGATGCACCTGAATCCCTTGATCAATCTCTTTTTGTTACATCAATCATACCGCTTAAGCTTATCGCAATGCCAAATAAAATAATTTGGCTAAATCGTACTCCCCAATCAATTCGGTTCTGTAGGCCAAAGAAAATTGAATTTGTGAAAGAAACAAAAGATCATATTTTGTCAGAAAAAAGCTGTTTGGATCACGAAATATCCACATTGAAACCATTCGAATGGAGTTTGGAAAATGGAAAAAAACTAATTGTTAATTATGATTTAAATATGACGTTAATTGACGGCAAGGTTTTAAATATAATAACAGAGACAAAATCTACACAGTCTTGTGCGGTATGTGGAGCAAATCCAAAGCAGTTTATGACAATAACAAATTTAAAATCTGCCGTCTTTCAGCCAAAACCAAATACCTTGAAGTATGGCGTTAGTCCACTTCATGCGTGGATTCGATTTTTAGAATTTGTACTACATCTGTCTTACAGAATCCATATAAGAAAATGGCAAATAAGAAGCTTAGAGGATAAAGAGCAATTAAATAAAAGAAAACTTGAAATTCAAAAGAACTTTTGGGACAAAATGGGGCTGCATATTGATAAACCCAAAGGAAATGGTAGTGGTACGACAAACGACGGTAATACGTCAAGAAAAGCTTTTTCTGAGGTGGAACTGTTTGCATCGATTACAAATATTGATATGGATTTTCTTAAAAGTTTGCATATCATATTAATATCGATCTCATGTGAGTATCAAATTAATATTAAAAAATTCGATGAGTTTTGCATGAAAACTGCCGATTTATATTTCAAAAAATATAATTGGTATCCAATGTCGGCAACACTGCACAAAATCTTGGTGCATTCATCACAAATAATGGAATCGTGTGTAGTACCAGTTGGATGCTTGGGAGAAAACGCATCAGAATGCCGAAATAAATTCTATAAAAGAGATCGTATTGAACACGCTAGAAAAGACTCACGCATTCATAACATGACTGATGTATTCAATAGAGCCATGGATTCTTCGGATCCGCTGTTATCAAGTATCCAGTTAAGTGAACGAGATAAGAATAAAATTAGAAAAAAACTACCTCATGAAGTTCTTCAACTTTTGGAAGTACCTGAAGCTCCAATTAATTACGATATACAGTCTAGTTCGAGTCATGCTTTAAATAATGATGATAATGACTTCTTTATTGAAGACTTCGAGATGCTTCCTGAGTATTCGTATGAATTAGAAGTCGATGATACCATTTTAGATTAAAGTCGTGGTAATACTTTTTAATGCATATTACATGGTTTCCTAACAATATAATAATTTTTTTTTTCAGGTGTATTTCGTCCTTTCTTATATGTTCATATACATATAACATATCTCAATATTTTAAATAAAACGTCTTTATATTGTCCCTATAAATATTTGAATTATTTCAGAAGTAGTTATGTGCAAAGTTTCACTGTTCTATTTTTAAATTTTTTTTATTATACAACTATGAAAAGGGCGTGGCTGAAAATTTTGACTTCAGATTCGTGATATGCGATCCCGAAAACTTTCGGGGCACCAAATTTGAAGTACATAATATGGCTATTATAAAAGTTAGCATGTTCATGGCCGCCATTTTGAAGCCGCCATTTTGTATTTAAAATTTTTGACTTCAGATTCGTGATCAGCGACCGCAAAAACCTGAGTAGTTTCATTTTTATGCAGATCAGACAACTCCTTGAGGTTTATGCCGTCTTTTTTCGATTTGGGACCATAGTGCAATCTATTAAACAATGAATTGCTAAGGTGAAAAAGCATAAGTTTATAATTCCCATACAATTCTCTTTATCCAAGCCGACTTAGGTGATTTTACTGTTGCTTTTTTTTTCGGTGTACTATGATTAACATTATTTATTTTATAAGAAATGTAAAATAGATACAAGCAAATCTACCGAGTTTCCTTTTTTGTAAACATTCTTGTGTAGGCAAGGCGGACACAAAATCACGCCATATGCGCATATTTGATGATCAATCCTTTTTTATATCATCATACTCATAAATAAGTTTATTACAAAAAAAAAAAAGAAATTTAAACTTAATAACTATCTATTATTTCTCCAGAAATAAGCCTGTTTAAAAAAATATTTCCAAATTATTTGTATTCAGTATCAGTATTTTTTTTTTATCTTTATTTTTTCAACCAAGTCTTGCGCACTTTTCAATTTATTTCCCGGAAAGTTATCAACTGATTTGGATGAAATTTTCTTCGTGCTAGTCAACAACTAAATGCATGAGAAAAACATCTCGAGCCAATCGTAATTATTTTTTTTTTTTTTTGTTGTTATTTTGGTATTTTGGTTTGGTTGTGATTGGTTGTGATAAAAACTTAACCAAAAAATAACGTTCGATGTAAATAATTTTTGACAACATACTTTAAACCAGTGGTCTCCATTTCATAGTTCGCGTACTCGAGTTCGAATTCGAATCAGTAATGTGATTCAGACCTTGTGAAAAATCCCGAATGTTTTAGCAAAAACCCCAACAAAGAAGTATAAGTAAAAGTATATAAAATTTTTTTTTAACAAAAATGCTTATATATATATGACACTCGTATACATATAAAAAAAAAATAATAATGAAACATTAAAAATCTTACATAAGAATTCATTTTGATAAAAAAAATTAATAGTACTATGGATCTTGTTTGGCTTATAACAAATATCACAAAACAAAAAACAATTTCACGAGAAATTCACGGTTAAACAACGTGCACAAATTGCTAAAATTCACCACAAAAATTATGAAAATTTTGCGGAATTGGTACGCAAATTTGTTTATGGTTGCGCCCTTGGCTTAAAATAATATGCCATTTCATTGTAATCCATGAGTATTTTGAAATAGAAATTGTTTTTACCACACTTCTAATGCGTAAAATGACAATCGATGAAGATCGTCATGGATAGTATATTCATCAAAAATGGTAATGGTTTTTAACAATATGCTCAAAAACTATATAGGGGAAATGGTCTAGCAGTGGAAGTGTTTTCGTTTCTGGTTTGGTATTTTAAGAAAACAAACGGTCAAAAATAAAAGTATTAAAGAAGTTTTCCCAATCTCCATCAAAAAATCTTAATTTTTTGTCATCGAACCAAAGATAATGCGGATTTTCATGGATTGTTGTAACTTTTTTCATTTTATTTCCACTAAAATTGACATTGATTTTTTTTTATGCAATACTTATGTCACACATAGTGTACATTTTTTATTATTTAGTTCAATTAATTCTTTTCTTTACGCTATATTTTATCATCAATATATAATTTAATTTGACTGGCAAAAAAAAAAAAAAAATGGCAGAAAAATAAAAAGAATCAATTTAAAGTTATAATATGAAGTTATATAAAATAAAAGTTAGGAAATTAACGTAAATCTGCATTATCTACGGTCTGACTGCAAACATTTTAAATTTTATGATGTAGACTGGAAAAATTTTTCCATTATTTTTATTTCTGACCTTTTGATTTTTTTTTACTACCACCAATGAATATTTTTACAAAAATCTAAATTTTCAAGAAAGGATTATTTTGAGGAACTAACCCGAACAACATTTTTTCGTGAGGCACCTTAACGTACGTAGCACAGTAAGAAATTATCAAAAAAATTCATATAAAAATGCAACAATGCATTTTCTGGCCACTAAAGGCCACAGAGGAAACTTAATTCGGCGAATTACAACACATAAAAGTAAAAGTTTTGATATAATTTTTTGAGTTAATAAAATTTGGACTTCGTTCTGCTTTAGTTTTAAAAGCGAAAAAATTTAAAGGTCGGTCAACCCATTCTTCAGGTCTGATTTCAATAATATTCTGCAAATAAGTTGGCTCATGGTAGCATCGCTCGCTAGCTCCAATAAAATTTATTTAAAGAGTGCAACAATAATAACAACAAAAAGACAAGCAACCACATTCAAATAATTATCAACAGCAAAAAATAAACAAACAACAATGTGTTTGATCGCGCGCTTGCGTTACCGCATAAGTTAACATTATTGAGGGCACTGAATTCAGCGAATAACAACAAACATGATATTATTGAAGTTGTTGTAAATATTATTTTTATTCAAATTTATGAATTTGATTAGTATAATTTTTTGAGTTTTTTTTTTGAGGGTTCAGTCATATCCAAGTTTTGAAACAAAGTTCAATGAAAACAATTTTAAAATCGGTCAACCCATTGCTAATATCTGATCATATTAATATTCTAGAAATATAACAAAAAAGCAACAAGAAATAAAAAAAAAAAACTGCAAAACAAAACAACTCTGGCAGCACTCGCTACATTTAAATGTTAATATTTTTGACAACACTAAATTCGGCGAATTACACATAAAATGCTTGAAGTTGTTGTAAATATTATTTGCGTTTATGCATATAAATTTGATTTTAGTAAAATTTTTTGAGTTAATACAACTTCGACTAAACTATGGTATATCCAAGTTTTTGAAGCAAGGAATTGTTCAGCGAACAAAAATTTTAAAACGGTCAACGCATTGTTGAGATAAAATTCCGGCAACGCTTTTCGAACAAATTATTGCATGGGAGCTTCGCGCGCTCACTCCAATTAAAAAACTTTTTTTTTTTTTTTTAAATACATCTGAAGAAGTATCATTATTTTTCAGTTTTGAATTGTGTGAATGTTTTTTTTCGCAACTGAAATTTTCAAACAAATTAAGAAGTTTGTGGGATGGGAGTTAAGATTGTTCAATAATTTCTTCTTTTAGAAAATATTTAACCACAATACTGTTTTAAATACTTTTCTTACAGTATTGGCTCTAGCACAAATAAATATAAAGACAAAAGCAATATTATATATAGCAAAGACAATATTTGAAAAACAAAAGTACATAATAATATATATATTATTATTACGCAAGAGCATTTTTTGTGATGACTATCAAATCTATGCGCGATCTATACGCAGAAAGGCCTTAAGCGTCGTTGTTTCCAAAATTTTTCAGTACTGTAAATTTTTACCCTGCCATTACCGCACTCCAACGTCAAAACCGAAAGGATATTCTATTCTCAATAGTGAAACGCGATTTTCATAAATAGGGTAGCAAATAAAAAGTCTTGGTCTGTAGATGTGCAATAAGGTCTCATTTTTTAAATATTGTGTATTCTTAAATATTGTGTATTTTTTTAAAAGAAAGCTAAAACAATTTTCAATGAAACAATCCAAATTTCTTTGTGATGCCTAAAAGTAAAGATAAAAAAGTGATAGATTTTTATTGTAATGCTATGATAAGTAATAACTGGACTACTTAACAGTTCAACATTATCTTCTATTAAATCTATTATTTCTATTAAATACCCCTTAATAAACATAAGAACAATATGACCAATCACTAGATATTTTTATTTTTTGGCGTTTTAACGCCAGACGGGATTACTAGTTTTTAAAAATACGGGGAATCTTGTTCCGTCCGGAAATTTCAAATTAAATATGAAACATCCCGTTCAATATGAGATATCTGGCAATGCTTATATTAATGATAATTTTTGAAAAACTTTTAGTAAAAAACGACATCGGAATTATGCTTTCTGAAATCGAAACACTTTGAAAATTTTTATCAAAAAATTGGATTACCGGATTCAAGTCTGAAAATCGTAACAAGTCCGATATATCGATCCAACCATGATGTTTAAACATCAACCACACAATAATTGCCCTCTCTCAAGTACTACTTGAGGATGACATAAGACTTTGCAAGCTGGCAAACCATCTACTTAGAGCTTTAAAGTGGCTGCAGGCTAAAACGTGCCTCTCATTGATGATGGCTGCCAGTGCTCCTTTACTAAGGCTGGATTACAAGCAGTTTGCATTACGCCTTCAAATATGCAACAATTTCACTTGGTTGCATTTTACAAAGAAAAAAATGCATCTTTTGTTTAAAAAAAAAAGCAAATAAATCTTTACGATTTATATATGCTGGGATTTTTACTATATAACAATGATGATGATTTTATTTAATGATGTTGAAGTCGTCGTCAACGACGCCACTGTCGCAGCGCTTGTTATCGTTGTCGTCGTCGTTGTTAATTATTGGGTATGAAGACAATGAAAAAAAAAAAAATTTGCATTGAATGAAAATTTCATGAATTCATAATTAAGCATTTTAATGGCTGAGTGCGATTAAAATTACCACCCTTAAGTGAGTCACTGAATGATGATGGCGTAAAAATGCTAATGATGGATGCATGCTTAAATGGTTCATGGTGATGGATGATGGCTGAACCAACAGAAGCAATGAAGAAACGAAGAATTGCTTAAATTACAGGAAATTTGCTGAAACTTAATTTAAAGCAAAACAAAAACCATTAAATAAGACAAAACATAAGAAGTGTTTGGGGTTGTTTGCAAGAATTGGTGATTACAAAAAAAAAAAAAATTAATCATTCAGTCGCTAAGGAATCTATACTCGTTAGCCACTTGTGGAGTTGTTATTTTGTGATTTGTAATAAAAAATCGTAGCAAATCTTGTTTAACGAAACTGCTTGAATTTCAAAAATTATTTGGTCTGGATAGCATTTGTTACATGGATTATAATGATTTTGAAAAAATGGCTACTTTCTGCCCTTTAGTCAATAGAGGGGGAAATAAAATTTAAATTGCTCATATTTCCTGCACTACAACTATCCCAGCTCTATAAATAAGACTAATACCATAGAAGTATCTATTTTTGCCCAACGATTCCATTGAAGCCATTATGAACCTGAAATAGTGTGTGACCTGAAATAGTATGAATGATAAGTGCTGGACCTTAAAATCATCCATTTGTGAGAAGTGATTCTAAAGGACCCATAAAAGTTCTTGGAACGAAAATAAGCCTAGCCTGTAGCAAGCAATAGAAGACCCAACAAGCCCCAACGAACAATATTGAGCTGACAAAACCTGTTGTGATAAATTCTCTTATCCAATGTAACTGAAAATCTATGGAAATTGACAAAAATGCGTGAAAGTCGTGAAAACTGGAAAACTTGAACGCGTTAACCCGTAAACTCGTGTACATTCCGACTTTCTGTATGTCTCTGTGAACAGAATTGCAGTCGTAATGTTAAGGCTACTATAATGGAATTTGATATATGGCATCTATCTAAAATTTATAATGATATAATGATTGTATAAAAACGGTAAAATCAAATATGCACCTTTAGTTTGATATTTATCAAAATCGAATGTAAAGCGCGCCAACCTCCCATACAAAGTGGCTTTATAAAAACGATAAAATCTCTTAAAGTTTCTAAAAAATTAATGTAATAGACTTGAAATTGTACACATAAGTTTTGTTTTTTAATATGCACTTTGAGTTTCAAATTTGGCAAAATCAAATGAACCTTCCCATACAAAGTTATATGCTCAAAATAGCAAAACACTCAAAAATTTCACAAAAGTTAACGAATGTGTTGACTAGATATTTTAAACATAAACTTTAATATTTACAACGTTGTC
Organism: Coremacera marginata; assembly: GCA_914767935.1. Lineage (NCBI taxonomy): Eukaryota > Metazoa > Arthropoda > Insecta > Diptera > Sciomyzidae > Coremacera > Coremacera marginata. The sequence continues at coordinate 135,645,348 of OU612046.1, read as the reverse complement.
TGGGTCTTTAATTTGGAATAATAAGATGAAAACGTGAAAAAGTTACGTCATAAAAATAATAAAACATTGATAACTTCGAATATACTTAAAAAGTAACTGTGGTGGTATTTTAACTTTTATATTTCAAATAATGCATTAAACAATGCTTCAAATTTTGCACTATTTTGTCTATAATTATAGAATAAAATGAAAAATAAATAAATTAACGTTTATCTTGCTTACAGTTTTCCCATTTGTTTTTGTATATCTAGGTATGTTATTGATATAAAACTAGTAATAAATGGAGCCTCGGCAGGGTACCGAAGCTAAAATACACACCCCGTGGCCGTATTGAAGTATATTCGAAGTCTTTAGCCGTCTATAAAATTTTTTGTATAATCTGCAAAAATATTTGTGTCATACGCTTAATTTTATTTTACCCTTAGCTGCCACATAGAGTAATTTGTAGACTACTCCTTACGCTAAAAAATACAGTGAATCAAAAAAGTTTAGGCACAGAGTTATTCTCAAAGTTTGTGTCTAAATAACTTCTTCCACCTAACGAAAAAAAAGAATGGCATTTCTAAAAAATTTAAAGTTGTTTATTTTTTCACTGCAAAAATATTTCATTTTCATTTTTGTTTTATGTATTATGTTATTAAAAAACAAAAAAAGTCATAATTTTACATATAAAAAGTTTAGGCACATGAGTAAAAAACTTTAATTAATTTTTGGTTTTCATACATTTAATACTTTGTTAGGCCTACTTTGGCTTGAATAACTGCCTGTAAGCGCCTTTGTATACTCCAAACAAGGTTTGATGTCTGTTCGGGTGTTATGCTTTCCCATTCTTGGCGAAAGGCCTCCTTTAGTGAATCTTTTGATGATATGCGATGGCTCCGAATATTTTTCTCCAGTAATTGTCAAATATGTTCAATAGCATCCATATCTGCTGACTGTGGAGGTGTTTTGAGCTGTTGGCAATGGTAAATAAGCCATTCCTGTACCATGTACTACGCATGTTTCGGGTCGTTATCTTGCTGGAACAAAAATGGCTTCCCATTCATGCCTAACTTTTTAACACTAGGAAACAAATTGTCTTTCAAAACATTCAAATAAGAGCACTTATTCATTTTTTCATCTATAAAGAAAAGATTTCCCACTCCAGAAGCCGCCATACACTCCCAACCCATGACATTACCACAACCGTGTTTTACTGTTTTAATTACGTTTTTTTCTTGGAGCTCATTGTTTGGTTTCCGCCAAACTTTTTGTGCACCATCTGATCCAAAAAGGTTGAACTTCGATTCATCACTAAATATTACACTGTTCCAGAATGATTCCGATTGATGTACAAGAAGTTTTGCAAACTCCAGCCTCTGTTTCTTATTAATAGCCGAAATATATGGTTTGCACCGAGGAACTCTTCCATGAAAACCAACTCTATGTAGAGTATTGCGTATAGTTTGGGGATCAAAGTTTTTATTAAAAATTTTCTGCATTTCATTGCATAATTTTACAGCCGAAATCTTATGATTTTGGGCTACTGCAGCTACTACAGTGCACTCCTGGCGTGGTGTTAATATTTTTGGGCGTCGAGATCTGCTTTCACGCTCTAATTTTCCCGTATTTATGTTATGTTTTATAATGTTTCGCACACTTGTATAGGGCCTCTGCACTATATCACCAATTTTGCGATAAGATTTTTGCTGCACATGAAGGTTTATAATAACTTTTCGAACATCTACCAAAATTTCTGTATCACGACATTTCATTCAATCACGACATCAAGATCAACACTAACTTAAATCAATTTTCAATTGGAAGGCTGCGCAATAATTATGTGCAGAAAATGGAATAGATCAAAGAGAACTTATAGAATACCGTTATATTTGCAAAAACAACGTACACACACACAGCCTGTGCCTAAACTTTTTTCATATGCATTTTTTCTTCTTACGCTAATATTTCCAGTAGTGTATATAGTAAAGGAATTTTTTATTTCAATTAAAATTCATCTAATGATACTAACTGTATAAAAAAGTTGGCAAAATTATTTTCTTTTAAATATTAAAGCAAAGTTCTACTCAGATAAATTGACTGAGCCTAAATTTTTTTGATTCATTGTATATGTGCGAAATTTTATTGGTATGTGCTAAATTTGATTGGTATGTGCAAATTCATACCAACGGTGTAAAATAATTTCGTTTAAAATGAAAGTGCCACGCTCCTCGTTCAATCCCGCCCAATTTCTAGACAACTGACTGCTCATTATTCCAAAGAATACGGATAATTTGGAAGAAGTCGGACAAAGGCTATAGAAGGAGTTCGATTCACATTGATTGGGCTAATTCTGCCCAATTTTTAGACTAATCACTGCTCATTATTCCAAAGAATATATTTGCAAAATTTGGTGGAAGTCAGAAAAACGGTGTAGAAGGAGTTCGATTAGAATTAAATTGACACGCCCCTTGTACAATTACACCCACTTTTGTAAACTGAAAACTTCTCATTACATTAAAGAATATATGTTAGAAATTTGGTGGAAGACGGACAAACGGTGTAGATGAAGCTTGTTTAAAAATTGAGGTCCACGCCCCCTGTCTAGCACCGGCCAATTTTATAAACGTAAGATTGCTAAACTACCAAGGATTATGTGTGCAAAATTTGGTTGAAGTCAGACACACGGTGTAACAGAAGTTCAATTAAAAGTAAAGTGCCACACCCACTTTTCTTGTCTAAAGCCTCCACATTATATAGAAAAATATATGTGTAGGTGTAAATATGGGTGTAAATAAAAATAAATACAATAAATGTACGATGTGGACGGAATTAGGGTACATACAAACACGTTGTCATTCAGTTGTGTATATTTACGAAAGTTTTTCTATTTTGATGACGTCACTTTGTATGGAAGGTAGGCATGGTTTTCATCGATTCGATTTTGCCAAATATCATAGAGATGTTTCTTGTTATATGTCAAAGCTTATGGGCAAAATTTCAAGATATTTCTATAATTTTTTGTGGGTTTTTAAGAAATTTTACGCTCAGAATAAAGCCACTTTGTATGGGTATTGATGGTCTATATAATATATCAAATCCTACTTATGTGCAAAACTCCAAGACATTTCTGTAATTTTGGAGGATTTTTAAGAGATTTTACGGCTAAAATAAAGTCACTTTGTATGGGAGGCAGGTGTGGTTTTCATCCGGAACTTGATCCGAACTTGATCTATCTCCAAATTTTAGAAAGAAGCTTATATTTTGAATTTCATCGCTTTAAAACTACGTCTGTAATCGTGATCTCAGACGGACAGACCGACGTACACATGGATATCAGAGAACTACAACGAGTCTATGATTCGAACGAATGACTATAAATCATCCATCAAAAACCGAATGCGAGTGTGTGCGGTTGCGTACAACAACCACCTGTTCCTCGCGAAGCATCCTCATAACAGCGATGAGCGACGAGTGCCGCCGCTTTCACTCATCGCTCATAAGAATGCCGCTCAATGATTCTAATGATTCTAGAGTCATTCCTTATGATTCTAGAGTCATCAAGGGAAATCGCGTGCAGTGTTACCGCTGACATGTTTAATTATACATATAATTTATTAATTTATTATTATATGCATATAATACTAGCGGACTCGGCAAATGTATGAAAATAAATCTTAAAAAAAACCCTAAAATTTTAAATATTATTGATAGAAATTAGTGAAAAATTGTGAAAATATTATTGAAAAAATATATTAAAAGTTTTTGGAAAAATTTTTTAAGAATTATTAAAATTATTATACTTAAGAATTAAAAATACTTAGAATACTTATTGAGAATAATACTTAAAATATTCAATTAAATCATTTTATAATATATAAATCATTAACAGCGGCAATCTGTTTATTTTGGATTTCCGCTTTTCTTATGGCTTCCCTAAACATAAAGGTTCTCAGCAATTCATCATTGCAAGTGTGAAAGTGATTTAAAAATTGATTAAAAACAATACAATAACGGCAAGGAACAAATAATAGACAACATACAATCTTTGATCTCAAACTTTGATCCCCAACTTAGAAGCAGGATATTTATCTTAATCAACACGTAAAACACAAAACAAAAGTAAAACATGGTAAACGCACGCCAATACTGATAATATACAATATTCAATGACTCTAAAGTCATATGCTTAGAGTTTAGCAGTCTTTCTAATGAGCGATGAGTAAAAGCAGTTATGAGAATGCTTCGCGTGGAAGTGGTTGTTGTTGTGCGCAACCGCATGCACTCGCACTCGGTTTTTGACGAGTGATTTAGAATTGTAAAAAAAAGATTCGCTGCAGGTCTCTGACGGAAATCGACTCATGTGGTGGTGCTGATCAAAAATATACAAACTTGTCCATATCTGCCACTCCTCCTTATTGGCGTTACAAACGGAATGACAAAGTTAATATAGCCCTTACGCAGTACGCGTTCTGCTATGAAAATAATACAATTTGTTGTAAACATATAGACACATTTATCAACCTGTTAAGGTTAAGGTTAATTTGATATGAGCGTTCTCTTTCTTTCTTTCATATGATATGAGCAAACTTCTTATGTTAAAACAATAAATAAATCTCTAAAAATACGCAATACTATTTTCACACTTTCAGATATACTTGAAATGCAGCATTTTTGTGGGTTTATGAAAAAAATTTAATATTATTAACACTTGTGGAAACATGTGAATTTTTTTTATAAATTTTTAAAAACCTTTTTATTCAGTATCACGAAAAGGTTCACTAACGATAAGCAAGATACGAGAAGCAATGCTATCTACCATACAAAATTCTATCCCTTCTCATGATTTGTTTATCGTCTAATAAAAAAGGAATAACAATGAATAAAGGAATAAAGACATTTTACGCAAGTTTTAGTCTTTCTTTACTTTAAAATAAATGCCTTTTATAAATATTTTTGCAAAATTAATAACAAGTAAACATTAACATCAATTAAAATAAAATCGGAGTGAAAAATATTGAGGTGTAAGATTTATACTGAAACCAATTTCAGGCTAAAATTGGACAATTTTAAGACTTAAGAAACACATAATTTTAACTGCTAATCTGTGAACGGATTATTAATACTTGAACGTTTCTCTGATTAATAGCTCTCTCAGATAATACATTTTCACTGCTTTTTATATAAACAAACCATAGTGCGGCGCCATAGTGTATATCTGGTGGATAGAATGTTTCCCTGAATAAGGGATTTAATTTTGATTTTGGGTGATTCGCTTACTATGCTTTTCAATGTTGATGACTTGTAGTACCTCTACATATTTACATATTAAAAAAAAAAAATCAAAAGCTTGACAGTTTTTGGCGACTTGCTTTACAAAAAATGCCCCATATGTTTAATATTTCATAACCCAAATTATAAAATGTAATATGTGAAATATGTGAAATTCTTTACTTTGTATTTTGAGTAGTTTGTTATATAAAGTTTCATTTCTTTTGACATCCCATTTAAATTCACAAGGATCGTTGTTGAAGTTCACAAAAATTACTTTGAATTATTGAAAAAGTATTACTTCCAAATAAATATCACTTTCACTACACTCTATAAGCACAATGTCACAAGTGTCTTTTTGCACTTGAAGTGAATCACTCTCGGTTCACTTCAGCGCAATTATTAAAACTGCTGATCTTTATGAATGCGTTGACCAACTGAATTCTTATATTAATCACATATTTGCATATAAGTCTTAAAAGGTGTGAAGATCATTCCATAAAATCCAAACATGTTCAAATCGTTCAATGCACACTACAACAGCAGAGAAGACTGAAACCACCGCATAGGTAGGAAAATATTTTGCCAACAAAAAACACCTCAAACAGGATATTCACAATAAAAAACATAACATGCTGTAAAAATAAAAATAATTCAATATTTTTGTACTTTTATTTTCTTATTCTTGGAACAATAGGAAATACCTAAGCCAAAAAATGCTGAAAAAAGTAATTAGTTCGTTAATTCATTAAAGAATTCAACAGCACATTCCTAAAGATGGTTGAATTGTTTTTGAGTTATGTGCAAAAAGTATTAAATTTCAATTTAACATGTTTTATTGTTGTTTTAAAATTTTTTCTTCTTATCTGTACTTACTTGTATGCGATCCTCAGGTAATTCCGTCTTTAATGACAGCATCTCACGCGCATAGACATCAGGATAATGCGCTTCCTTAAAGGCTTCCTCAAGCTTCTCAAGTTGATAGCTCGTAAAGATGGTGCGACTGTGACGACGTTTTTTCTTCTTCTTTTTGTTGGCAAAACCGTTGAGCCCATCGATGGTGAAGTCTTTGGTGGCAAGTGCAGCTGTTGAGAGAGAGGGGAAGAAAAACCGTAAAAATATTTGAATAATAAACAATTTTTAAGGAAAGTTAAAATAACATAAATTCTACATAGTTTGCATAGAAACTATAAGATACATTTAGAGTTTGCATTTTGAAGCATTAATTTGACTTTAAAAAAAATTATTAATTTTTTAGCCTAGGCGCCGCCTTCATAAAATAAAACCTGCCCTTAAGTCTTTCACTTTGACTGATGTCAGACGCTTCAATAAAGTGTTGACATGTTTAACTACCGCTTTGAATTTTTTCCCCTTCAAGTGGACACCGCAGCCAACCCCTCAAAATCCCAAACCACACTTTAACAGCTCATCAACACATCCTTAGCACATCCTGGCACAGCTCAAACTAATGACTGATTAAGTGGAATTCCATCTTAATAGCCCTGGGAATGAAATTTAAGATGCTTTTTGCCTAAAAATGCACTTGAGAAAATATTAGTTTTCAATTAGTTTTATTTTTCGCTTTCTCTCAACTGAGCGCAACGCATTACGATCCACGACTTTCTGTTATTTTCCGCAACGATTGCGTATCCAATTTCAAGATATGATCGTGATTTATGTAGTTTTCCTCTCAAATCATGTTGTTGCTACACGTTCATACTTGCAACAAGTTGTTTTCTTTGTTTTATATCATTATTTGTGTATTCCGTGTTTGTGCAACTGTTGATGCCGATGTCAAAGTTGTGCCGTTGATGTTGTTTTATTTGGTTGCTATAAATACTTATGAATGTTGCTCATCCTGATTTGTTGCATTTGTTAAGTGTTAGTTTGCGGCACTTTTTGACAGTTTTCCGGGAAAAACATACATGCAATAAGTTGCAATATAAGTGTACAGCAGGACCGTAGCTATGGCGTAGTTTACCGGGTTCAAATCCCTCAAAAGGGTCCAGAGAGTATAAAAAAAATAACACAAAATATACAAATTTTTTTAATACAAATATGATATGATAAGACAGATATGATAATGATGTAAATTTACTTCTAGGAGGAAAAGTTATCAATTTCAATACAAATTTAAAAAATTGGCTTGAGCAATGAACATTTTTGGCCAAAAATTTTACCGTAAAGGTTACAGTCAATACATTTAAATAAACTATAAGAAGTTTGTATATGAAAGTACCATTTCCAACTAAGCTTTTAAAGCTAAAAAGTTCTCTGATTTGGGCTTGTCCAGAAAATAGTCAACCACAGGTAAAAAACTAAAAGTTTTTAAAAACTTATAATTTAATGATATTATCTGGGAGGAACATTTAAATTTTATTTATTTAAGAAATTTGTGCATAAATTCATTAATGTTTAGTAAGTATTTAGTAAGCGTGTCGTAAATGTTTTTGTTTTATGAAAAATGGAAGGTATTGGCTAAAGATAAGGATGAAATAGTTGAGGCAAAGAACGAACACTTAATTTAATTTGTCTCCCTTACTAAATAACTTAATTACCCAATTGAATCACAATGAAAAAAGTGTAACTTCTGTAACGTAACGTCCGCAAAAGACAAATTTTTCAAAGATTTTTGAATAAACCCAGAAACTTACAATACTCGTTACCTGCAATAGTCGTTAGAGCTATTTTAATATCCTCAAATATTTCTCTTCCTTTTATGTTATTGGATTTTTTTTTTTTGTTTTGTAACGTTCGAACGACACTTTTGGTACGAATATTATTTTCCCCAAAAACAGTCAATAATTAAATGTTAGTTGAAAGTTATTCAAAAGCACTGGCTTTAATGAAGATAAAATACAAATATCTTATTCAGAACGCCAACAAAATCAAAAAATATGCGTACGAATGTAACGTCCGCAACGCAGGACTTACCCATATCCGAAACAAATATATATGTGAAATTATACCTCGAACGAGAATTTGTTTTTAGTTTGTATAATCCAAGACTGTCGCGACACCACTGCAGAGGAAGACGCCGCCTACAAAGCCAACCTGCAGTCGGTTGTGACGCGTGCTGCTAAGGAGCGATACAGAGAGTAGAGGAGCGACGAGAGACGCCTTTTCGGGCGGATAAAAGGGAGGCAGAAACGCGTGAGTGCGAGAAGACTGAGTTCAATGGCAACAAGTATGAGGCCCGAAAATTTTTTGAAAAGCTAAGACGCCTGGTCGATGGTTTTTGAATAGGGGCATCTTCCTGCAAGGATGAAAACGGGAATCTAGTGACAGATATCCAGAGTCAATTGACATTATGGAGAGAACACTTCTCTAATCTTCTGAATATTGATGATAGAGATGATATCCCGGAAACCCCAATTATGGATGTCAGCGGTGAAGTTCCGCTGCCCGACTATAATTAAGTCTTGACAGCCATAACACGGCTTAAGAACAACAAAGCCGTGGGAGCCGATGGTCTCGATGGAACGGAGGCGAAGCTCTGTTAAAATGCATTTACAAGCTTCTATGAAGAATATGGTCGGAAGAATGCATTCCAAATGATTAGAGAACTACCTTGAGATATGCCTCCTTAATATCGCATATAAGGTCCAGCCAAGAAAATTATATGAAAGACTGAAGCTTATCGTAAGCCAACTGATTGGACCTTATTATTGTGGCTTCAGACCTAGAAAATCTTGTCGAATACAAAGCCGAATTCGACAGTCCAATAAGGAATCACCTATACTCCACCATGTCTGAATTTGGATGCTAACCATGTTTATGCAGGATGACACTGAGCAACACCAGCAGCGCAGTTAAAATCGGGAAGTAACTCTCCTCTCTATTTGTCACCAAACGAGGTTTCAGACAATGTATTTCCTTATCGTGCGACTTTTTTAATTTAATTATGGAGAAGATCATTCGAGCTGTTGATCTGAGGCTGGTGACCTGTGGGAGAGTGAAACGTCAGACAAGCGCTACGTCTTGAATTTTAAACCTACATAGCCTGATAACCTGGCACTGTCAAGGCGAGTCGGTGCCGCATGAAAAGCACCTTTGTCCAAAACTCCCTGGTCTTCCTCTTGACATTAAACTTGAGTGGTTGCTCCGTGGACCTAACACATGAAATATACGCAGGGTTTGAGACCCGCCACCTCACAATAGCCCAATTAAAAGTAAATCAGCCTCGGATAAAAACCTCAACTTCAACAACCTGGTATGTCCGGACCCTATATAGGAAAGAGAAGCCACTATCCATCAGGCGAAAACCCTTAAAACAATAAAGGCTGACATCACCGCCATCTAGGAAATGCGATGGATAGGGCAAAGCTGCTCAAAACAAACAGACTGCAATATCTACTACAGCTGTCATGCGGAGAAGCGCGACCTCGGATGTAGACTCGTCGTAATGCGGAAAATGCACTACCTTGCCGGCTCACACCTGTGAAGGAAATATTGGCCACGATCCACATCAAGACGAAATTTTTCTTTATTAGTCTTATTAGTTTCGAGGACGCATACTATCACCTTCCGGCCCATGTCTTGAAAATAGTCCTCGGCGATTTTAATGCGAAAGTCGGAGGGAAGGCAACCTTGGTCCCATTGTCGGGCAGTTCAGTCTTCATGAGACCTCCACGAACAATGGTCTAAAATATGATAACTAGAAGCACCAAATTTTAATAACTCGACATCCACAAGGCCACCTGGCTGTCCCCGGATCAAAAAAGGCGAAACCAATTTGACCATGTTGTAATTGACGAAACTCACGCCTCTAGTGTTCTAGATGTACGTACGTGTCAGGGGGTCAACATTGACTCCGACCATTGTCTTGTTGCAGCTAAGATCCATTGGCAATTATGTTGCGAACATTATTCGCACAGGAATGCAACGAAAACTAGATGTCGCTAAGCTGTAATCACAACGGACTGCCGAGGCCTACTGCGCTCAACTCTCAGTTAAGCTCAACCAACCAACCTCTGAGCCAGACGACTCAGATGGACTTTGGGCGCATATATATTACTCCATGCGTGCTGACACTAGGAAGTCATTGGTTTCCGGAGCCCGGAACCTCGGAACCAACGGTACGATTAGGAGTGCCGTATCGTGACTGCAGTAAAAAAAGCCACATACAGAAAAACGCTGCAGTCAGCTGCAATGTGAACAGTGCGAGAAAACTACAGCAAAAAGAGGAGGGAAAGGAGGCGACGTAAAAAAAGAACGTTAAAAAAGCGCGAGTGTGAGGAACTCGAGGTGTACCAGGGCAAGAAGGATGGCCGAGAGTTTTATCAACAGGTTAAGCATCTAACCCAAGTTTTCAAGCTTGGAGCATCCACTTGTAGAGATTCAGCATCACCAATCAATGACGACGGAGTGGAAATATCATCACTTAGCCATGAAGAGGTGCGAGTTGCTATCCAATGACTCAAAAACAGTTAAGCAACGGGTGCTGATGGCCTGTCAGCTGAATTGTATAAAACCGGCAGCGATTAATTGATAAGGGCATGCATCAGCTCATCAGCAAAATATGGCTTGTGGAAAGCATGCCCGACGATTGGAATCTCAGCGTACTTTGTCCTATACTTAAGAAACTAGACCCAACAATCTGCACCAACTGCCAAGGTATCCGTCTTATTGCCATCGCATATAAGGTTCTCTCAAACGTACTGTTTCAAAGATTAAAGCCGATTACAAATATTCTGATTGGACCTTCTCAGTGTTGTTTTTGACCTGAGAAATCTAGACCAGATTTTCACACTACGACAAAGTTTGGAAAAAACCTACGAAAATCAAATTTACACCCCTCATCTCTTTGTCGATTATAAAGCTGCATTTGATAGCCTGAGAAAGTATTGCTTATACACAACAATGTCTGAGCTCAATATACCTGCAGAGTTGGAAAGACTTTGTGTGATGACTTTGAGCAATGCATGCATATCCGTTAAGTTAGGAAATTATTCCTCCAAAACCTTCAATACCGAATGAGGTTTCAGACAAGGCGATAAACTATCTTGAGATCTCTTCAACATCATTATGGTGGGGATAGTATGAAAGGCCGGTGTGCATCACAATGGCTCCATTTTCTACAAAGGTGTCCCGCTTCTTGCGTAGTCTGATGACATGCTGCTTTCACCGCTATATAAAAGGAATCAACAAAATTGGATTTGACGATAAACAAGAGCAAAACAAAGTATATGGGTATTGACAAACAAGGGAGCGCGGCATCTAGACTCATCATTTCATTCGGCAACTATAACTTTGAAGTAGTCAAGGAGTTTAAAACCTTGGCACCGCCACTAATAACAACAATGATGTTAGCCTGCAAATAAAACAAATAACAACAATTGCTATGCTACTACGGGCTCAGTAAGCAACTAAGTAAAATCTTCGGTCTTGTTCGTTTTGGCGATGACTATTTATGACATGTAGAACCAGGGTGTATCCGACTGGAGAAGGCACGAAACCCGAACACGGGCTGTTATGGTCACGTAAGGTCACGTAGGTAAGTAAATAGTAAATAAATTAAGTTGTTAGCTAATTAAGTTGTTAATTAAGTAAATTAAGTTGTCTTATGCTTCTACGGTTAGAGTTAAAATTTATGAGACAAAGGAGAAGAATCGAATACACCTGTTATGAGCTGGTGTAGATAGACGATATCTGCAGATTTCCCTCGCTCACTTAAAAACTTAATTTTTAACGGTTTCAAACGATCCTCATAAGGAGAAAGCTTGTAATTGTTAGTTTTACTCAAGCCCCTAAGAACAAACTGAACAAAACGTTTTTGTACTCTTTCTATTCGATCGACATAGACATTGTAACTCATTCAGAATTTTTGCTGCAAAATTTTGAAATACACACCCGTATGCCACCGAATGAACAGTTTTATGCCACTCTTAATAATTTTTTTTCCCAAACAAAATTTAAAACGTTTGCAAAAAAGTCCAAAATATTGATACTCTTGTTAATAAAGGTGCCATTTTGGAAAATGGTCCACTTGAATCATGAAAATGGCCACGGAATCAAAAAGAGCACCCTTGAAGATATAGGATAAATGTCTCTGAATTTTTTCCAAGACTTACCATGTCAAATACATTGACGAAAAAGGGTGAAAATCAATGCCATCTTGGGCCGAAAAAAATCAAGTGCTTAGAGTATTATGGGGGATGCTGCACCCTGCTGTACTATCTCATTTATATTTTTTGTGGGATTAGTATAGATAATACTCACATTTGTTGACAGTTTAGCGTCTTACTTGTTTATTAAGCAAATAAAATAATTTTACAAATAAAATTATCTTATATGGCAAAATGTATCTTTTTATCAGTTTAATTTGTTCGATTTAAGCAAAAAAAAAAAAAAATACAATTATTCGAATCAAGCTTTTTCAAACTATCAATAATGCCTTATAAAGCCAATAAAGCTTAAATAATATACACATTTTTGGTGTAAGTATGTATATATTTTGAAGTATGTGGCTCAAATGAATGTCATATTTTCCCATACGAATTTTTAGAGACATGGAGTTCAAAAACATAAATTATACTCACAAGATTTTTCTTACTCATACATATATAAAAACATACACCAGCATAGCATGATTAGCAAGTTTATTTTTCCTATACATATATTTCACCTCCAATTAGAAATTTTCGGGCAGCCAAGCAGAACTGAATGCTTTCAACATAAAAACACCAGCCAACACTACAGCACAGAATAAAACAGCCTCTGTAAGCCAAAACAACAACAAGGCTAAAAAAAACTAAAGTATTTTGTGCGCATTTGCTCATATTTCATGCACTTTTGAACTAATTAGATTTCCTAATTAAATTTTCTGCCAAAATGCGCAGTGCATAAAATTTGTTCACACAAAGAACAAAACAAAAAAAAAAAAAGAAGAAAACGCATATAAGACAAAAAAAAAAACAACAACAGCATAGAAAATAAAGTTTACAAAATGGCACAAAAGTCAGTTTTGTGGTAAAAATAATAAAGTGCTGCCACAGCAGCAGGTCCTGTGCGCCGAGTTACCAATGCAACAGTGAATAAGCAGCTAGCTTTTGTGCTGATATTATTGCACCCACACAAGAGCCTTCAGAGCATGTATGTGTGGGTTTTATGCACGTGCGAATGTATGTACGGGTGTGCATGTTTGTGTGTAACAAGTAGAAACTCAAAGTAATTAACTAGGAAAATTTTAATTGCTAATATGTACCGAGCTCTCTGCTATTCTGTTATGTTGTCGCATGCCACCCACCACCCGCCGTCTGCCCACACCGACTGCTGCTCTTATGTGAAACTTTAGCATTACGTTGACATACTACTTTCTGCAATACATACATAAATTTGCGAATAAAATTTAAATAATATAAAAAATTAAAATGAAATGAAAATTTATATAGCATGCGGAAAAATATGCAGGCAGTTTTGTTAAAAGTAAAATTAACTCGTTTTGTTTAAATTGTTAATTAGAGAAAGAGCGACAAGTGTTCGAATGTGTGTGTAAGTGTCTGACTATGGTTTTGAGTGAGTTGGTTTTACTTTTTATATAAAAGAGGATTTTATTGCAGGTTTTTTGAGATAATAAATTTTTTGTTGAGGAAAAACTTTTCTACAAATTGAGATTTGGCCTTGGTTTGGAGAATAATGAGAAATGTGTATACCATATATAACATTAGAAGATCGTCATAAAATAATAGCTGCTATTTGTGGCTTTGAGTGCAATGCGTTTGAGTGACATTAATTTGTAAAGGAGGGAGGAAGAACTTAAAAATGACAATCGCTAGTGGAAAAAATAGGGAAAAGGTATTTTTTGGAGTTAACTCCTTTAGAATCGATTTCAATATAGAGCCCGGGTATGAAAATTATATAGCGAGGGAAATCAAGCGTTGAACAAAAACTCAAGCGTTATGATTTCTATCATTCGTCTAGTCACACTCCTCTCAATGGTAGAAATTTTGCTTGTACGAAGAAATACAAACAAAATACACACAGCAGCAATCTTTACTATATAAAATTCAAGTGCAAATTTTAGTAAAATTCTTGAAGTACTGGGCTGATTTTTATGAAATAAGTTTTAGAATATTATATTTGTGCTACAGCACAGTAAAGGGGTATTTTGCTTTTAAAATTTTAATAGTAAGTGCATTTATTTAAAATGTAATGATTTGAATGCAATGCAACCGATGCCACGCATTGCTAGCATACAAAGATTTCATACCTGTTTAATATTTTGATTTTAAGAGGGTCCTTCAATAATATTCCTCTCATATTTAGCAACATGAAATTATTTGTCAGCAAGTGGTGCCAAGCCAATTTGGATATTATCCTACTTCTATGGGGAATAACAACCTATTACCCAAGGCCACAACTTTTAGCTTTTTACACATTTTTTTATTTTTATTTTAAGAGAACCCTCCTACAATGATATCCGCATGCTTAGAAACTTAGAATCCTTCGTATGTCAGTAGTAGCATTAAGCAGTTATTTGCATGAATATTACCAATAGAATCTGCATACTCAGAATTGTGAAATTTTTACTCTGTCAATGGTAGGAATTTAAAGTAATTTGCACGTGGGTTAGCGTCTTTTTGCCGAATAAATTCGCATGTAAAACTATCAATGTCGCCTGTTAGCCACACCTTTTAACTTTTCCCCTTATCTTTTAATAATAATTTTTAGATGTCCTGCCTACTATAGTATCTGGCAGGAAATCAAAGTAATTTTTATGTGGGTGAACGCCTTTTTATAAGCTTTTATTTAACTTGCTTCGTTCGTATAAATGTATGTATGTATGTCCCAAATCTTGCAAACAATTTTTCGATAGCTTGTGGGTCTCCGACTGAAATTTAGCATACATGTGTAAGCCTGGTGACAATGCAATATTATGAAAAACTATGTTCCACACCCCCTTTTACCGCCCACAAATCAATAAGAGTGCTATATCTCGAAAACTACTACGCCGATTCAGATGAAATTTTGGTAGTAAATTTCTTTCTAGTAGAAAATGAGGTTTAAGAATTAAATTTGACCACACCCTCTTTTACCGCCCACAAATCAATAAAAATGATATATCTCGAAATCTACTAGGCCGATTCAGCTGAAAATTTGGCAGCACATTTTCATCAAGTAGGAGATAGAGGTTTAAATTTGGCCACACCTCCTATACCCGCCCACAAATCAATAAAAATGCTATATTATAATGAAGTATATAATGCAATAAATAATAGTGGTATTCGCTCTTTCATGTATTAGATGAACTGATTGTAATTGTACCGATAAATACAAGGGAAAGAGTGAGTGACTTCTTCCACAGCAGTGTATCTACTATTGGCTACACTGGGCAATTGAACGTTTTTTCCTTATTTTAACATTTTCCATTACAGATTCCATTACAGATGGATTTTAAACAGTTCTAATTAGAAAACAATATGATGTGACGAGCTAGCGCAAAAAATTATGGCGAACAAAGGACAAGAAATGGTGCCAAGAATGCTGCCAAGTAATGTCAAAATGATACAATTAACACATACAACTACATTACAATCATCTTTTGATGTTGTAAAGAAACACATAAAGTGTAACTTCAAAATCTATGGTATTTGTTGTTGCATGTGTATTTAGTGTAATTTTTTAACAGAAGTACACTATTGTATTCATAAATACACAAAAGAGCGAATACCACTAATGCAAATGGTATAAATAATGTTAATATGTACTGTTAAGGTTAATGGTCTAAAAAACTAAAATGCTATATGTAAGGCTTTCAAAATAAAAGGTGTTCATAATAAACCTTTAAGACTAAAAAGTAAAAAATAAAAAACATATAAAAAAAAATTTTTAAAAAATAAGCATTTATTAAAAACCAAAACGTGAACTAAAAAGAAAAAATAAATTTCAGTGGCATTTGTCATATATGTATATAGTATGTTTATTTTATTAAAACTTTCAATGTCACATGATAGCCACAGCTTTAAACTTGTTCACTATTTTTAAATATTAATTTTTGGAAGTCCTGCCTACAATGGTATCTGCATTCTCAGAATATCAAAATACTTCGTCTGTCGGTGGAAACTCGTTTTTATCCTGATTAGTAATATACAAAAACAGAACTCAGCTGTCATATTAGAAAACGCCTTTTTGTATTTTAGGTGACGATATATTGAATGCATATTCTATTTGTATATTATTTTTATACAATAAATATTTAGTTTCTTAAACATTCTCAAAAGACAGAAGTTTAAATTTTTGACAATTTTAGTCCAAATTAATACAGATTGAAAAAGATGCTAGTTTCAAAAATCTTCTAACTCAGGTTTCAAATGAATTCGCTAAAGAAACTTGGTATTTTTCATTAAAAATCTTTTAAGAAAAGTCGGTCTTTGGGAAAACCGGTGTTTTAATTCGGTTTTCAATTTCGGCGAAAATCCGGTTATCCGAAACGAAGCTTTTTTTTAATTTCCCTTTTCTACGATAAATAGCTAATGCAGCATACACTGAGAAAAAGCAATCGTTAAATCACCTGATTCAGCTTGGGTATATAGAATTGTATAAGAATAATAATTTAATAATTTTTTTG
This sequence comes from Coremacera marginata, assembly GCA_914767935.1. NCBI lineage: Eukaryota > Metazoa > Arthropoda > Insecta > Diptera > Sciomyzidae > Coremacera > Coremacera marginata. The sequence continues at coordinate 135,628,529 of OU612046.1, read as the reverse complement.
CAATAAAATAACTTTTAAATTAAGAAGTTTTAAATAACATAAAGTAAATTAAAAAACCCACGTTCATATTTATACTGTTAAATTTTATTACATATCATTATTATTTTATTTATTTAATTACATGTAACATTCATTGTTATTTTAACGCAGTTGTTGGCAATTGTTAATTTTTCCTTCGCACTATGCAAAAACAAAACAAAAGCATGTAGCAATAACACAAGCGCAAAAAATATTTCTTTGCCCACCGTTTCGATCGATCCTGTACTCCATCGATTCACATTTCAACACTCTTCTCACCGATTCAAACACCTCTGTTACAAAGAATCATTGATTTTATATTAAATATAACTGCAGCTATGATACCAGATGTTATTAACAGATGCAGTAAATCACAATAATCTGTTGATAGCCATACAACAAAAATCTATTAATAGATTATTGTGTTGTGCTGCAGCATAGCTTCAGTTGCAATAAATGTTGAATCAATTATTCAGCGTAAGGAAGGAGTGTAGGTAGTGTAGTGAACTCTTAATTGGTGGGTAGTGGGTTTGATCGCCACGGCGGACGAAGGGATGTTTTTATATTTGATATTAAATGTTCTTGTTGTAATAAACGCAAGCAAAAAAGAAGCAATAAATTTCTAAGAAAAAAGGTGTCGAAAAAAGAAAAGTGTCGTCTTTGAGATTTTACTCAAGCCAATCACAGAACGGGGCATCATAAAAAGACTCGCCTAAAAAAAAAAAAATAAAAACACCAAAAACTCGGGAAAAAATAATAACTGTTGAAACTTAACTTTTTTTTAAAAAATAATGTCTAACTTACCAAATATTTAGTTCATTTATTGCCCAAATAAAAATTGGCAAGTCAACATGTAAAACTTAGGAGTATTAACGAAGAACTTGGGAAGCTGAAAACTGTCAAAATCAGCTTGTAAATTATACTTGGTTTTTTTGTTAATTTTACATAAGCTTTTACCTCGATGTAGTATACTTAGCTGACGCAGTTGAGAATCACCTATTGTTAGTTGCTGATTGAAATTTAATAGTCGAAGCATGGTACAGATAGATGGCTGATCATGCTCTCATTCACATGTCAGAATTCTTAAAACCAATACAATAATTTTCCGTCACTTGATTTGAGGAGCTGTGGCAGTCGATTTTCGGCTATTTTTGTAGCAGTCGTAGTCAATTTAGAGATTTTTGCATAGAGCAGCTCGTCGCAAACTAGAATTCTTTTTCGTTGAAAACGCATTTGTGTAAAAATGGCAGAAAAAGATAATATTTCCAGCGTTTCGGAAAAATTTAGCGTCCGTTGCAGCCAAACTTTTTTCACTGATGCCTGCCAACACTATTTATGCATTACTATTAATATTAAGACTATTAAGACACAACCCAAGGCTATCAGATAAGAAAGAAAATAGAAATTAATTCTTAATTTAACATGAGTATGAGCAAAACTACATCGCACGGGTGCGTGGGTAGAACACTCAACTATGGATAGTGTGGCGGTAAGTTGAATTCTCGCTAGAAGCAGATATATGAAATTTTTCAAAATAACAAATTTTTAATTTTTGTACTATCAGTGCTGCGAATTGCTGTTGTTTTCATAAGAACCATTTCGATACATCGGTTTGACTTTTAAATTTTGAATTTAAGTTAATCATTTGTTGGCGATGGTCTTGTGTTTTAACGGTTTGGCCGGGCTTTAAGAGTTCATAATACACAATACCGCTCTGGACCCACTAGACACAGAGCATGGCTTCTTCCTGGAGTAGTTTTGGCCTTGGTGTTGATAGACTGACTTCTTCCGCTTCAGGTTTTAAATCCATTTTTCGTTACCCGTTTAATTCGATGCAAAAATGATTTTCTTTCGTGGAAATGTAGCGTGAAAGCAGCATTTTACAAGTCACTGATTTTTTCCTTTTAACGTTTATTTAAATCGTGAGGGACCCATTTACGAGTTTATTGATCATCCCCATAGCTTGTTAGCATCTGCTGATTGTTTTTTGTGACACTTGTAATGCTTCTGCCAATAACTCCTGCAGTTGCTCGTCTTCGCATTTTTGAGGTCTACCAGAGTGCTCACCGTCTTTCACATTGAAATTACCACTTTTTAATAGTCGAAACTATGTATGACTCACATGTTCTGATTGATGGAGCGAGTTCACCATATGTTTCTACCAGTAAACGATGACTTTCAACAGCCTTTTTCTTTTGATAAAATAATAAGAGCAATGCGTGCCGTCCGCAAAAAAAAAGCGACTACGCTGGCTGGGTCATGTCCATCGTATGGACGACGAAGCTCGAGCGAAAAAGGTGCTCGAGGCGAGGGTCGCTGGTCAACGATGACGAGGAATGGATGGACCAGGTCGAGGAAGCCTAACCGCACTTGCTGTATCCGATTGGAGAAGGCGCGCACAAAACAGAGGCGCCTGGCGAGAGCTGATGAGGTCGGCCGAAACCCGAACACGGGTTGTTACGGCCACCTAAGTAAGTAAGTAAGCTAGTTTTTTGCGAACTCAACTTGTGTGTGTTTGAGTTTAGTGTCAGACGAATAAAATGTCGTATGTGGCAAATAAATATGCTGCGAACTTTTTGCTAACGCCATCTCTTAGTCAAACCGGAAAGAACTTATGCATACACGTGAATAAAAAGACTTTTATACGCCCTAGCTTATATCCTGGCTACACTCATGCTCTCCACTGATAGAAGCCTACACAAGGCACAAGAAGTATACACAAATTTGGAAAATACCTTGAAAATTGCTCACGAACCTTCAAAAATATAAAAGTTTCAGAATATTTTTAACCAAAATCAACTTGATTAACAAAAAGAATCATAAAACTTTTATTTCTAGTCTTTAATTTTTTGCTTTTAAATTCAACTCAACAAGCTCTAAAATAAATTTAAAAAATGCCGTGTTTTTATACAATTTCAAATTTATTTCTACCTCTTCATTTTATTTTTAACAACTTTACAAAATAGCACTCTAGACTATTCACAGTTCATAAGTAACACATATAATGATTACTCGCTAGTCTACTGTGCACAGAAGTACGAAAGGATAATAAATCTTTTAAATTGCTAATAAAATAAACAAATTAGAGTTTATATGAAATAAAACACCACTAAAATTCAACAAACATACAAAAGCTGTTCCAAAATAATACCAGCTACCGAATAAGCAAATGAAAACAGATTAAAAAACAAGCTAGTAAAACTAATTTACGAAAATAATGAAAGTTCATTTGTAACGGTAATAAATATTTCTAACATACGCTTTTATTTGCAATTTACACGCTCATACATCTCGCTGATGTGTGACAAAAACACACATACACACTCCCATAGCATGTGACCAACACACTATAAGCGACACATATGAAGCTTAACCCTTTTTTCTGTCGTCCTGTCAAACTTTGAGTTGTTGTTGTTGTTGTGTAAAAGAGTGAAAAATAAAAAAAAAATAAACCATTATCATCATCATCTGAAATAGCAAACATGTGAGCAAGCAGTGAAGTTTAGCTAGACAGCCAGACAGTCTGACTGAAAACATTGGATTTTTCCAAATGATAGAGTTCAACACACAGCTACATGTGAGCCATGTGAGCGAGCACCCACATATTTGTATCTACACGTGATAAATCGCTTGCAAGTAACCCTTTTATCAATGGTAACTAATTTAGATTGTTTTTTCTTTCATTTGGTTCTTCTACAATTTTTCTCTCGACTTGCCTGACTTCTGTTTTATAAACTCTTCGTTTTGTTAGAAAAATTAAATTCCACTCTTTGTATAGATAGCAATAGCTCAGAATGATCACTTCAATACTTTGAGTCAACATTTTACTATTACATGTATTTTCGTGTCAGCTAAATTGGATGCATTTCAATACTTTGAGTCAATACTTTGCTATCACATTAATTTATTAGTTTGAATAGATTAGATTTATTTCATTAAATTCGTTGATATTTAAATAATACAGCACTGTCAAATTCCCGTTTTTGGCTTATTATTCGGAATCCCCTATAAGCAGGGGTGGATTTACGTGGGGGACAGGAGGGGCTGCAGCCCCCGGACCCGAGCAGGCAGGGGCCTTGCAGGCGCTTCTGTCAAAATGTTTAATTCAATTTTTTTAATGCATTTTTCGATAAAGGAACAAAATTCCCATTTTTTTAAAATTTTAATCTATGTTCCTTTTAATCTATGTTTTAATTTATGTTCCTTTTTGCTTGCGTTTATTATAGCAAAAGAATGCAATTTTAAAAAAAGTTTTTTGCCCGTTATGAGTATGAAAATCATACCCCATCGCGTAAGAGTTTTATACACTAACCACTTCGATAAGCAAAGTTGGTTACATTAGCAGCTATCCAAACAAGAAAAAAAAAATAGCAGACAACAATGTTTCTTCTACTTACTACACCCCACTTAACCATAAGCGAAGGTTTTGCGAAAGGTGAGACTTTTGCGAACATTTTTGGGTAAATTCGTTTTTTCTAAGTTTTGATTTTTTATTTTGTCGCTTAAAAATGCTTGCTATAGAAGATTAAATTTGTGAAAAGTTTCCCATAAATACAAATTTTACTTTTGCAAAATTCATAAAAAAACTTATTTTTAGTAAAAAATGAATTATTTTTTTATTATTTTAGTAGGTAAAACTTCTTTATAAATTGTCCATTATAAAGTTCAAAACAGAATCATTTTTTTTTATCATATCAGTAGGATACAACTTCTCATAAAAGATCCTTTTTTTGTTCATAAATGCGTTCAGAAATGAATCATAAATGCTACTATTTTTATATTCTAAAGTGAGTTAAAATAGGAAGAATTTAAACTTATTTTAAGATATTTCTATAATTGTAAATAAAAATTTTAAGCTTCACACAAAAGTCATATGAACTTTTTTCCAGTGCGAATTGATTCTCACCATAAGAAGGGAGATGTATGTATGTACTGATAAACGTATGGAAAACTATTTTTCTTTTCATCTACCAACAAGTCTGTCATAAAATTTCAACATTGCTATCAAAAATTATGATCAAGCCCAAGTAGAATGAAAACCACGACAACATTCCATGCACAAAAGTAATCAATAATAACTTCCCCAATCAATAACTTCACTATTCTGATATGTGGCACATAATTTGAAAGTTTGTGGAATTGGAAAACAATCACGTGTTTTTTCTTTTGAAATATCCTCACTGAACCATAAGGTTTTATGTAAGGTGAGAGTTTTGCGAACGTTTTTTTTTTTTCGAAATTCGTAAACTCGTTTATACGAAAGAGATATTTTTTTTATTTTGTTTAAAAGTAATGAAAGATTAAATTCGCAAAAACTTTAACATACATAAAAATTGTACTCTTTTGCGAAATTCACAGAAAACTTATTTTAAGTCAAAAATGATTAATTTTTTATGAATCATTTTTTGTTCATAAATGACTTCAAAAATGAATCAAAAATGTTTATTTTTTGCATTCTTAAATAAGGTCCAAAAGGAATAATTTTTTTATCATATCAGTATGAATTAATTTCTCATAAACGAACCATTTTTTGTTCCTAAATGAGTTTAGAAATGAATAATTGTTACCTTTTTATATTCGAGTTAAAAAAGGAAGAATTGAAACCTTTGTTGATATTTTTATAATAGTAAATTCAAATGTTAACCTTAATACAAACGTCATATGAACTTTTTCGCTTCACTGATAAACATATTATCGATATGTTATAATAAATAATACTATGAAATAATAAAATATATATTCAAAAATGTTAATTTTTTAACTCATATTCGAAGAAAAAATGATTCGCTTCTGAGAGGCATTTCCGTCCGACGATTAATACAAAAAGGATTCGTTTCCGAGTGCCGAAAAATAACTTCTCTATGGTTCTTTTTTTTAACTCATTTCCAAACAAAAAGAAGAACAATTAGTGGTACAAAAGAAGGTTAATTTTTGAGAGAAATTTTAATCCAACGAATGTTAAAAAAAGGGTTCATTTATGAGTGCCGATATGAAAATGTTTCTACCCGAAAAGGTTTACAAATTAATTCAAAAACGATAAATTTGGTTCGCTGGGACGTTGTTTTTGTTGATGTGAAAGCTTGTTTTTTTTGCTTTTGCATAATGGAAAAGAAAAATTAACATTAATGACATAATGCGCCATTAATGCATATTAATTAATATTTTGATTATTAAAAGATCTGAGCTAAAGTAGGCCCCGTGTCGATTTTAGCCCCAGTCCCCGCTATGTGTAAATCCGGTGCTGCCTATAAGAGTAATTTAGGAGCACTGACCACGTTCCTGAGGTCTATTGGCCTCTTATCAGACCTAGTTCTCGCACAATTTCGTTTCAAAGTAAGAAAAAAGGTCTTCAAGAACTGAAGAAAGTAATTCCTTTTTTTAAGAGTTACAAACTTAACGTCTTAAGCAAAATCATTGACGTAATAAGATTAACCATTCTTTGACAACTTTCCTCTAAGTATGAAATTCTTCTTCCTGAAGAAGTTTAAATTCCATTTTGCAAAATTAAAAAGAGTTTCTTACCTAATAGGCGATTTTCAAAAAGAGAAGGAAAGTTGTCAAGGCAAAAATTACTGATCCTATTATGCTAAACGAATTTGCTAAAGACGTCAAGTTTGAAACTAATAATAAATACTAGTATATTTTGCTGAACGCACCAAATCATAGGCTAGACAGAATTATTAACAAAATAAACAATTTTAAATGCCTTCGCATGTGTTATATGAAGCAAGCAGCAGTTCAACAGTTTTGTTGATGATGACGCAAAGGAAAATTTATTTTGTTGACAGAGAAATCACCAACAATAACGATGCACAGCAGTGTTGCCGCTCGAAAATTTTAAAACGAAGTGAAATAAGCTGCAAGATGGAAGTGTTTTCAGAGTTTTTAAAGTATTAAAAAGAATTGAGTAATTTTGTCTTTTAACAATAATGTTTATTATATTCTTCAGGTACATTTTCAGGTAAACTAACAATATTACATACATGTAGTACATTTCAATCACTTATATGTATAAATGAACAATGTTAAGGGAAATATTTCCAACACTCAGTTTGAATGTATTCAAATATATTACATTACTTTCTTTGATTTTACTCACAGTTATTTGTTCGATTTTAGTAGTAAACATCAAGTTTATGTTTTGACAAAAATATTCTTAGAGGGCGTCCAAACGAAAATATTATCATTTGGAAACTGGACTTTTATTAGCATTATCGAATTTACGGTTAACTTTGAACTTATTTCTTGTTGGATTTTTAATTAGTTTGGCTTGTGAAAATACTTTTTCAGTTGTTGCACTACTACGTGGTAGTGTTAGCAATGCTTCTTTGAATGTTCGTATTTTTGGGTACACCAGTTCCTATAGAGGAGCATTTTCTAATTCCAAAACGTTAAACTAAAACTCTTCAAGTCTTGTTTAAACTGAAAAATCATTTAGTATCATTATTTTTCTAGACAATCGATATCTTTTTCGTCGATAAGATTAGAGAAATATTTAATGAAGGACACCAAGCTAACTTAACTAAGGACACCTAAAGAACTTTTATCCAAAACTTGTACTGCTCTCAAAACTGGATTTTTGAAATTCAATCTTTTCATAATTTGCGAACAAATTGTGAAATAGAACTGTAAATTGTAAAAGCAAAAGTTGTTAATTTACTTCAACAGTAAGCCATTTATTGCCTTTTAAATGTGAAATAATGTAACATACGAGTATTAAGAGATAAATTATATAAAAACAGCTTTTACCATTTAAAATCGAAGTGTTTTCACTAGAGAGCAAGTGTGGAAGTGTTCGACATAAAAGTGAACTGAACAACTTCCATCGAAGTGAAAACGGCAACACTGGGCTCGATTTTCTCGGGGTGGTGGTAGGCGGTTTTTGGTTATTTTAAGTGTAGTTAGAGTAGTTAGTTGTTATTATTTCTTTTATTGAAGCCACGTCGCTTCTTCTTTCTTACCGCGGCATCTCTTGTTTGACTACTACTACTCCATTTTGTTGTACTGAAACTAAGGCGAGCATTCCTTTTTTAGGCGCTACAGAAGCGATTGCCAACCGATGACCGAAGCGATTACCAACTGATTATTACTTACCGAAGTGATTACTTACTGATTACCACTTATCAAAGCAATTACCAACCAATTACCGAGTGAGTTAATTACCGATTACTCAATCGACTACCCAACCTAATACCATACTGATTACCAAGCCTTCCAGCGAATACCCGAAGCTGCATAATTAAGAGATTATAATAAGGATAACGTATTCAATGAAGTTACTCTTTGAATTACTGAAAAACCTGAGTCTTTTATTTTTTTAAAATAATTGTTGAGCCTTTGATAAAACCACGTCACAACATTTATTTCCTGCAGAGCATTTGAACTTCCGAAGTCATATTCGGCTATGTTTTCTTTTTTCCCCATAAAATTAATTTATCTACTTTTGTCCAAAAAAATCCTTTAATAAGTTTAAAAACAAAGAAATTATAGTTGCGCAAATATTTGGTAAAATGCTTTTTTCATTATAAAAGATCTCAAAACTAACAATTCTTACTTTTTTTTCATTTTCAAACAAAACGGAAAATTAACTCAATTATTTTAAAGAATTATAGACTGAAATTAAATTAAAAAGTAGTTATTAAAATATTTAGGAAAACTAATGAAACAATAATGTTATTAAAAAGTTTGTCACGAAACGTGGCAACTTATTAAAGTTTCTCAAAAAAATCGTATACTTAATATTTATGGTAAGCCAAAAGTTAAAAAAAAACACAGGTGCCTCGTTGGACACACGAGAGAAGCGAAGCTTTTTTGCAGTTACTAGATTTGATAGCTTAATCATTTTTTCTTTTTAATAAATTAACTTTCAAATTCAAAAATGTAAAATAACATAAAATAAATTACATATACACAGAAAACATATTTACTGCTTATTTTTTTATTGTTGATTTTTGTTGATTTTTTATTGTTGAATTATATATACGGGCATACAATGCCAGCGACTCTTCACTTTAACTCTCCACACATGGTTGTAAACTTGGCTGCACTGAACAAATGTTTTCCTTCAACAGCGTACTACCTAGCGAAAAAATCTGTCGAAAATTTTTCAGATTTCACAGCAAATCACAGAAGGAGGAATAAAAAGCTTCGCTTCAAAAATATATATTAAAGAACGCACACGAAACAAAATTTAACAAACATTTTAGATACCTTGCCGATGTCATGCATGCGTTTGTTATTTCCATATTTATTGATATCATCTATTTTTTTGACACTTATAAACGCAATTGTCAACTCACTTGTGGGCATTGCTAATTTTCTTCGTACCAACAACACCACAAACGCATTCACAATACAAACACACCGATGCTGGACACACCTTGTGGCAAATAAAAGCAAATTTTTGCTAGTTGTAGCATAGCAAATACACAATCCTCTATCTATTGATAGATGGTGACGATCTACTGCTAAAAAAAAAAAATAACGAAATGGCCCTTGAGAGGACTTTGACCGAGCTTCTTATGATCAATTGTGTTGTGTGTGTTGTGTGTGTTGTGAAATGTTTGAACACAAATGATCGAAAACTGGGCCTACATGTTTTATGCCGACTCCGAACGGCTTATGTTCTCAAGAAGCTTTTCATGGCAGTTTTTACTCTCTGAGCTTTTGCCATTGTCTGCAGAGAGATAACAGCATAGCTGCAGCATAGCTTCTGTTATAATTAATATTGAATTAACAACAGTTTTTATCAAGTCTTTGTGGCCTTGTGGATAGTGTGTTGGACTCTCATTTAAAAGGACACGGGGTCGGTTCCCACGGGCGGGCCAAAAAATATTTTTAGTATTTAATATTAAAGTATTAAATTTTCTTGTTGTTATAATGCTACAAACAAAGAAACCATCAAATTTCCAAGAAAAAATCTGTTAAAAATTTTTCAGATTTCACTCCAAGCAAGTCACAGAACGAGGAGTAAAAAGCTTCGCTTCAAAAAATCTTCATGAGCTGTGGCAGCGTGTAAACATTCCAATAGTGGCAAAGTCTTGTTTGTTTAAGAAAAGGCACAAAAATCCGACAACTCCAAATGTTGTCTATTTAAAACTATAAAGGTAGGTAAAGTAATATCGCATAGTTTTCAAAATAGCTATTACGTCCAAGTCGCGGCCGTGGCGCAGTGGGTAGAGTGTGTAGCCCACACGCCAGAGAACCCTGGTTCGAATTCCACCTGACACAGAAAGTTTTTTCAATTAAACTAATTTGTCTGTTCAGCCGTCACCTCTTTGCAGACATCGGCAAGCCTCAGAGAGTAAAAACTGCCATGAAAAGCTTCTTAAGAACATAAGCCGTTCGGAGTCGGTATAAAACATGTAGGTCACGTTCTCGATCATTTGTGTTCAAACATTTCACAACATACACAACACAATTGATCATAAGAAGCTCGGTCAAAGTCCTTTCAAGGGCTGAAATGGCCATTTTGTTTTTTTTTATTAAGTCAAATTTTTTTGCCTGAAGAATTCAAGTTTGTTAACAAAGATGTGGATAACGATTAAGAGGAATGTGAAAAGATTGTTTCAATAAGCTCTGCTGTGAGTCAAGGACACTAAACTGCTCTGAGTTTTCCAGTTTGAAAAAAACCGCAAGCTCAGATTCACTAACAACGTGAACGTAACGTTCGGTAATTTGTGAATGGCATACAAATGGAATAATATTATAGCAAATTTTCCCAAATCGAACAAAAAATGCAGAAATTGTTAAAAAATTAATGAAAAGAGTAATATCATTATTTTCATGCATTAATGAAATTGGTTGAAAATGGAACTGAGGACACGAGCCACTTATTACCGTCGTACAATGACAAGTTCGAGAGTTTCTCTTTTTTTTTTTAACAAAGGACACCACCTCCATCGCAATAATTGAAAAGCGGTTTGATGTATTTTATAATACAGTATACTGTTGAAAAAAAGATGAAATTGCGGATGCAAAAATTAAGAGTGATGTGGGGAATAACTAAAAAAAACGACCGAAAACCGTAATTCTCCAAGATATTTCGAAAACGATTCTTAAGGAAACTAGTAAGGAATGGAGCTTCGGCAGGGTACCGAAGCTAAAATACCCCCCGCGGCCGTACTGAAGTATAACCGAAGTCTTTCGACGTCTATAAAATTTGTATGTATTGTATAATCTGCAAACATATTTGTGTCATACGCTTAATTTAATTTTACCCTTAGCTGCCACATAGAGTAATTTGTAAGCAAAGTAAAATGCCACTTTTCTAGCATAAGGACTCCACATTTTACCGAAGAATACATGTATGGGTTGGATAAACGACGTGGGCGGAACTTGGGTACATAAAGACGCGATGTCATTCAGTTTTATATATTTCCGAAAGTTTTTCAATTTTGATGGCGTCACTTTGTATTGAAGGTAGGCGTGGTTTTCATCCGATTTTGCCAAATATCAAAGAGTGGCTTATGTTAAATATCAAAATTTGTATGCAAAATTTCAAGACATTTCTGCAATTTTTGCAGATTTTGAAGCTATTTAACGTTTTCAATAAAGCCACCATGTATGGGAGGTAGGCGTGGATTAGGTACGATTTTGCCAAATATCATAGTGATAGTCTATATTATATATAAAAGCCTATGTGCAAAATTCCAACACATTTCTGCAATTTGAGCAGATTTTTAAGGGATTTTACGGTTAACGTAAATTTCGATTCAAATTTCATTGACAAGATTTATATTGAAGACCAAAGCGTATATGTACAATTTCAAGGCAGTTCATTAATATTTGTGGATTTTGAAGAGATTTTACGGTTAAAATAAAGTCACTTTGTATGGGAGGTAGGCGTGGTTTCATCCGATTTGGCTCATTCTGGAACATGATCTTCCTTTTTTAAAAAGAAGCTTATTTATTCAATTTCATTGCGATAGCTTTAAAATTACGGCTGTAATCGTGTCGACAGACGGACAGATAGACGGATACACGGAAATCGACTCAGGAGGTGATGCTGATCAAAAATATATACACTTTTCTATACCTGCCACGCCTCCTTATTGGCGTTACAAACGGAATGGCAAAGTTAATATACCCCTTACGCAGTACGCGTTGGGGTATAAAAATACATACAAAAACTCTTTAAAAGCAAAACTACTTTCTAACATTCTTCAACAGTAATCGTTTCCCTAAACAACAAGTTTTACACACATGTTTTTTTTAATCCACAAAAACAACACGCAACATATGCTTGCAACATTATTAGTTACAACAAATATAGACAAACGTAAAATTCAATTAAAACATTCCAATTGGCAACCCTCTATTAGTCACACAAAGCAAATAAAATTTGTCACGCCATCAAAGTGGCACTGAAAAAGGGTGGTAAAGTTATAAAAATGCAAGTTAATACACATAAGTGTTATTTTACACACATTCTTCGCAGCTTTTTACAGGAGTATGATACTAATCAAGGCAACGATTATTTAAATTTGCATTAGGAATTATGAAAGCTCTAAAATGATCAACTGCTGGTAGATATATCTGAAAACTGTCTAACTACTCGTAACGTAACACAAAAATAATTCCGTCCCAAATAGAAACTAGTTCTTCAAAGTGTTCTATTAAAAAAACATCCGTTCAGAAGAACTTCCAACTTGCATAGCTTTCCTAAAATACAAACTTCAGAGTGTACTAAATACTTTCGAATACTAAATAATACATAGCTAAGAAAATAAAGCACACAAAATAGCAAAAGAAGGGTCGCCACTTCCGTTGCCAACTTCGTTAGCTTTCGTGCTACTAAAGTAGTTCGTGTCGCACAAAGTCAGGCCAAAAGGAATCTAATTAACAATTTTCCATTGAGTGCGCAGATTACGAGGAATGACAATGATGTCAAACTGAATTTGCAACAATTTTGATGCTTTTAGTGTTGCATTGTATGCATTCGAGTGAGTGCCAGACGGAAGTCGCTGTGCGGTATCAGGAATGAAGTACCTAACTGACGGGTATGAAACGGTGTAAAGAAGAAAAACGGGTAAAGCTTATAAAATAAAAAAAAAAAAAAATCGCGAAAACATGCTTAGACCGAACAGAGCAACATGGAAAGTGGCAAGGATGAGACCTATATTGAGAGGATAAAAGGTACTAACTTGCAATTAGTTGTATAAGATGGAGAAGAGAGTGACAGCCAGTGATTTGCTATTGTTGCCGTTGTTGTTGTTGTTGTTGCTAATCTTGTTGTTGTTGTTGTTGCTCAAAGCACAAATAAGGCAGTGAGTAGCTTAAGAACCAATTCACAAGAAAAACAGACGAAAGCCATTCTAGCAAGATACTTTTACAGGTCCTGATTTAGATATTTGTGAAAGTATAATTTTATATCTTTGTCTTTAAGGGGTTACCCCACTTGCAGCTCAAAAGAAATTGGTAATTTTCACGAATTTTTTAAGAAAACCACCAAACTTTTCTTGACAATCAATCTAACATCTTAAAGTGAATACGTTGAACACCTCTCAGTAATTTTTTTATTGAAAAATATTGTATAGTTTTGGAACAAATAGTTTTGTTTTGCGGTGACAAACTGGTTTATAATAATATAAACTGGTGATGGGTCGATCGATTTAATAAAATATGCATTTTTGACAAAATGCCGAACAGTCACTAAAATAAATAGTTCACTAAAATAAAAAACGGTAATTTTTTGACTATAAAACGGCCATTAAAAAAAAAGCCATGATTAACCACTACATTTTTATTTATTAAAGTCATCTACGCAACGTATTCTTCTCTTTCAACGCTCATATCTCAGACAATTTTATTCGATTCGACTTGTTATTTAAATATTCATTTGCATTTCTTCTTCAAAAAGATGAAAAAAAACCGACGAAAATTAAAATTTACAAAGGGGGCGGGGATAACCCCTTAATATAATAGTTAAGTAAATGTTTAGTTAGGGGAATTCTTTGTACTTAATATTTTCAAATCTATATCAATGAGTCTCCATCTCATTCCTTTGAGACCGACTATTTTTAGGTTACATTATTTTAACTTTAATTGAATTAATAAATTAAATTTAAACTTTATATCTTTAATTTAAGGTTCCTTTTTATCTTCGCCAAAACTATTTACAAAAAAAAAAAAATTTTAATTCACTTAACTCGAAACCGATATGAAACAATTCTTTTCCGTTTTTCATAAGTTTTTAAAATCTGGATATTTTTTTTTTAAATTAGGACGTTCTAAAGTCATAATTTAAAAAAAAAATATTTTTTATTTTATATTTGTTCAGTTGTTTAATATTAATAATATTTTTGGAGCCATAATATCTAATAATATTCACTGGAGTTCTCAATTTTAAGACCGTAGCTTCGTTACATGACAACATGAGCATTCGCAGGAGTTAATGGAGGGGTATTTTGCCCCTGGAGTTAAGCGAAAGCGATATTATTATATAAAAAACAATTGTACCACCTTCCGACACAGTCCCAAGAAAAACGTTACATATTCTGATAGTGGGGCTCAAGGCAAACAATCGCCCACTGTCAGTTTTTGTCAGAGCAAATTGTTTACCTTTGATTTGCAAATTGTTTGTAGCTATTTTATTTTTTTTTTAACATTTTTTTTTTTTGCAAAAAAATTCTGTTGAGATACAAAAGTGTTAAGGCTATGTTTCTTGATCTTACTTATGATCCCCCAAAAAACTACCACGCCTTTAAAAATGTTTTGTTTTTATTTGAATGATTTGCAGAAATGTTCATTTTTCACATGGATTTTTTTGTACAATTTTATATCCCCAACGCCTCTCTCACACAGTGCCACAACGTCTTGTCCCTCGAAGTCCAGTCACACTCTTATTTGCAAGAAGTTTGGAATTTTTATATATTTTATCAGTTTGTTATGAATAGCTCACGTTATATATATTATAATTTATAACTATATGACATTTTAATACATCATTATTAAAAACCCTAGGAATTGTTTAATACTTAAAAACATTGAGGTCTAGATAAGGCAATTTTTTTCTGAGTCGCTGTCCGTGGTGATTAAAAATAGTTTTTAATGCTTCCAATCAAAGGAAATCCCTGGACTTTGTCAGCATTGTTCTCAGCATATTTTTTGTGACCCACTCCATTATAACATTTCGTCACAAATATTCGACCCTCTCCTTATTATATGAATGATCTCTAACAAGGAAAGGTCCCCAGGTGTCACTCACCGATTTGAATAATTTTTGGATATGTGATAGAGGACGAAAATCTAAGGTCGACGAATTTTTTTATACGTGTTCAATCGATAGATTACGGTTTCTAAATGACGTTTTAAAATCAGCGAAAACTTCGTTTTTTTGCCATAATTTTACTATTTTCCATAGAAATATATACAAATTTGGTATCAACCGAAAGGTATTTTAAAGCCGCATATGCTGGCATCCATTTTGGAGAAATAAATTTCATTGTAATTTTTAACAGTATTTAGCCGATAATTTTCGAAATTGATTCATTTTCATTTATATTTGATCTAAGAGAATTCTAAAAGTTACCTTTGTTTTTGTTTTTTTAAATTTTTAACTTCTATATTAAAATTTTTTTTATTAAAATATGCATTTATTTTCTTAAAAAAATTTTTTTTTTAGGGATGAAGACCACAATATGGATATCAAAAATTTTGTTTTTTCTCCAAATTTCCGTATGTGTAAATATTTGATCGGACAAGTTTATATTTAAGAGGGCTTCTATACAACTTTGTGCTTTAAACTTGTTTGCCCGAAGGAATGAGAAAAACCATCGGAAATTTAAAAATATGGCTTTCTATGTAAATATCTCCGCTAGTTTTCAACATATATCGCTGATTTTAAAACGTAATTTTGAAACCGTAACCTATCGATTAAGCACGTATAAAAAAATACGTCGACCTTAGATTTTTGTCCTCTATCACATATCCAAAATTTATTTAAATCGATGAGTGACACCTGGTGTCCTTTCCTTGTAAGTAAGTTCATTTTGCTTATGACTTTCCACTTTTAAAGTTACAAGACAATAAAAATTTAAATTTTATAATAACAAAATATGGTTCAAATGGTTCAGCAGAATGAATGAAATGAAGCTTTCTATAAAGTTTTGCTATAGTAACCTTTAGCACATGAAAAAGTCAATATGTACGCTTAACTATATTTTTTGTTAATACAAATAACATATGTAAATAATTAAAGAATAATCCGAAAAATCTCAACTACAAATAGACCCGATAAAATAGGAAAGCATTTTTATAAAATAGATATTTTTCTCTTTGGAACATATCCATTGATTCCTAGAATAAGGCTACTTACCAGGCAACGTAAAAAAACTTTTGGCAAATAAAAGTTATTCAGCAACATTAAAAAATTTTCTTTCGTCTACGACTGTTATGAGCCAACGTTCAGGGCAGGCCCTAGGGTCGAGCCAGTAAGGCCATTAAGGCCAGTAAGGCTCTGGGCGAATGGCAAATGGGGCGCCATCTATCGTATCGCCCTTCATGCCGGAAACGCCAAAATAAAAATAAATCGGCTTCAAGTTTTTAATTGCATCTGATGCATTTTAATGCAAAGAATATTCCCTCAAAAAGAATTCAATTTGGTTTAGAAAAAATCATAAAATTCGATGCAAAGACCGCCTATGTGATTTTATAATGTTTTTTTTTCATGTCAAAAACGTCAATGTGCCTATTTTTTCACCTTAAAAATTGTCAAAATTAATAAACAAGCTTTTTAAAAATGTTCTTCTTAGGATACGTTCAGAATAATTTTTTCCATCAAAGGTTAAGAAAATCAGCGGTTTGTAGAGGCTAATAATTAACTTTTCTTTAAAAATGGTACATTTTCTGGGTTCAACAAATTCCCTTAAATTGAGATGGAGACTGCCAATATATTAGAATACATTGCGCTTACTCTCTTTCCAAAATAGAATAAAGAATCACTGATCTATTTCATCTGTAGCGATTACAAGCTCATTCTAAGTGAAAAATGTGGACATTGGCGTCGTTGGCATGAAGAAAATGAACGTTTGTGAACAGCTTGCGACTCTGTAAAATCTTTGATAATTAAGGTAATTACAAAATTCTTTTTGCAGTTTGATTGTCAAAACATCTATGAAAATATGATAATATGAGAAATTGACCTTCTGACCTGGGAGCTATACGGAAAGAACTGAATACACTACCAGAAAAACGTAATTTTTGAGATTGCTAAAAATCACAAAAATCGAAATTGGAAGATTTTATTAAATTCATTGTTTGTCGGTTACATTTCTAATTATCTTAGTGCTTTTACAAAAATGTATATGGTTTTTGAGAAAGTATTTTATATTGTTAAATTGATTGCTGATTGCTTAAAAAGGGAGTAATAGTGTCCATTGCCCTTGCTGTGTGTGGATTTCGACGCTCGGATGTTGGCGCTCCTTCTGATGACTAGATTTGTGATTTTCACCGTGTCTACTTGCTTTTTTCAAAGGCGTTTAATGTTGTGGTCTCCTAGTGAAGTTCTGAACTATTTGTTAGAAAATAATTTAACCGAAAAATTCTAAAAATCTAGAAATATAAAAATTTTGGTAAAAAGAAAGTTCTTTTTATTAAATTTAATATTAAAATAAAATTATTCATAATTGAGGTTAGATAAACAAAAGTTAAAAAAATAAGGAGCGAAAGATAGACCTTTGGCCTAGGGTACCATAAATGCTCGGGCCGGCTCTGCTAACGTTACAACAACAAATTGAAAATAACTATTATCAAGCAACGTATAAAATATTTTTCTAAATATCCTCTCAAATAAAGAAGTATTTCGACCTCAAAAAATAAATTATGATTTTAGGATCTCTGGAAAAGTCTCACCAAAATCGGTTTTATAGTTGAACTATTATGATATTAAAAACTGAACTCCCGAGTAAAAATAATTAGCAGTCGAAAAAGGGGCAAGTTATTTAGCCTTAGTTATCTTATTTCTAATTTTTGTTAAAACTAATCTACATTTATTCGACTAAGTTTTAAATTTATTACTTTATTATTACTTCATTTTTAGTTTTTTAAACTCGGATTCTAAAAATAAGCTTATTTTATTTGTGACTTTCCTAGCAAGAAACTCGAATTGTATTGACAAAAATCGAATAACTAGTAAAACTGATTTCAATCCTCTGAAAATTTGTAAAGCTTTTTAAAATATATTAAAAAATCATAAATAATGGCATAGTATGAGTATAGTACTCTGGAATAAGTTATCTGTTGTTGACTTGCCATTGCACCATGAACCTAAGCTAGTTTATGTAAATAACTATTCGTTAATATTATTATACAGGGTAACCAAGAATATTTACAAAAAATTTTTATTTAAATATTAACAAAAAACTCCGAAATATAGATGAATATTTTTTATTTAAAACTGTGATATTTCGGTACACATGATAGTTTATTTAAAGTCATTTGTGAAATGAAGTTAAAAACACATTATTTTTGTTTTTCAATTTAAAGACTTACTAAAATAAAAAAAAAATTGAACTGACCTTCCAGGCGTCTTGTATTGATAGAATTAACACAAAAAAATTTAGAAAATATAAATACATGAACTTTCTATTAGACCTTACATAAACACACAATATAACATAAACTACACCAAAATTTAATATTTTTTTCCAACATGTACTTCACATACTTCAATTCTGGGAAAAGTATGTCAGTAAAATATTTGAAAGTTTTTACTTGGTATCCAGTTAAAACTTAACAAAAGTTAAATTTAAAAAATTAAATTTGACTTTATCAAAAAAATTTTTATACATTCTGAATACTGCTGAAATCGTTGAAGTTTTAATACCTCTACTTTCAGGAAACCTTTATATGGACAAAAGATTTATTCTTGTCCATACAAACTGTCTTTTTTTTCTGAGCGCATTTATTTAAGATTTCAAGACTTTATCTTTAAAGATTTGATTTGAAACACATTCATTTTTTAAATCTTACATCTAACTTGTCTGTGAACATTTTGTATTTAGTGTAAGCAACTGATACTGCTGCTCAACTGCTTTCATAGCGCCTCCTGGTTGGGGTTAGAACGTGCTTACGGTCAAAAGATGCTGCTGTTTTTGCTCTTGGCCTGACTTGAAACTCGCTGCCTGCCTGCAGTGTTACCATTTATATTGTCGAGTGGCTGAAATTGCAGCAACACTTTCTCACAAATGACAAGTAGGGTAATTTTTATTCTCTACACTGCACTCTAGCACATTCATGCTTTTAAGCTTTTATCTTTATAGAAATTAAGTTAAGACTTTAATTGGCATTTTTTAGCATGAAGCTGAAGTAGAACTTAAGATAATAAAAAAGTTCCTTCTGTAATTTTATAAAACAAGTATTAAAGCTGAAAAGAGTCGCACAAACTCATCTCAACAAGTGTATTTGATAGTCATTTGTAATACAATTAAATTTTATAAAACCACTAGGAAGAAATTATTTAAACAAAACATAATTTTTTAGATTAATCCATTTTTCAGCCTGATCACATCGTTTTACGTTTCTCTTAAGATTTACTCCCAGCTTCCTAAAGTAGCTTAAAGTTTCTGCCTGACAAATTTTGCTTTTTTAACACGAGCAATTATGTATATTTTTCCGTTATTTTTAATTTTTTTCTCTTATTGGCACTTACGTGTTATTTCCCACTGCCTTACGCTAATTTTGCTTTAATGCATTGTCCTAATTTTAACCGTTCAATTAGTCATTTTCTCAGCCATTTTGGTTTTTGTCGTTCTCTTTCTTGTGCAGCACACAATAACAATCCCTTCTTTATACACCATGTCCTCGCCTGACTACGCTGTAGGGTTCAGTCTCATTTTTTATTTTTACTTCTACTCTACGTCTTTTGTTTTAACATCCATGCGTTAAAATCTCTCCGCAATTAACGCTTTTGTTTTCTATTCTGTATTGAGTATTTTTGCAGCTCCGATTTGCAGAATTTCGAGGAGAGTTTTCTCAAAGGGGAAACGGTGTATTACCCCTTTTTGGGATATTTGATAGGGGCAATTTTACACTTCGCAGCTACACTTTGCGCAAAACTAAAGGAAAATGTTTTGAAATTGCAGTGAGAGAATTACACAAGAAATAACGGTGTTAACAAAGGTTAAATTACACAGTGCAACAAACTCAAATGATCTAAAAATATTTCTGTGATTTCCCTTAGAGTGGGTTTTCATTACAAAAATAAAAAATAATATACCTACATAAAATTGAAAACAAGTTACATGGAACGTGTGGCGCCCGTGGCATACTGGCTAAGGTTCGTAGCTGGTATGCGATAGAACCCCGGTGCGAAATCCATCTGACACAGAAAGTTTTTTTTCAATTAAATTCGTTTATCTGTTCGACCGTCACCTCTCTGTAGACAATGGCAAACCTCAGAGAGTAAAAATTGCCATGAAAAGCTTCTTGAGAACATGAGCAGTTCGAGGTCGCCAGAAAGCTTATAGGTCCAGTTATCGATCATTTATGTTCAAACATTTTACAACAAAGTGTGTTGTGCAATTTATAGGGGCCATCCCCTGAATGGTGGTTAAGGCTTAAAAAAAGAAATGGTGCACAATATTAAATGGTGAAACTATTGTCACCGCTTATTTTTATATATATATAAATTTCTATATTTTCTTTGCTACCTATAGCGATATAATTTTGTGATATTTTGTGATATTTGTGATAACTTTTAATACTCAGCTCCTATAAGACATAGAAAGATAAATTAAAAATCATAAAATGGGCACACTTTGTCCCTTAATCTGACACATAAAAAATGCTTATAAAAAAATTTCTTCATATTAAAAAATTATTACATTTTTTTGTTCAAAACGTGGTATTTTGCAACTTTAAGAGATTTTTTAAAGAAAGCAGTGAGTTGCAGTCATAAATTTATTTGTAGAGCAATTTTCAACTTGTTGTTTAAACATAATTTTCTTTTTAAATTCTGACTAATCAGCTTTTTTGCTAACAGCCCCTTAAAAATTTGAATTTTGAGAATTTGCTGAATATTGCTGACTTTGGGGTTAAATATCTCTATTGGACACGGGTTATAAAATTTGAAATTTATTCACAAGAAAGTACATATATTGCAGTTGAAATTTTATGCATGACAAAATCGTATAACTTATTTTACCAATATTTCCCGACAGTAAAATTTTTTTCATTGTGCTTAGAACTGTAAAAAAAAAAATAGTTTTTTTAGTCCGAATTTAGCTTTTGCGAACTTTTTTTTGAAAGTCCATTCGAAGTTGAAAAAATGGGTAAAAATAGTGTTTCGGAAAAGTCCAACACCGAGAAAAAAATTTAAAAAAAAACTAGTATAACTAATAACATGGCTTCGGCAGTTTTCAACCTCCCAAGTACTTCATCAGAACGCCTAAGTTTTACATGTTAACTTGCCTATTTCAATTTGGGTGAAAAATTACCAAGTATTTGGTAATTTATATATTATTTAAAAAAAAAAAAAGAATTGAATTGCAAAAATATAACTTTTTTCCGGGCTTAGGTTAATTTTTCCTGTTTTTGAAGCCGCCGCCCCTCGTTCTGTGACTTGCTTTGCTTGACTGAAATCGGCAACTACACGCATTTTTCTTTTATCAACACCGTTTTTTTTTTAGAAATTCATGGCTCGACTTCTCTTCGCTGCTTGCGTTTATTATAACAATACCATTAAAATAAATTAAATATCAAATATAAAAATTGTACCTTCGCCTGCAGTGGAGATTTGAGCCCACACCCACCGATACCACCAATTAAAAAGTCACTACACAACGCATCGAGCCATACTCCTTCGTTACGCAGATTGATTGATTCAATATTAATTACAACTGAAGCTAAGCTGCAGCGTAACACAATAATCTATTCATAAATTTTTGTTGTATGGCTATCAACAGAATACTGTGACATACTGCATCTGTTAATACAGCATCTGTTAACACAGTTGCAGTTATGTAAGCAACCATTAGCATGGCTTTTTGGATCAGTGGGTAGAGCGATGGACTGGCACTAAAAATTCCAAGTTCAATTCCGCACAGCGGAAACAGAAATATTTTTGTCTTTTCTTTTTGTTGATGAAATGTAGTAAAATTTACTGGTGTGAATATCAACGTGTATTTCTAAAGTGGCGGCCGTGGCGTAGTTAGTAGAGTGTGTGGCTCATACGCCCGAGAACCCAGGTTCAAATCAAACATAAAACAGAAAGTTTTTTCGATTGAATTAATTTTTTTGTTCGGCCATCACCTCTCAGCAGACAATGGCAAACCTCAGAGAGTAGAAACTGCTATGAAAAGCTTCTTGAGAACATAAGCCGTTCGGAGTCGGCATAAAACTTGTAGGCCCAGTTCTCGATCATTTGTGTTCGAGCATTTCACAACACACACTGCACAATTGATCAAAAGAAGCTCGGTCAAAGTCTTTTCAAGGGCTAAAATGGCCATTTTTCGTTTTCGCTCGTTCGTTTTTTAATCTACTTTATGTTATTTTTGAATTAAAAAATTATTTTATTAAAAAAAAAAGCATTAAACTATCAAATATATCCCTCTCTCGTGTGTCTAACGACGCACCTGTTTTGTGTTTTTTTTTTTTTGCTTCAGCCATCCATGCTAGTTATTTTTAATTTGTATTTTTGAATTTTGGGCTTAGGTGAAACATATATTTTTTTTTTGGCAGGATATCGTGCCAAAGCAATGTATGTGCTTTCAAAGCAATGCATTAAACAATAAATTGCTTAGGCGAATAAGCATAAGATTATAATTCCCATACAATTCTCTCTGCCCAAGCCGACTTAGGTGTTTTAACTATTGCTTTTTTTTTTTTGGTGTACATTAAAAAAAATCACTTCTTTTTAGTCTTAGTTACATGCAAAAAACAAAAAAACTGACAGAAAAATTTGAAACTCATCTTGAACTAAAAAAAAAAATAATAATAAAATTAAAAAACTCGTAAAAAACTCAAATTTTTTAAGACAAGCGAACCATTTCTCCAAATAAGTTAAAATTTAACATTTGCGAGCTTAGAGCAATTGTTTATCAAAATGCTTCATTAGATTTGCAAATTTCCACCACACGAAAATTGATTTCAGCAACCACTTTCTAGAAATGTAGCCACTGTGCGACTCCAAAAACTCTTATGTCAAAATGTACAACAAACTCATTATTGCCAGCATAAAATATAAGCCTAGGTAAGTTCGAAAACATGTCTTATTAGTTTATTGTACTAAAAACAAACAAAGTCGTATTTGTCTATGCTTTTTAATATTGCATTTGCGCAATTATGTTAATAGATAATTAGAGTCTCTTATTGAATTTTACTTGCAAGTTTTATCTACTGTTGACAATTTAAATACATAATATAAAAATTCAAAAATATTAGCGTTACTTACCAGGAAGACATGAACCGGGCATGCCAAAGTTTTTCAGTTGCGGAAAACCTAAAAAAAAATACAAATATATTTTATTAAAGGAACTTGTTGGTTGTTTAAGTAGGTTAAAAAGGTTATTTAGTAGCTTTTATGTTTTGTAGTAAGAACAAAAAAAAACATTTCAAAACAGGAAATCTCTAATAAAACGGATTTCATCAAAAAATTAAAAATAAGTCAAACAATCGGCTAGTCACATGTATATTTATTATTAAAAATATTAAAAATATACATAAATTTTATTTCGCATTCAGCTCAATGAAAGTTTAATGAAGCGCATGTAATTTTCAAAAGAAAAATATATCTTTCAACAAGCTTCGCAGAGTCCTTTCCTTTTAATCTTCCGATGTTTCTCAATTAAATTAACCCTTATCACACTTATTTCAAGTGTGCCTTTAATTGACTACTCAAAATGCGTCACCGACAAAGACGACGTACGTCTAGTGCCACTTGATTCCACAAAGTGTACCCAATTGCAACAAAATTCTTCACACCTCCACACAATGAAACCTACTCAAAAAGCAGTTGCAAGCACTTAAGAGCTCAGAATACAAAGCATACAAATTTTCAAACAAATTCACACCAAAATATTAGAAGAAAACTTTTAACACTCGTCTAAAAATATATAGAACTTTAATCTGCGGTCCTCTTTTTAGTTTTTAAAATAATTTTAATTTAAATTTAGACGCCCAAAAATCAACTTAAACATTTATACAACCAACCACACAAAGCGTTGGGTGGTCGGAATAAATGATCTAAATAACATTAAGTTTTCCCGACCGGCTCAGATATCAAAGAAGAAAACAAAAATTAAGCTAAAACAAAACTTTAAGCACTGTTTTCCCCTTTCATTGAAGTATGCACCTTTATTGGCAGCCTTTAAAACAGCTGTCAGTTATTGTAGCCTAAAGAACATACGCAGTCCCGAATGCTCTCTGGCAATTGTTAATTTGGCATCACGTTAATTACGTGCACATTTTTTAACGCTGGCAATTTTCGGCACTCAACTGATTTGAGTGGTCTTCTGATAAGATGCCAAAACAGCGGTCGAATTTAAGTAATCTTGTCACAACAAAGACCAGACAACTGACAATATTTTTTAATTTAAAGATGAACGTATACTGTAAAGTACATTGCTGTGGTACAACTATACAACTGTATACAACTGTAAAGTGACGTTGCTGTGGTTCAAAGATAAATGATTAGCAAATCGAATTTTCAAATAATGTTGAAAATAAACTTATTTGGTGACCGAATTTAAATGGAACGTTTATTTCAAATATTCCAAATACAGAAATCTATATTTTTTAGGGCTCAAACATATAAACACAATTCAAGCCATCCGAAGAGTCGAAGGAGAATATTTTATTAACTTAAACTGATATTTTATTAACATTTATTAACTTAAATAACTAATAATATATAAATTATCCTATGATATAACTTTTCTGGACTGACAAATCTATTTTTTTTTAAGACCAACTTCTCTTGCGGCGCACAGTGGAATTATGGCAGAAAAAATCGATTTTCCGACCAATCTACTTTTATTATGTGGTCATGCAGACTTAAAGAGAAATGTTGAATTATGAAGAATTTAATGCTTTCCTTAAAATTTTATTTAATTTTTTTATTAGAAAAAATTAATCAAAGTCATAGGCGGATAAAAGCAAAAAATTGATTTGAATTTTCATACAACTTAGCAGTGTATTTGTGTTAACAGAAATATGTTACTAGCAAATTATTATAACTTATTTTAAAAGTATATCTTATTGTCATAATTCTAACAAGAAAATGTTGTAGATTTCATGAATATTTTTAAAGTTATCAGATAATCAGAATTGGTACATACAATTTTTTTTCTATTTTCTATGGAATATATAAACCAAATAAAAATTCCATATGGAATATATATATATCGGTCTTCCTCGGTCGTCTCATTATGATATTATGAAATCTGAGAATTTCATCTTTAAATATATGTAAAAAAAGTTGGTACATGTTTGCAGCCGCCGAACAAAGTTTTTAAAAATTCGAACATATATCACAACAATTTCAATACAAATTAGCAATGTTATATGCAAATAAAAAAAAATGGTGCATACTTTTAGGGTAAAAGTATTTTAATAACTGTTATTATTAAAACCAAAGTGCTGTCAATTAGAATGTAGTGAAAAAAGGTTTTAAAAAAACCATATGAATAATTTTTTTTTAAACCAAATAACAATCGTTGTATAAGCTTGTAGAAAAAATTCTAAAATGAGTTAATTTTCTGTGTCATTTAGGAAATTGTAGGAAATGTAAATTTTTTTTTTTACAAGTTTTATTGGGTCAAAAAACTTGGCACTTAGAAGTGAAGGAATCGAAGCAGTGATCGAAGTTATTCGAAAACGCTTTCTTGGACACTTTAATAAGCGATTTGAAGAAGCCAATAGAAGAACATATCGTTTGTTTAATACAGACATGAAGTAAGTTTTTAAACAAATATATAGTGTGCAAGCTAATAATAAAAGATGTTCAAAGAAGTTTTGTTGGAAAATTTAAAGCTAAGTGGCAAACGCAGCAAGAAATAAACAGCGGTTTCTATTAAAAAATTAAACGTGGCTAAGCCGTAAGTAAAATTGCGGTTTATATTAAATACATTTCTTGTGCTAAAGAAATTATTATCGAGTGGATTTTTAAACAGTAAATACGACAATATCAAATATAAATTATTAAAAAAAATAATAATAACAAAACAAAAAAAAACCCAACCTGCTTGATATTGAGTAGGGGACTAAAGAACTCATTAATTGGTTTGGGCTACTAATTTTTCATCACCTGGTTAGCTCAATAAAAGTGCTCTAGCTTCACGATCGGAGAGCCTTTGGCTTGAAAACAACTCGGAGTAGTAACATTATTTATATTTCTTAATATTTATTGTTGTAACTTTAAAATAAACGTGTTAAATCTCAAAATAAAATAACACGTTTTTTAGCAATTTAATGTTTGTATTCATTATGATAAAGTTAGCTTAAAATGTTGGGAACTTAGGGAGGTAGTGGGCATGCCATTTTTTAAATGTACACATATATTTCAGATTCTTGAGTGAGTTGTTTTAATAAAAATTTAATACGAATGAAAGTATTGTGTTTTCAATTTATGTATTATATGAGAGGTAGGCTAAATACGCTAAATTTTAATGGTATACAACTATTCCGTCTTAGTGCTATGCAAATATCGTATAAAAAGTTTGGGAGGTGGGCGTGGCAAAATGTTTCTTTTTAATATAAATACATATTTCAGATAGTGGCAGCCGTGGCGCAGATGGTGGTGGCCGTGGCGCAGTGGATAAAGTGCGTGGCCCATACGCCAGAGAACTTTGGTTCAATTTCCTCCTGACACAGAAAGTTTTTTCCATTGAATTAATTTTTCTTTTCGTTCGCCACCTCTCTGCAATCAATGGCATAACCTCAGAGAGTAAAAACTGTCATGAAAAGCTTCTTGAGAACATAAGCCGTTCGGAGTCGGCATAAAACTTGTAGGTCCAGTTCTCGATCATTTGTGTTCAAACATTTCACAACACACACAACACAATTGATCATAAAAAGCTCGGTCAAAGTCCTTTCGAGGGCTGAAATGGCCATTGGTTTTTTTTATATTTCAGATTCTTGAAGTAGTTGTTTTGATATAACTCCAATATGAAAAAAATAAAGCGTTTTCAAATTTTGTATGGAATGAAACCACTGTGTGGCGTAGCAAATTGGAATGGGGTGTAAAATGTAACATCTAACAGAGTAACACAAATTCAGCGCATGTACACTCTAAACGATTTCTATTGAATTTTACGACGATAATCGTCGGCAACGCTTTTACGACTGAAAGTATGTAAATTTACACATGCACATTCATAAATATGTTTTGTTTAACGATTTACACACTGATGTGTAAAAATTTAAACTCACTTATGTTTATTTTGTAAATGTGTTTAAAAAATATTTAAATGTATGCATGTGAAAATTTAGAATGCCTCATTCGGAAAAACGTTGCCGACGATTGGTACACCGAGAAAAAAGCTTATGTTAAATTGAAAAAAAACCTAGTATAATTTATAATATGGCTTTGGCAGTTTTCAGCCTCCCTAGTACTTCATCAGAACACCTAAGTTTTACATGTTGACTTGCCAATTTTTATTTGGGTGATAAATTAACCAAGTATTTGATAATTTTTTATACACCACTTTTTTAAAAAAAATTGAATATCAAATATATAACTTTTTTTCGGCTTTTGGTTTTGTTTTATTTTCCTTTTTTTAAAGCTGCCGCCTGCTCCCATTTTGTGATTTGCTTGACTGAAATCGGCAACAACACACATTTTTCTTTTATCAACACCGTGTTTTTTTCTTAGAAATTAATGGCTTCTCAGCTTTTCTTGCTGCCTGACGTGTATTAAATTAAACAAGAATATTAAATTAAATTAAATTAAATATAAAATACAAAAATTTTACTAACCTTCACATGCCGCTGAGATTCGAACCCACAACCATCCGATACCACTGTGTATGAAGTCACTACGCTACGAATGGAGCCAAACTCTTTCGTTACGCGGAGTGATTTATTCAATATTAATTACAACTTAAGCAAACACAATAATCTATTAAAAGATTTTTATTGTACTGCGACATACTGCATCTGTTAATACAGCATCTGTTAACATAGCTGCAGTTATGTCAGTAAGTAGTAGCAAGGCTGCTTGGATCTAAGGGTAAAGTGATGGACTGGCACCAAAAGTTCCAGGTTCGATTCCACACGGCGGGCAAAGAAATTTTTGTTTTCTTTTATTCTTTTCTTTTTGTTCATGAAATGTAATAAAATTTACTGGTGTCAATAATACGTGTGTTTTTAAATTAACTTTATGTTATTTTTGAATTTAAAAGTGTTTTTATTACAAAAAAAAAACATTAAATTATCAAATCTATCCTTCTCTCGTGTGTCTAATGACGCAGCTGTGTTTTTTTTTTTGCAGAAAATAGCTCAAAACTATGCTTAAGCCATCCATGCTAGTTGTTTTTTAATTTTGTATATTTGGTTTTTGGGCTTAGGTGAAGGTATGGACTTAGGTTGGGCTTAGGTATGTACTTTCAAAGCAATGTATTAAACAATAAATTGCTTAGGTGAATAAGCATAAGTTTAATATTCCCATACAATTCTTTTTACCCAAGCTGACTTAGGTAATTTACCTATTGCTTTTTTTCTCGGTGTAGTTAAGAAGCATTTATATCAGAGCCGTAGCTAGAGAAGTTTTGCTTCTAGAACTAACAAATTTTTTTCAAAATTAGAAAACGGTAATATTATAATAAAAATAAAACTTTTAGGGAGTTTTGAGTTAAATTTTTTTCTAAAATTATAAATTGAGCAGATATTTAGTTTTTCAGGAGTTCACAAAAAAATTAGTGAAATGAGTGCATAAGTGGTAATAAAACCTTTTTTAAAAAAAATCCGACTACAAAATTACTACAAAGTAAAAAATAATTTTAACGTAACTTTTCCTTTTTAGTTTCTTGGTCATATTTGGTAATTTATTTAAACATATTATTACATTGGAAAACTAATTATTTTAATTTTTATCTAATTTGTTTTATTATCATAAATATATTAATTTCTTTATGAATGCAAAAGCTTTTAATGTCGGCGCTAATTTAATCAGACTTTTAATCAGAAGCGCCAACTTCAAAGCTTTTGAAAAAGGCACTTAGTATTTAAAAAAAAAAAAAAATGTAACTGTTACAAATTTTTTCCGAATTTCGGTGTATTTTTTTATTTTTTCCCCGAACAGCTCAAGACTATGCTTAAACCATTCGTCCTATGGTTTTTTAAAATTTTGTATTTCAGGGATTTGGGATTTTGTTCGTCAAAATACTCCAACTCGAAATATTCGGATTGGCACACTTCTAGCTAAGAAAAATTCGTAAAGACCAGGTTATTAAAAATAATTGCACATTTTTTTGCATCTGCATTAGGTAAAGCTTAAGAAAATATTTCCACAAGATTGTATTTAAATTTTTTTCAAATTTGGATTTTTTTTTTTTCAATACAACAAGAACAAAAGATAGTTTTTAACAAAAAGTAAAAATCACAGCTCTGGTAGTTTTCGTCCCATTTTCATGTTTGATAGCTTATTTTAAAGAAATATTAAATAAAAATCGAGCTGTGAGCCGGCTTTTTGTAAGCTTACACTTGTACAAAATTTATTTGGGTTTTTTGAAAAAAATAGCACTTTTTTGCCATATCACCAAGCACTGACAAGCATCGATGCAAGTGGGCACGGGCTCCTGTGGTTCTAGGTACACAAAATTTTATTTACATTATACGAAAAAAACTAAGAGGGTACCACATAAAAAAAAAACTTCAACTTTTTTGGGACAACCTAGTGTGTATGTCCACAGAAGAGTGTTGCAAGCCCGATCAAAACAAATTTTGATATTAATTGCTGAAACTCTATTCTTGTATCCCTACTATAATATCATATTATTATCTAACAATGAGAACGCAAATTAACCTCATAACTTTAAATACCATTTGCTAGAATCTTGTACGTCATTCCTTGATATTTATTATGAGTCGTTATGATATTTTATTGTACCACTGTGCCTCCGTAGGTACGGTACCAACACAGTGTTGCCCAAGTAAAATCATAGTAGTTAGAAATGCAACAACTTCCAGTGCGTGAGAGTACTTCGTGCCAATACCTGCCCGCACCCACCTCACGAACACCCTAATCAGTAATGCGCTGCATGCGGGATGCAGATGAAGCCATTATTTATTAGCCCTACAAGAGCCCTCATTGCTGACACTCGTTGTTGCTGTGAACTGTGCTGTGTGTTTTTTTTTTTCATTGTGTTAATTTTTCTTCATCCGCAACTTCAACAACAGTTTGGTTAAAACGACACAAGAACAACAAGAAAAAATAACAACAACATGTGACATATCAAAGCAAAATTAAATTTGACAGACAAGCGCGCTAATTCTTGTATAGCTTGTTTTTGTTTTTTTGCATTGTTTCAAGGCGTCATCGTCCTTGTTATACTCGCTTAGTTATTTGCTTTAAATTCAATCTTCAAAAGAAGCATTATGAAGAAAAGGGTTAAAATATTGAATTTTTTTCTATCTTTATTTTTGCAATACACATTGAAGTGCAAAAATTTTTGTAAAGAATTTCAATTGTTTTATAGCAAAACAACAAAAGGAATAATAAAGAGGTAACTATGCTAAACGTAATTACACTGTCGAACACATCTCTTGTGCACAGTTAAATAAAATTTAATTGTAATTTTGATGGATTAACATTTTAAATGAATAAAAAGAAATACTATCAGAAGAAAGATTTTTGAAAAATATTTATTAAAATGGTAAATATTTCACACGGCGGCCGTGTCGTAGTGGGTAGAGTGGGTCGCTCATACGCCAGAGAACCAAGGTTTGAGTCCCCATCTGGCACAGAAAGTTTTTTCAATTGAATTAATTTTTTTGTTCGGCCGTCACCTTTCTGCAGACAATGGCAAGCTTCAGAGAGTAAAAACTGCCATGAAAAGCTTCTTGAGAACATAAGCCGTTCGGAGTCGGCATAAAGCTGCTAGGTCCAGTTCTTGATCATTTGTGTTCAAATATTTCACAACACACACAACACAATTGATCATAAGAAGCTTGGTCAAAGTCTTTTCAAGGGCTGAAATGGCCATTTGGTTTTTTTTTTTTATCTTCCGATCGTTTTGGTTTTCTTCAATATTCCAGAACTTTATTATATACTATATTAGAACTAGTTGTAATTCTTAATTTAATTTATTAAGTATGTATTAATTTTTTCAGCAGATGTTATAAAAATGTGATAATCGCATAATTACAGCTTTCGCTATACTGAAAGTTATTCGGCAGTTTTCACTCTCTGAAGTTTGCCATTGTCTGCAGAGAGGTGACGGCCGAACAGAAAAATTAATTCAATTGAAAAAACTTTCTGTGTCAGGTGGGAATTGAACCAGGGTTCTCTGGCGTATAGACCACACACTCTACCCACAGCGCCACGGCCGCCACATCGGAAGATCAAGCATTTAAAATAAAATTTTTAGTTCAGGAAAAGAAACGAGTAACTTATTTTTATAATTATTCATAGAGTATTGAACCCTTGGTAGCTTTCGATTTGTTCTACACTGTTATCAACGTCAACCCAGATTCAACTTCTTTAAAAATTGTTCGGATTTCATTAGCCTTCAAGCGTAATTGAAGTTAGCTTAAATTAAAGCAAAAAACAAGAAATAAAATTTTAAATTTGTGAAACAAAGCTAATCGAATAAGTTCATATAGGGCTTATGCATGATATGTGTGGCCAAAGAACAGTGTATCATTTTGATCAAAAAAATGTAATTTTGGAACAATTTTTTAAAAAGCTTTTGCCCACAGACACATACTTAAAATTTAGTTTATACATTAATTTTAAGAGTGTTATAGTATTAAAAATATTTTTAAGTAAATTTTTAATTGACCCAGTCGAAGAAAAAAAAGTGCCTAGAGAGCATCACTGTCCCAGCTGTAATATGATATGCTCGACAGTTCTTATGGTTTTTTTTTCTTTCTATCCATCACGTTTATGAAACCACCATGGAATGCTTTTGTTTGATTCAAATATGAAAGCATGCGTCAGACAACAGTGGTAAAAAATGCAAGTGACGAGTTAATTATAAACCAATTATTAGCAAACAAAAGCTGATGAAGGTAACCAAACACAAGAACTAATGCAAGATCAAAAACGGTGAGTTTCAATTAAAATAATACTTCCAGAACCAGCTACAACAAAGAGATCTTTGAGATCTCTTCATCAAATCTGCAAAGAGATCAAATCTGCAAAATTTAGAAAAATCCAAATCAGCAGTTATAAGTTGTCATTCCTTGAAATAAAAATAATATTATGATTTTTCTTTAGAAAAATGTCAAAGAAGTGAACCAAACTATTATATGGAGTAATCATCTGAATGAATTTTGCTAAACGATATCCAAATATTTATGATACAGACAGATTAAGTGTGTTTTAATAGAATATCAAAAAATTTGAATTAGGTTGAATCATTTAAGAGAACACTACAGAAAAGATATGCAAATGTATTTAAAATATTATAAAATAACAAAAGTGGTCAACATTATGGTATCATTCTGTATAATGATCTGTAGAATATCCAATTCTAACAAGGCCCCCAGGTGGCACTCACCGATTTGAATGATTTTCAGATATGTGATAGAGGACCAAAATCTACACACAAATAAAAAACCTTGACAAAATTTTTTGTTAAATCTATACTGACAAAATGTTTATCGACTCAACCTAGGAGTTGGTCGATACGAACAATGTTTTTCATATTGACGAATTCCTGGGTTGAGTTGATAAATTTTTTGTCAGTATGGAGTCTACAAAAGTTTTTGTCTCTTGTTTTTTTTTACTTATTTTTATAAGTGCTGAATTTATGTTTAATGTATAATGGCGTTTAAAAATTAGCAGAAATTTAATTTTGCTTACTTTACTATTTACTATTTTCCATGAAAACATATACAAAGCTGATATCAAACGAAAAGTATTTAAGAGCCAAACATAATAACGTATGCGGAATGAAATTAACCCAAATTTGTCAGCTCTGTAGAAACACCATTAACTGTGATGATACGTATTTATGGATAACTATAAGGCAGCCCCATGTGATCTTGACAAGCTGTTTAAATCTTTAATATTTTTGCTGCTAATATTTAAGGTGTGTTAAAAATTTCGAAAAGAAAGAGCAACGTCGTGAAAGAATTTCTTATTTTTTGTATTTTCATTGGCCAAAATCGAAGATTGTGTCTCATTTTGTCGAAGAAGGAGTCAATCGCCGAACCATTTACAACATCTTGGTAAGGTTCGAAACGAATACGAGATCTCGGATTCGAAACGAGTTCGCAAAAATCCAAATTAGCGAATCCGAAAATTTTTCGGGTTAAACTTTTTCATATGAAAATCTTGAAAAATGATTAGTGCAAATATTCATGTAAAAAACAGACACGATACAAAATATGTAATCATGTAAAAAATATACACTCAAAAAAAAATTAGGATTAAAACACGAATAAAATCTTTGTAGAAATACGAAAGTAGACTATTTCTAGAATGTACAAATGCTTCGTACATAGTAAAAACATTTAAAGTGTTTTCAAAAACACAAACATATTTGAATTCGTTCACTTTGTACATTCTACAAATGCACGTTTGTAAAATCTATAAGATATAAATATGTGAAATATACGAATGTTGTTTGAAAATTTTTAAAGTTTCGGTAAAGTGTTTATATATTCGTACAATATACAAACGCCATTCGTATATTTAAAAAAAATTTTTTTTCGTAAAATATACAATTTTTTCTTTCGTGCAATGTACAAAGGCTGATATGTAGTATGTACAAAACCCTTCGTAGGCTGAAAAGAACAAACAATTTTTGATATATAATAAGTATTTCGTTCATAATACGAAGTTTTTTTGAGTGTAATAGAAATAGAAGAAGAAAATGTTCACAAAATTTAAATAAAATAAAATTTAGTATTCTTATTAATTTTATTACTTAAAGAACAAAATTAATAACATATTTTGATATATAAAAATATATGAACAAAATACTATTGAATTCGAAATGAATACGTTTAGCTTATTGGGATATAATAGGAACGAAAAACAGCTTGAAAAAGTAATTCGATGCAAGGTAATTCGATAAATTCTTATCTTATTACTGTAACTTTTCTATTGCATGTGGCTCAATGCAAGTCTTACACACAGAGAATTAAATTCACTGTCGCAACAGAATTGCTACCCTATCTATACCTATATATACCCGTTTTCCAATAGCCTTGAGTGTAGCAGTCCTCAAGGAAAAACGCATTAATGCCGTATAATTAACACCTGAGATAGGTGCGCAGCTGTTGCTTCTTTTGGTCTAGCAGAAAACTTACCTAGATACTCCAGAATTCGTTCCTCCCAGAAGATTAAGTTAGAACTATTGTTATTATTTATACTATTTATTATTAATAACAACAATTATTATTTTTTTACAACGACAAATAGTTTATGTCGCACGAACAAAAAAACACGACATAACACGTTGGACGACTGGGAGAAATGATACAAGCGTCTTGTGTTTAAGATCGGCTTACTTAACTTCGTATTTGTGAAAGCATTTCTGTTTTACTCGACATGTTGGATGGTTTGCAAACTTTCAGTTGCAAAATTGACTGTTGAGATTGGCGCAACTAAAGGGTGCGATTAATTTAATAAATCCCGAAACTCGACTCGAACCTAAAAATAATACTATTGACCTGTGGCGGATCTAGAATTCCCCAGAGGGGGAGGAGGCTAAGAAAGCAAAAAAAAAAAAACCAATTTGAACAAAATTAAAGAATTACACATGTTAAATCGGTGATTTCATATCAAATCGGAAGCTTTTAGAAACTCACATTTTTGTAAAAATTTGGTACCTTCCACGCCGATAGTACTTAAAAAAAAAAATAGAAATACTTATTGCATATATTTTCTAGAATTTTTTTTTATTTTGCAAGTTACAAATAGTGGAAAATTTAAAAAAAAAAAATTCAAAATTCGTCATTCGGACATGTAGTAAAACAACTATATCTGTGGAGTTGGGGTAAAGGGGCAAATGTCAAATTTTGGAAATATTCAAAATTGCAATTACAAAATTGAAGTCCTTCTCACAAATAGCTGTTCAATTAAAATCAGATTTTGTAGAAACTACCGGTTGCTATAATATTTCTCGAGCATAGACATGTGCATTTTGTGGTGATATTGCAATTTAGTGGTATTGAAATTTAGAAATTGTTGACATTGACCCCTTTTATCAAACAAAATCTGAAAGGACAAATCAAACAAGGACAGCAACTACAATAAGTGTCAAAGTCTATGTTTCCAAGCTCTTGATGCCAAAGGGGTTGTGATGGTTGTATATATGCACAGCCAAGTTTTCTTCACGCATTTGAGAGAATAAGCCAGAATTAGGTTCATGTCTTTAACAAGAAAGTTATTCTTTGCAATCCTTCATCTCTGTATCAGAGAATGCGAAGATGGCTTTTGTGGGGGATATTTGCTAGTTCCATTTTGGCTACATCGTCAGGGACAGCAACTACAATACGTATAAGAGCCTATGTTTCCAAACTCTTAATGCGGATGAAAGGCCGATGCAAGTTGTAGATTACATATAAGCGTATTTGAGAGCATAAGACAGAACTAGTCTAATATCTTCAAAAGATAGCTTCTCATTAAAAAATTGTTTAATTAAAATCGATTTATGTTAGTCATTTTTATTACAATATTCTGTAAAGTGCAGTCTGTCAACAATAAAAATTGGGCGTCAGGCAGCTTTTGTGTTGCTATATCATTCAAGTTATGCACTGATATGGATATACAATAAAGATTTTTTGACTCTCATAAAAAAGAGTGAAAAGTCATTAACATCTGTAAAAATTTTTATAGATTATGTTAGCTTAGGGTTTATTGCCAATATGAGTGAGAAAATGCGCATCGACACCCCACACTCATGAATTTTCAAACCAAACTTTCATTGCCTTTGAAGTTAACTATCAAAATAAGTTTTATGTAAGTTAGTTTTTCTGGTAGAAACAATAACATGATTCAAAGCCGTGAAATGTTAATTAACCCTGTAGCTCCTAAGAATGTGAACATAGACTCTCCCCCCCCTCCCCCCATACGATTTTTTGCTTAGCTCGATATAACCTTTCAGCTCCGTAAATAGTTGCACTCAATTGCGGGGACACCCTGTATATGGAAATCACAAAAATTGACATTTACCCCGTTACCCAAACACCACAGATATATTCAAGACCGTTACTTCTGCAAAAAAATTGCCAACACAGTTTTACCAACAATTTATTTAAAAATTTTAATTTTTCTGGCCACTAAATATTTCATTCATATTTTTCATAGTCAGCTACTTTTTTGGCGTTGAATAATCAATGCTTACTATTTTAAACGAATTTTTTTACAAGTGCCAACACAATTTTTACATACAAAATACTTTTATTTAAATTAAAAATGGGATTTTTAGTATTTTTTTTTTTACTTATTACGGTATTTTATTATTTTTCAGCTGGTAATATGCCTAGTAATATAAAAACAAAGTTATTTAGAATCAAAGAACTAGGATAAAGTGTATGGCTACAAGGCTCAAAGGCCAACCTGAGAATCAATGATTTCCATATCCAAACAGAAACTTTAAACAAATACTGGTTTGTGCTTCATTTGGCAATAGGTAATGAAAGTGGGATTGGCAATAACTTTACTTTAGGGCCCACGGCCATTTCTTTTTTTTTTCTTAATGCGTACTTGGAACTCCTAAATTCAATGCTGTAATGTCTGAAATAACTTAGGAGATATAAGTAGTGAAAGTTTGAAGAATATATCTTATTTTGAATACGAAAATATCCATATTTTTTATACAGAACAATAATTCTAAGAATAGTATATGCATATTAAAAGGGTACACTATGATCGACGAAATGTTATATAAAAAAATTTCAAAATTTCATTCTATACTTTAAAATATTCGAAGTATTTAAATTGGACCAGCGTAATATTTCAATGATCAAAGAAGTGCTCATTGAGAATGAGGACCGCAGTCCAAAAATTTTTATTAAAAATCGCTGTGATCGCGATTCAGTTAAAATCACCGCAATTTTTAATAAATATTTTTTGCCTACTCTTATAAATGTTAAAATTCTGTCATAATTTAATCTCAACCTTTGAGGGTTAGAGCTTATGTATTTGTTTTGATAATTTTAAAATGTATTTCCTTGCAAATTTGATCATGTCGAAATTTTGTGAAATTAGTTTGCACGCACTTTAAAATTTGCACTGAATTTTCAAACTTTCACGATTTTTATCTTCTAAACCATTCGAGACCGACATTTTATTACACCAATAGGCTTATAAATAAAAAAATAAAAGTAAGAAAAATATTTAGACGGGCTTTAAAGAAAAATTATGCCAGGTATCGTAGTGTAGGCAGCAAGGAATTTTAGATAATTTGTTCAAGCTTAATCGAATTATATCAAATAATCAAACCTTCAGAGTTTTTTTTGTCTGTTCGTATTTAATTTTTCTTAGGTTTTAAGCAGGCGTGGATTCAGAGGGACTTGGGGGTTCAAACCCCCTGCCCCCGAAATTCTCGGAGAGCCTGTGTTAAAATGCGATACTCGTCTTTATTATGTGGTCAAAGGGTACTAAATAGAAAAACATAGATTTTTTAGTATTTTTTTTTACAGTTCTTTTCCTGTTTTTTTATGTTCTTTGCGATATCGCGGCCTTAGCTGTAAACAGTCATACATCGGTGATTCCTTGTCAAATCGGACGTTTTTGTCCAAATAGTGATTTTGACGATACCGATTTTTTCCAAATTTTGCACGTCAATGATACTTAAAAAATGGAAATATTATACTATATATTAATTTTTTTTTTTGTAAGTTTTACACAGTGGAAAAATAAAAAAAAAAAAATCAAAATTTGTCATTTGGACATGTAGGAAACAACTTTATCTTCAAAACTTTAAGACCTATGTTCAGAATTTTTTTAAGGGATCTTTTTCACATTTCACATTTTATAAATGTGCAGTTTCTTACTGCAGTAATTTAAATTTTTTTGACCACTTCAAATTCATTCATTTTTCTAGTTCAGCACGACTATTTCTTTGGAATATTAAAACATCGACGTGTTGAGGCATTCATTCTTAATGCATTCTCAAAATTGTACGTTTAGGAATTAATGCTTACTATTGTAAACGAATTTATTAAAAACTGCCTGCCCGCGAAATATTTTCTTGGATCCGCCCCTGGTTTTAAGGTATTTTTTTTAAAAAAACTTTGAATATCACAAGCTGTGTTCCTCTTCATTATTTTTTATTTATTTGCATTTTTATTTATTTGTAGTTTGAAACGAACTTTCTTGCTAGTTTATTCAAATCGCAGCTTCCACCCATTTTCTTACGTGTTTTTCGTACTCTTTTAGCTTAGATTGCCATAAACAATAAATGTTTGAATTTCTTTGTCGAACTTTGGAAAATTATTGCTGCAACTGAATTTATCAGCTTTGTAGCCCAAGGGGGGAGGGAGGCTTAAACGGCTTTTAAGACTTATTTTCATTATTTTCCCATACAAAAAATTCTCCAAGGGGGGGAGCTAATGCCCTTTTAGCCAGTATGTATATCCTCCACAGCTATTGGCATAACTTACAAGGTGGTTGGACGTTTTTCATAAATTATGTAACTCTTTTAGACGGGGTGAGAGGGTTAAACATTTGTGACGAAGTGTGAAATGGGGGGAGGGGGAAGGGGGAGGTCGATCGTGCATAACGTCACAAGCTAATTTTTTAATTCAGTTTTCAAAATTTTAAATCTTATTAAAATTAATTTTATTGTAAATGTTGCTTTTATTTTTTATCAATAAAAAAATGCACCTAATAAAACGAACGGATTACAAACCGAAAATGACAGTTAAAACTACACCGGGAAAAAACACAATAGGTAAATCAACTAAGTCGGCTTGGGTCAAGAGAATTGTATAGGAATTATAATCTTATACTTATTCACCTAAGCAATTTATTGTTTAATACATTGCTTTGAAATCACATACTTCGATACCTTTCCAAAAAAATATTTGATTCACCTAAGCCCAAAATCCAAAAATACAAAACAAAAAAACAACTAGCGTGGATGGCTTAACCCTTAACTGGTACACCTAAAAAAAATCACACTAACAGTACATGTGGTCCCAGGGACTACGCCAACTTAAAATGCCAAAAAAACCACAAATTTAGTTAGATTAATGTGGTTTTTTTTAAGAACATCTTAATCGAACATTTTTTTCCTATTTAGAAAGAATTTTGTGATTTATTGTTTTTAAGTTATTTTGTTTTTGTTTATTTTAAAAACAAGTAACAAATAAAATACGTTATTAGTCTTCATTGAAAATTATGAAACAAAAATATATATTAATATTATATTTACATTTTTTTATTACAAAAATATTCAAATTAAATATTTCATTAAATAGTTGCTTTTTAAATGTAACTAAAAAAAAACGGCAACGCCTCCATGTCTGACATTTTTCTTATCGAAATTTTTGCTGGGTAGTTACATAACTTGGTTATTGCAGCAGTTATTGCAAATGTTCTTGGAACATTGCAAGCACACTGGCATTTCACATTGAATACAATAGTAAGCTGTCTTTCTGTACTTTTTTGAAGGGCATATATAGCATACTTTCCGCTTGTTCCTGTCAGAAGTACCTGCAGTGTTCGCAACTGGTTCATCATTTGGCTCCTGCAAAATTTTACGAATGTTCATTTTTAAATCAGACTTCAGATATATATTTTGAAGTCTTTCCTTCATAAGGGGCTCAGTGAGAGCTTTTGCAACCTCCTTTATAAACTCAGTACGCGACTTATTAGGATTTGACGACAAAATATATGAATTTACGGCAGCAATATCTATTATCCTGAAAAATATGCTACAGGTTCAGCGCTGAGTTCTACGTTGACAACTTATTTTAGAGCATTTTTCATCTAAAGTATCAACTCCACCCTTATTGGTGTTGTAAAATGAAATCATTTCTGGCAAGTTATTGGTTTTGTCAACCTTCGAAGAGTGATGCCTGGATGAAACAAGTAAAACTGCTTTCCCTTTCTTAGGGACGAATGAAAGAAGCGTCTAATACTTCGTGAAGCCATAGAGGCTAGAATGCACGGCTCGGTCTCTATTTGGTAAGAACCCTTGAGGTATCTCTCTTTTGTTTTTCTTTAGTGTTCCGGTATAGGTAACACCACGTGTTTTTAGCTCTTGAACAGCTTCGAGAGAAGAAAACCAATTATCTGCAATAATGCATCTGTTAGACTTTAAAATTGGTTGCGCCAATCGTAATAGTGCTTGGGTTGGCTTTAAAAGTTTTTGTTCTTCAGATGTCAGGCCGATTCCATCTGATTTTTTCCAGAGTATATATATGCGTTATAAAGGTATCCGGTCTTTGTATCGGCCATGCAAAGAATCTTAATGCCATACTTGGCCGGCTTATTTGGCATATATATTTTGAAACGACAGCGCCCTCTGAATGGTACCAGCATTTCATCAATGCAAAGATATGATCCCGGTGTGAAGTTATTTTTGCAGTTCTCTATTAGTTTCGAAAAGAGCTCCGAAACCGCACAAATTGGGTCTTCTAGTTTGCGCCTAGCTCTTGTTTCGAGATCATCAAAACGTAGTGATGCCAATATGATTAGAAAGCGTTTTTGGGGCATTACTGCTCGAAAGATTTCTCGTCCAGTCCCATCAGTTGCAAATAAGAGACTTGCATCTTCATTATTTGATTTAAATGCTGCTGTGTACAGAAGTAACCCAAGGAATGCTCTGAGTTCAATTAAACTAATATCTTTTAACATGGCATGGTTAGGTACCTTGTAATTTGCTCTTAGTACTGAAAGCTTTGCATTCGATTTCAGAAGAACAGAGGATACCATTTCCTTATCAAAAAATGATTCAAACAACTGTAATGGTGACCTTTTACTTATTTTATTATTTCCAGACGGAATGCGTAAGATATTGTGAGCTGGAGTTCTAACATTACGGCAAGGAGAAGCCTTGGCCCATTTGAAATTGTTTTTGCCATAAAAGTAATTTTTCGAATTTTTTTTGTTGCTTTTTGCATCTACATTTTCATCATCACTCTCCTCCGAAAACACTGACTCACTATCGTGCTCACTTATTAAATATTCCTTCTCTCCAGCAGATTCGGAACTCGAGTCATCTGTTAGCACGATTTCATCAATAACATCTTCAAAACAATGGTAATTCACATTTTCAACTGACAATTTTCTAGAGGTAGCCATTGCTACAACAAAATAAATAAAATACAGTAAATTACAATTAC
Organism: Coremacera marginata; assembly: GCA_914767935.1. Taxonomy (NCBI): domain Eukaryota; kingdom Metazoa; phylum Arthropoda; class Insecta; order Diptera; family Sciomyzidae; genus Coremacera; species Coremacera marginata. The sequence goes on along the minus strand of OU612046.1, from coordinate 135,587,102 downwards.
AAAAACAGAACATACAAAAAAAAAATACATTCCAACAACAAAGGAAAACACAACTGATCACTGAGAAAGCTCCCACGCAACTGAACACAAAAGAAAAAAAACTTACACTAATGGTACAATTGGTCCCACAGACCACACAAAGAAAATAAAAATGCAATATTTACCAACAACAAAGCACAACACGACTGATCAATGCGAAAGCTTAAACACACCTATATGCTAGAAAGGTACTGAGCCTAAGAGAACCAATTGTGAAATAATAAAAGAAATATACTCTTTTGTTTTATGTAATGTGGTCCCACAGACCACATGTACCAGTTAAGGGTTAAGCATAGTTCAAAGCTATTTTCTGGAAAAAAAAACACAGCTGCGTCGTTAGCCACACGAGAGAAGGATAGATTTGATAATTTAATGTTTTTTTTTTTTGTAATAAAAACACTTTTAAATTCAAAAATAACATAAAGTAAATTTAAAAACACACGTAATACTGACACCAGTAAATTTTATTACATTTCATCAACAAAAAGAAAAGAAAAAAATTTTTGTGTGGAATCGAACCTGGAACTTTTGGTGCCAGTCCATCGCTCTTCCCACTGATCCAAGCGGCCTTGCTACTACTTGCTGACATAACTGCAGCTATGTTAACAGATGCTGTATTAACAGATGCAGTGTGTCGCAGTATTCTGTTGACAGCCACACAACAAAAATCTTTTAATAGATTGTTGTGTTATGCTGCAGCATAGCTTCAGTTGTAATTAATATTGAATAAATCACTCCGCGTAACGAAAGAGTTTGGCTCAATGTGTAGAGTAGTGACTTAATACACAGTGGTATCGGTGGGTGTGGGTTCAAATCTCAACTGCATGCGAAGGTAAAATTTTTATATTTGATATTTAATTTAATTTAATTTAATTTAATTTAATGTTCTTGTCATAATATAGTCAATCAGCAAGAAAAGCTGAGAAGTCATTAATTTCTAGGAAAAAAACGGTGTTGATAATAGAAAAATTTGTGTTGTTGCCAATTTCAGTCAAGCAAATCACAGAACGAGAGGTGTCAGAAAAGAAAGAAATCTAAAAGAAAGGATAATAAAACACCAAAACCAAAAAAAAAGTTATATATTTGAAATTCAATTTTTTTTTTTTTAAGTTGTGCTTAAAAAATTAGCAGATACTTGGTTAATTATCACCCAATAAAATTTGGCATCAACATGTAAAATTTAGGCGTTTTGAAAAAGTACTTGGGTGGCTGAAAACTGCCAAAGCCATCTTATAAATTATACTCGGTTTTTTTCAATTTAACAAAAGCTTTTTTCTCGGTGTATGCTTAAATCGAGCAAAGGTATAAAAGGTAAAATTTTTTTCTGAACTGAAGTATGATTCTTACTCTAACGCAGTCATCGAAAATAGCTGTTATAACTTTACGTTCAAAGGGAACATCAAAGATTTATAAAAAAACTAAAACAAACAAAAAATTCCGGCATTGTAGAACATCCAAGTTATAACGTATAACTTTGGTGTTCTTGTAAATGTCAGAAAAGCTTTGACGACTTTGCGATGAAGTGAGACATAAGGCGGAGGTGTAAGAAATTGACCAAAAGCATGTTATGTAATTTATGAACAGCCCCTTGTTACAATAACTCATTTTGTTCGCTTGTCTGCAATGGCTTCAGTTAGTTACTTCAGACAAATTATGTTTCTTATAATGGCCACAGGAGTTGAAATAATTAAAATTGCACCGTTCATGCAACTCTCATGTCATATTTTCATTTCAACTGAACAAAAATTTGGAAATGAGGAGACTGCAAAGGAATGATCAGTCGCGTTAATAAAAAATCAATTGCGCTTATATCAATCCAGATACATTGACCAAATATCAGTTGCAGCAATTTTCTTTAAATTACCGCATATAATATTCATTTCCCACAACCTTAGGTCTAACACGCAAAACAAAACACGCATCAATATTTTATGTAACAGATGTGATGACATTTGTGATGTGATGAACTACATTAACTTTTAGATATCATTTTATCACCCCTACCTAAATGTATAATAGACTATGATACAATGGACTAGCACAAAAGCTAAAAAATATTTATTTTATCTTCCTATTCCGAGTATTTGAATGTTTTAATTTTAGCTGCAAAGTCGATGAAATTTTTTAAATGCTAATCAAAAAACGTTGAAATTTATACAAGGCATTTGTTATGAGTACAGTAAATATTTTTAATCATTTTGTATTTTCTGTCCGTCATAATTCTATATGACTTTTATCACTTGTCAGTTTCAATGATTTTTTTTTATTGTTTCTTTGATGAAATTTTACATTGTTGAGAAAATTGTATAATTTTTTTATGTAAGCTAAAGATAATTTTACACGTAAACAATAGAAAAACTACCTTAATAAAACATTTGAAATACTAAGGTTAGAACAATCTATCGTCTCAAAACTACTTGAGAATAGGTTATGAGTTACTTGTCAGATTAATGAAAGATTTGTCATAGCTCTTAAGCAGGAAGTTTCATAATCCCAATTCACTCGCAAAAAATACAATTCAACAGTAATTTGCACGATTAAAATAAATGATAAATCATATCACACAATAATCTCAACTCATCGTAACATTCATTCAACTTTTACTTATCTTACCTACTGCAAACAAATCTCAAAATTAATTAAGCTGCTTTAAGCTTAGGCCCATATTAGACGATGTCCGTTTGTCCGATCTTTGTTGTTGCTTTCAATGTGAAACTGTCAAAAAATAGTGAGAGTGAGAGCGGATGAACTTTTTGTAAGGCGGACAAAATATGTTCATTTTGTCTGCTGTTGATGTCAGCAGACAACGGCCACAACAGTGTAGCGATGTGGTGAAATAAAAGTTTTGCCACGCTTTAGCAGCTAAAAAGTACTTTTTCTAAGGAAAAGTACTAATATCCAACTATAAGATAAAGGAAAAATAGTTGCTTGAAACACTTACTTTTGGCAAGTTTTATTATTAAAATATTGACAAGAAAGTGGTGTTGGAAGAATTTGCCGAGTTTATTATATTTAAAGCTACTAAGTCGTAATCGATTTCCATGTTAAATAAAAAAGTAAAAAAATACCGCGTATCAATAAAAACACAATAGAATAACAATTTCAACTCTAAAACTTTCAATCACTTTTGTATCTACGCAACGTTGCTATTAATAGTAGTTGTTTTCAAAGTGCACAAAATAAAGTGCAGTAGAAAATGTACTCAAACTAAATGAAATGTCAAATGTGTCCGCCCTAAATTTTCTGTCGTCTGACCATCCAGCGGACAAGAGAGTAAAAAGTGTTAATTTTCGTCGGACAAACGGACATCGTCTAATATGGGCCTTACAAATAAATGCACAAAAATGAACAGTTTATTTCTTATTGAAAATAAGCAAAATTAAACGGAAGTCATAACAGTGCAATGACAATCTTTGGAAGCACAAATAAACGTCAGACAAGCGGGTGCTGGAAAAAAACTACTTAAGCTAAAAAGTAACAATCACAAAAATAATAATAACAATTCAGGGTTCAGCGTGAAAAAATAACAAAATCAGCTGTTAATTTCATACAATCTACTCGAACGCTAATTACGACAACAACACTCATGTGAAATAGTGTTGCCACGCAGCGCCGGATTAACACATGGCGGGGTTGGGGCTAAAATCGACACGGGGCCTACTTAAGGACAGAGCACTTAGCTCGGATCTTTTAATAATCAAAATATTAATTTTTATGCATTAATGTCGCATTATGTCATTAATGTTATTTTTTTTTTGTTGATTTTTCTTTTCCGTTATGCAAAAGCAAAAAAAAAAACAACAAAGCTTTCACATCAAAAAAACAAAACCACTAATCATGCTTATGCCAGGCACGTAGCCAGGATTTACCTTAGGGGGGATTTTGATAAAAAAATATAGAAGTAGATAATAAATAATATAGAAAATAATAAGAATATAGAAATATAGTACCAGTAAAAACTAAACTCAAGGCTATGGAAATGTATCCTTTTTAAAAGACCATTCGAGGGATGACAAGAGTTTATTGAATTTTTTTATCAAATTAATTTTTAGTACTAAGTTTTCGATTTTTGCGTATGGTTTTTTTGAAAAATAGTCCAAATTGAGAATTTGTAATTGCCTTTTGAAAAGTATAATTCTGAAAATTAGCACAAAAAGTAAAAATTTCTATGACAAAAATTTACTAATGCTACAATATTATTTTGAAAGATAAAAATAGGTAAGATTTCTCAAAAAAATCAAAATTAAAATTAGCTATGAAAAATTAAAACTTTTTTTAATTAGTTCACCTGTTGAAGCTTGATTCACAACTTTTACGGGACATTTTACATAAACGGGAGAGCAAAAAAATGTTAGCTTTTAGATTTGGTTTCTTTTTTGCTATCTTTGATTGATCCCCAGCTTGTGTTCAAGTATTTGGACCTGTGTGAACCATAGTTCGAGTTATCATTAAAGGCCAAAATATTACTGCTCTCGAAAATGATTTCGACAATTGAAACTATATTCAAAGGATAATATTTTAAAGTCTTTAGAAATTTAACTGTCCATTTCCTCATAAAAAAAAAACTGATATCATGACTGACAAAATCATTCAATTCCCATAACAATTACTATATATTTTTTTTATTAAAATTTTTGGAGCAAACGAATCGACACCGATAAAAGTCATATTTAAATCTCAGATTATTTTTCAAAAGCCGTAATTCGAAAACTGGTTTTTGCACAGCATCAATATCTTATACGCAATATATTATAAAAGTTATTCCATAAAAATATGTCTATCTTTGAAAACTTTGAATTTTTATTAAACAGTTGCTATTTTTTTGATATTCAAGAATTTAATCAGTCTTGGATTAAAATTAAAGCTATTTGCAAATTAAAAAATTAAAAATATATTTTTTGAACTTCATCATAAAAAATAATTTTACAAATACCGTTCAAAAAAATAGTAATTGTTAATTTTTCTTATAAGAATTTGGCAACATGATTAAAAAAATCATCAAATCCTCTAAAAATTTAACAGTATAAAATATTTTAATAAAATTTTTTATTGAGAATTTTTTTCGGAAAAAAAGGTATTTAGATTTAAGGTGATTTTTCGAAACCAATTTTGAGATCTTAGATGTCCTATATACCAAGAAAAAAACAAAATAGAATGGACAAAGTTTTTAGTCATCGACTTTACGTGGAATGTGTTTAATTTCGTAGTACATTTTTTTGCATTATATAGCTTTTAAAAATTAAAAAAAAAAAATGTTCAACGGTTTTGGGTCTAATAAGCTTAGATATTGTATATAAAGTGACAACTTTATTTTATTTAATACACATTTTCAAATATACATTCAAATATACATTTTTCCGAATATCAGGGTCTTTTTAAGCATCAAAATCAACAAATGAAAACTGTTCTTTAATATACAAGCTCCTTGCTGCTTAATTCCAATATAATGATTATGCCATAAGCCAAGATAATCTCTCAAATTTTTCATTAGTAAAGCGAAGTTTTTTAAATTGGCTTTGAAAATGTTTAAACTTTTGCATCTTCCAGTTAATTAACATCATTATCTCAGTTTATCTTAAGAAAATTACATTTTGAATTTAATAGTCTCATTTGTGTTATTTTTTCATACTTTCTGGACTCTAAGGGGGGAGTTTTAACACCTAAAATTCCCCCTTGGCTACGGACCTGGTGTATGTCAACATGTATTAAGTAGAAGAAACATTGTGTTCTGCTATTTTTTTTTGGTTTGGATAGCTGCTAATGTAACCAAAATTGCTTATCGAAGGATTTGTGGTTAGTGTATAAAACTACCACTCGATGGGGTATGATTTTCATACCCATAAAGGACAAAACAAATTTTTTTTTAATATTGCATCCTTTTTCTGTAATAGACGCAAGCAAAAAGGAACATAAATAATAAGGAACAAAATTTAAAGAAAATGCAAATTTTGTTCCTGGATCGAAAAGGCATTAAGAAAATCAAAGAAGACATTTTGACAGAAGCGCCTGCGAGGCCCCTGCCTGCTCGGAGCCGGGGGATGTAGTCCCTCCTAGTCCACACCTTAATCCGCCTCAGTTGCCAATATACATACATATTCAAACTTGAAAGGTTTTGTTGTATTTAATAAAAGTAAAGGGGAGAAATATTATTTGTATAACAAGTATTGTGTTTTTGGCAAAAATTAAAACTATTCCCACTGAACAATAAGATAAGGTTTTGCGGAAGGTGAGAGTTTTGCAAACGTTTTTGGGTCGATTTTCTTTATTGCAAGCTTAAAAGAGCTTGCATTAAAATATTTAATTCATGAAATCTTTGCCCATAAATAAAAATTATACTTATATTGTTAAACTCATAAAAAACTTTAGTCGAAAAATAATCATTTTCTTATCGTTTTAGTGAATTCCTCGTAAATGAACCATTTTTTATTCATAAATGAGTTCAGAAATAAATCATAGATGTTTCTTTTTTGCATTCTTAAATAAGTTCAAAAGAGAATATTTTTTATCATATCAGTTGGAACCAATTTTTTATAAACGAACCATTATCTGTTCATAACTGAGTTGAGAAATGAACCATAAATGTTACTTTTTTATTTTCTAAAATTAGTTAAAAACGAAAGGATGAGTTATTTTTATAATAGTAAATTAAAATGTTAACCTTCATACAGACGTCATATGAACTTTTTTACTATTGCGATTTATTCTCGCCATAAGAAGGGAGATGCTACACGTATAAAAAACTATTTCTCTTTTTTCGTGTATCAACAAATCTGTGGATTTCTATCAAAAATTATGATCAAGCCCAAATATAAAGAAAACCACGACAACATTCCATGCAAAAAAGTAGTCAAATAACTTCCCCAATTACTAACTTTACTATTTTGATATTCACTCATAATTTGAAAGTTTGTCAAATTGGAAAACAATCACTATTTTTCTCCTTTGAAATATTAATATCAAAATAGTTTATTTTTTAAGTCATTTCCGAACAAAATAAAGTTCATTTTTGAGAGGCATTTAAGTTCGACGCATGATACAAATAGGGTTCATTTTTGAGTACCGAAAATTAACGTTTCTATCCTACGTTTCTAAAGGTTCATAAATGAATTCGAAAACGGCAATTTTTATAACTAAGTTATTATATTAGAATTTTTATGATAGTAATTTTATATTTAAAAACTTATATTGTTTGAAAAATGTAATGAAAAAAGAAAATGTTATGATTTTATAGCTCTAATAATTTTCCAATTATTGGGATTTTTATTTTTGTTCAGAAAAACAACAATGACCTAGAGCTCGAAAAATATAAGTCAAATTAATTGTAAAATTATTATATACAAAAAAAAAGGTATTATTTATATATAAATACTACGAATATACATTTTTTATAAAATTTAGAAACATATATACGTATAAAAAAGTTTTACACAGTTTGATACTACATTTATACTACGTTCACATTGAGAGCTAAATGCGCATTTACGAAATTGAATGTATATATTTGTCTCTTTTACTCTTACAAGGAGCATACGGCCACGCATTCTAAATTGCTAATGCGCATTTCGTTAAATGCTCATTTAGCCCTCAGTGTGAACATAGTATTACACTGAGACGTAAATGCGCATTTACCAAATGTGATATGTATATTTGGCCCTTTCACTCCTACAGGAAGCTTACGACTGCGCATTTTAAATTGCAAATGCGTGTTTCGTTAAATGTGCACGTAGTATTACAATATCATACAGTTTTAAAAGAGGCCCAACATTTTGTTTGCATTTTAAAATTAAAACCTAAAATCTTAAAGTCTGGCAACTTTAGCTATCACAACGCTTATAACAACAACATTACACTTACTTTTAATGTTGGTCACATAAATGTTTAATTTTTATATTTTTTGCTGCAAATCAACTGTTCGCGCCAAGTGTTGTTGTTGTCGTTTATTAACCACTTGTTTGGAATTAAGCTTACTTCTTTTTTCGCGCCTTCCTTGCTTTGTTCGTTTGTTTTTTTATATCTTTGAGGAGATCTCATTCGACTTTATGTTGATTTGAATTATTCACTTCCAATTACTTGAAAATGTTTGAAAAAAAGAAATAAGAACATGTTTAGTTACTTGAAAAGTAGATCTGAAGAGTGTATAAATATATAAAAATTAATCTAGAACAGACCCCTTCCCCCTTAAGGTCCAGAAAGTATAAAAAAACACAAATGAGACTATAAAATTCAAAATATTTTTTTTTTAATATAAGCTGAGATAATTATGTTAATTTACTAGAAGATGCAAAAGTTTCAACATTTGCAAAGCCAATTTAAAAAACTTCGTTTAATTAATGAAAAATGTTTGTGGCCAAATGAAAGATTAACTTTGCTTAAATTAAAATTTTATTGCAAGGAGTTTATATATTAAAGAATCATTTTCAATTGTGGATGTTGATGCTACAAAAGTCTCTGATATCCTTAAAAATGTATATTTGAAATTATACCTATTATATAGTACCAATATCTAAGCTTATTGGGCCCAAGACTTTAGAAAAAGCATTCACTTGAATGAATTCTTTTTAATTTTTAAAAGCTGTATAGTGCAAAAAATGCATGAACCATGAAATTTAACACATTATGGGGTATTCCACGTAAAACGAATGAGTAAAAAGTTTGACCATTCTATTTTGTTTTTTTCTTGGTATATGAGACATCAAAAATTTCCAACTTGGCACAAAAATTTATCCCTGTGCGAAGTTTTTTCCAAATTACAAGTTTCCTTGTAATTAAACCTAAAATATAAATAGGCTTTTTTTCGAAAAAAATTCGGAATAAAAATTTTTTATAACATTTTATACAGTCCAATTCTATGGTGATTTGAAGAGTTTTTTAATCATGTTAGCAAATTTTCATAAGAAAACTGAACAATTTACAATTTTTAGGCTTCGGCATTTTTAAAATAATTTTTTGTTAAAAAATAAAAAAGTCAATTTTTAATTTGAAAAAATTTTAAATTTTTTAAGCTTCGGCTTTTTTAAAATAATTTTTTGTAAAAAAATAAAAAAGCCAATCTTAAATTTGAAAAAAATTTCATTTTTTATGTTTTAAGTTTTTTAATTTGCAAATAATTTAAATTTAAATAAAAGACTGATTAAATTCTTAAATATCCAAGAAAATGTAACCGTTTAATTCTTTTTATAAAAATGTATCCAGCTGAGTAATGATTTTCAAAGAAAGTCTTATTTTGATGAGATAACTTTAATAACATATTGGGTATAAGATATTAGTGGAATTACGGGAAATTACGAAAATTTGAAAAATTTTCCGAAATTTATGTATGACTTTTATCGTAGTCTCAAAATTATTTTGATAAAAAATGCATTGTCATCTCTCTTATGGTCATTTAAAAACAGGCATATTCACGAATAGTCTTGGAAGAAAATGCATTTATTTAGAAAAATTTCCATATCCTTGCTTTTAGTTTTTTACCGGAATTTACTTATAGATTTTTTTGTCAAGTTTTTTTTGTTAAGTCCAATTTCATAACTTAAAAGTTACTTTAAACTTCATAATTTTTGCAGTACTTATGTGAAGACTTTTATTAAATCTCTGGCTTTTTCAAATAAAAGTTTTTAATGTGTCTTCCCTTTCGTTTTCACTTCATTTTCGGAAAAGAAAGAATTTAGATCAAGAGCATGCACTGAAAAAAAAGAGATTATCAAGTAGAGCTGGAAGTGTCATTATTGTTACATTTTTTCACATAAAAAAAAACCCCAAGAGCAATGTTCATTAATATAGGTTAAGTCACTTGAGAGAAAAGCACCTTTTTTCTGCCTTTTCTCGAACTGCCAAAGTAGCTGTTAGCATGGTAGAACAAGAAGAGGTAGATGCATTTCGGAGAGGCAGACTGCCATAAGTTTCAAAACGAATCTGACTGCTCATAGAAATTCTGAAAGCGATGAAAAAGCTTTAATTGGAAAAATGTAAACATAAAAGTGATTTGTATTGATTTTGACAATTTTGGCTATGGGAAAGAGAGCGCAGTCCGCAATGCATCTACCTTCTTTTATTCTACCATGGCTGTTAGCTAAAAATTGTACAGATTCAGTTTTTTTTTTCTTGATTTCCTTTTATCCATTCTGACAGTTCGACCGAGCTTCTCTCAAGTGACTTAACCTGTATTAATGAAACTTGCCCAAGAGGTGTTGGATCAATTTGCAATGACTATAAGCTTAAATAAAATTTTTTTCAAATCTTACTTCTATTTTTCAGGTAATTTTTCGGTAATATGTTGTCAGATCAATTTTTTTTTTATTAGCAAAATGATATGAAAAATTATATTCTTGATAAGATCAAATTAGACAGTAAAGTTTAACTTGATCTTGATCTGTTTTTTTTCGGTGTGTGATTTTTTCGATCTTTTGCGTCACATGCAACTAACCTACTCCAAGTCCCACTTACTAGAGAGGTCAATTTCGGGGTTCCGAACGATTTAAACCTTTCTTAAGAACAGGGATTTTTTTTTCGGGATGTCGGGCTTTAAAAAAAAAATAAATAAATTTGAACCAAACTGACAAAACTGTGCCCATTATGTGACAAAAAATAGATAGCATAAATAATGTCCCCGCTTGCTGAAGATATTCCTTCTACAACTACGAGCACTTTTGCTGCTGCTGCTGCTGCTCTGCCTGTACCTGCTTCAGGCCTAACATCAACTGTGGCTTCGATCGTTAGCACTCGTTCAACTGCACCGTCGCTAGGAGCGAAACCAACGCTAAACAAGCAACTCAACCAACAACAACAACATGAGAATCAGAGGGTAAAGCTAACTCAATTAGAAGTGCAAAATGTAAACAAAGAAACGCCGCCTACTGGGATTACATTGGAAATGATTTATAATGAATTAATTGTTTTAAAAAATGCAAATGTAAATGCGCTTTCAATGATTAATTCTCTACAACAAGACAAAATAATGCTTGAAAAAAAGGTAATGTTTCTGCAAGAGGAGGTGATTCATCTTCAGCAACAAAATAGGGAGAAGTGTATCGAAATTGTTGGTGTTCCTGATGTCAACAATGACAATGCTGTTAACTGTGCTCTGAAAATTCTCTCAGACGGTCTGAATGTCAACGTAACGCAGGAGCAAATTGATGATTGTTACGTTAAACGTATTAACAAATCCAGGGGTTCCGCATCTACCAATTCCTCGCGGGACATATTATGTGTTAAGTTTGTATCACGTATAAGTAAAAAATTAGTCATGAAGAATAAATATAAACGTAAGAGTTATTTAAATACCAAGCTCTTTAACTGCGAGCGTATTTCCAATATTTTTATAAATGACAGTCTCTCCTCTTATACTAGAACTCTATTTAATGAAGCTCAAAAGTTAAAAAAAGAAAAAAATTACAAATATCTATGGGTTAGCAACGGTAAAGTCTTATTGCGGAAAAAGGAGGGAGATTATGCTGTGGTTATCAATTCATGTGAGGATCTAAATAAAATTACTTAAATTAGTTTTTATTTCGAAAAATTTTTGTTCTAAAATCTGTTTTACTTATAAAGATAATATGAATCCTCAAGATAACCTATTTAGCATTCCTCTACCGCACTGTGATAACCTAAATTTTAATGTAATTTCATCAAATGTGAACATTAATCCAAACAGTTTTCTTATAGTCCATCAAAATATTAGAAGCTTAAGAAAAAATTTTGATAACTTTCTTTTACATGCAAATTCGTTTGAAAATAAGCCAGATTTCATTTTTCTAACAGAAACCTGGATATATGATGTTGAAATCTCCTTGTTCAATATTCCAGGTTATAAATGTTATGCAAATTGTAACAATATCTATGCTGCTGGTGGAGTTGCTGTCTTTGTGAAGGAAGAGTTTAGCTGTGAGTCTTGTAGTTTCAATTTTAAAAGTTGTGATGTGATTAAAATTAGTTGTCAAATTGACCACCAAAAATATTCTTTCTTTTGTTTATATCGGTTTCACGACAATTCGAATATTGACGTGTTTTTGAGTGATCTGGAAGTGTTTTTATCGAATGATAGGTCTGCAAATATGATTTTACTAGGTGATATTAACTTAAATATATTGGAAAATGCAACCATGGTTGATAAATATTTATTCCTTCTGTCGGCGTATGGTCTGGAATCTTGTATAAATGAGCCAACAAGAATAACTCATAATACTTCCACTTGCATTGACCATATTTTTGTGAAATTAAATTGTTCTTCAAATATAATTTTACACAGTTCGGTGACAAATTTGAACGTAACTGATCATTGTATGACGTGCTTGTGTTTTGAAAACGTTGAAAGACCTGGTATTAAAAATCCGCAGACGAACGAGTCCTATAAAAAAACTAATTATTCCGCATTAAACGAGCGACTTAAATTCGAGTGTTGGCATGATGTATATTTTGAACCTGATCCATCGATAGCATATAAGAATTTTATTAGAATATTAACTCAGCATGTAAATTTGTGTACTGTTCAAGTGACCAAACGTGACAGAAATTTAAAAAAACTAAAACCTTGGATGTCAAATGAACTTTTGAAACTTATCAAACATAAAAACAAACTATTTAAAAAATGCTCAAAACACCCTAGTAACTTGAATGCTAAAGTACGTTACAAAGAGCTTTCCAAAGAAATTTCAGCCAAGGTTTCAGCAAGCAAAACTGATTATTATGTTTGCGAATTTAACAAAATCAAAGGAAGTGTTAGGAAGGAATGGCAGCTGATTAACAACATCCTTAATAAATGTAATAACAATGAGCATACAGCCCATATCAATTCTGAAGGAGTGTCTATTTATGATTCTGGTGCTAGAGCTAATGCTTTTAACAATTTTTTCGCGAAAATTGGTAGAGATGTGGTCGTTGATGTTGGATCGAACGATGATTCATGTAGATGTTTACATAATGAACCTTCAAACGAAAATAGTATATTTTTCGAACCAATTTCATCTTTTGAAATATATAAAATAATTATGTCTGTTAAGAACTCAATATCTTCTCCTGATGGTGTCTTTTCAAACGTATTTATCAAAAAAATAGTTTTTAATATTTCTGATGTTCTTTGTTATATATTTAACAATAGCGTTGAGCGTGGAGTTTTTCCTGATGACCTTAAAAAAGCTGTGGTTATCCCTATTTATAAAAAAGGCGATAAGACTGCCCTCAACAACTACAGGCCGATCTCGTTGCTGCCCGTGTTTTCAAAAATTTTTGAAAAAGCTGTAAAAGCCAGAATGCTTAAGTTTTTAGCGAAATTGAATTTTTTCAACAATTGTCAGTATGGATTCAGAGAAGGATTATCTACTGAGGACGCTCTTCTTAAATTCTGCGATGGTATTTATCACGGTCTAAACAATAAAAAAGTCTGTGCAGCTCTTTTTGTTGACATCACAAAAGCTTTCGATACAGTAGATCATGATATATTACTTCTTAAATTGTATAATTGTGGCTTCAGAGGTTCTATGTACTCGTGGTTTCGATCATATCTAACTAACAGAAGGCAAAGGGTTAAAATTGATAGTGAACTCAGTGACTATGCTCACGTGGATATTGGAGTCCCACAGGGTTCTGTTCTGGGACCCATATTGTTTCTAATTTTTATCAATTCGATATTTTATCTGCCATTCAAAAGTAAAGTTATTGCATTTGCGGATGACTTGGCATGTGCTTTTACAAGTGATTCCGTCTTAAATATAACTTCTGAGATAAATCATGACCTAGGACAGCTCCGTCATTGGTTTTCTTCACATAAAATGATTTTGAGTGATAAAACTAAAATAATGCACTATAGTATATCAGGTAATGATATCTATCTACCTAATTTTGTCTTCCATTGCGCAGGCTGTAAAAAATTCACACATAGCAGCGATATTTGCAGTTCTTCATCCCACTTAAAGACATATAATGATTCTTACCTCTGCTCTACAAAATGCTTTTCTATTTGTTGCGTTAAAACATTCAAATACCTTGGCCTATTACTGGATTGGAGATTATCATGGATAGACCATACTGCTGCCCTCAAAAGGTATCTCATGGGGGCTATCAGACAAATATACCTCCTAAAGCCATTTTGCTCGCCAAAATTGCTGGAATGCATTTACTATGGTATCTTTCATTCAAAACTGCAATATGGCGTAATTTGCTGGGGAGGTACACATGCAAATAAAATTAATCCACTACTTTTCGCTCAAAAACATGTTGTTCGTATTATTTGTAATAAAAATAGACTAGATAGTAGCTTTCCACTGTTTAAAAACCTAAATGTCTTACCAATTAAACACTTATATTTTTATAGAGTGCTAAAAGAATTTTTTAATTGCTCTGGTTATTTACTAAACAGAACCGTTAATAATTATGAATTAAGAAGAAATGATCAATTTATGGTGAAAGTTCCTTCACACAGGTTGCAGCACTTTTTCTACTTCTATTCATGCACTGCTCCCAGACTTTTCAATAGTTTACCAAGTTGTGTCCGGCGCATATCTAACAGTACCTGCTTTCTTAAAGAAGTGAAATCATGGCTTTTTAATTATGATTTTAGTGCTATTGATAGCCTTATCTCTGTCTCAGTATAATATTCTTTTCCGCACTTTGGCTGCATTTTTGTATCGTATTACTTATATTTGTTTTTTTTTTTTTTTTTTGTTAATAATCTTAACAGTAATGTTAATATGTTCAATTTTTTGTATTTATTTATTTCTAATGGACCCCACAAAAAGATAATTAATCTAAAATAAAATTAATAGAAATAAAGTTTAATTGAATTGTTTTTAAGCTTGTAAACTTCATTCGCCACTTGTTCTTATTGAACAAAAGAATGTAGTATTTGTTTATTCATTTTATATTTTATTTAAAAACTTAATAAAAAAATAATAAGAATAATGTTCTAATATTAAGTTAACTGCTTTCGCCACTTGTTCAAATTGAACAACAGATTGCAGTATTGTATAAGTGTATTTCAAAAATTGTAAAGTTCTATGTATCTAGTGATTAATAAATAATAAATAAATTAAATAATAAAATAATTTTTGGGCTAAACGCCTTGAAGATTCATTGCAAAAAAGAATCAAGCAACGCAGAACAATGTATCCTGCCGTACTGAACTTCCTCACAACTGCTGAATTGAAGTTAACCGAATTCGATTAACCGTACAGCTGCAACATAACAACATTTAAGATAGAATTCATAAACCTTTATTGAGGTTTAAAAGTGAGAAAGATCTTTCCGGAGACAAGTATCTGAAGATTGTAAAGACGATGAGTGTTTGAAAGTTTAAGAAGACACCAGTACTTAGAAATTGTCAGATATTCTAACTAAGGAAATTAATCTGTTTTGTTGTGGAGGCAATTGTGGTCGAAATTTACAGATTGCTAACAATTTTCTAACATGCATTTCCGCAACTAGCATAGAATTAGAACGGTGTTTCTCATCCGCGGGTTATATTTGTGATTATATACGAACAAACCTTTCTGATAAAACATTAGACGCGTTGATCAGATTAAGGTATTACTTTAAAAATAATTAAAAATATAAAAAAAAATTTTGTTTGAGAAAGTCTTTTTTAACTTTAATTGGCTTTGAACACGATTTAAAATGAAGACGGTGTTCCAAATTAAATAATGGTGATAATTTTCATAGTAGTACCTTAAACTGTTCTGTAATTAATAGGATTATTTTTTCTTTAGCTTTAGCCTTTTTTAAATTTCTTCTGTTTTCACTTCCACATCCCTGTGAACATTTACCAAAACTAGACTACTGAGCATCTCTCCTCCAGTTTTACTTCTTACTTTTAAGTATTCGAAGCGACGAAAACGAACGTTTTTCTAAAGCGTCAGACATCGGCAACGTTACCCCACACTGTTGAAAATTTTAGTTTAAATGTCTTTTTCAAACTTCAACGATTCAAAATATTTCAAAGTTTACTTTCAAGTGATTTAAATATTTCAACTTTGGGTTTTAAAACTCAAAAAATGTTTTATTAATATTTGTATTGTAAGAATAAGAGCAGAAAAGCGTATTATTTAGATTTTATTTTTTTAAATCTTTTAAACCTAAGGATTGAAAACACGAAAAATGTATAATTTAGGCTTAAAACTTACTTTAAAATTTGATCTGGGTTTGAGAAAGACGACCCAAGATTGGAAATAAAATTTTACAGTTGCATTTTATAACTGCATATATACTGTCAAAACGAAAAAAATACCCATATAAGTTCCAAAATCAAAATGAAGAAACAACTATTTAAAAAAACGTGCTATAGGCGAAAAATATTATATTAATTAATTTTTTTTTTTGTTTATTTATAATTTCATAATTGTACATTAAGATTAATCTTTTAATGTACATCAAAAGAGGTAAAACCAATATAATAGACAAAACTTAATAATCATTAACATAAATTAAACATTTTACTTAAGGCTATGATATTAAAAATTTAACAATAAAAAGATGCTTGGTAAATACGTAAAGAAAAAGAATTGAGTCAGATAAAGAACAGTTATAGAGAAAAAGTAAAAACAGTTATAGTTAAAGAGATGAAGAGTAGTTATAAATTGCACGTTTAAAGCTGACTATATAAGTAATTTGTTTTGAAAAGATTGGTAGTGAATTCCAAAGTCTTATGGTGCTGATGAAGAAAAATCGACTGCTGTTGAGGTAGTTGTGTCTTGGAATAATAAAATTGGTCGATCGAACAGATAGGAAAACTGTAATTTTTCATATAGATACCTAGGGCACTGCGTATGCATAAGTCTGTGTAAAAATATTATATTTTGCATATTCAAGTATTCAATTAAGTTGTAACCAAGTATGTCCTTGCTTTTCGAAGAAATATGGTCAAATCGATGAATTTTAAAAACATACCTAGCAGCATTATTAAAAGCCACATGGAGCTTGTGCTGGGAATGTGAGTCAATTTACTATAAACAACGTCTGCAAAAGTTATTTGTGGCATAATTAATTGTATAACTAGTTTTTGCCTAGTCTCAAGGGGCGTATAATCAAAAGAAGCACGTAAGTATTGTAAGGCTCCGTAGATTTTACTTAGTGTATTATTAATGTGCTCGCAACAAGTAAGCTTAGAATTAATAATATAACCAAGGTTTTTCCCTTTCCTAACAAGTTCGAGTTTATCAGCTCCAATAAATAAAGATGGAATATCAACAAATCAAGAATCATCCCTAGTAATTGGCAATTCTTTAGATTTTAAAGGATTTATAAAAAGCAAGTTGATATTAGCCCATTTGTTGAGCAATGATAAATCGTAGCTTAGCCTATAGCTTAAATCTTCTAAAAGACATGGAGGTAGAGAAAGGCAAAGCAATGTACAAATGCGTAGTTACACACAGTTAAAATATTATTTAAAAAAATGGAAAATAGTAGGGGACCCAAAATTGACCCTTGTGGAACACCAGTATAAACAGTTTGTAGCGATGAAAAGTTGTTTCCAACTCTTACCCTCTGCATTCTGCCATCTAGATAATTGGATACAAGTTTGAATGCACTCTCACTAAACTTGAATAGATTCTTAAGTTTGCAACAAAGCAGATTGTTGTTGATCGAGTCAAAAGCTTTGGAAAAGTCAATGAGGCAAAGAAGAATAATAAAATATTGATGATAAGAAATTCGAATATCATCCATAACCTACATTGTTGCTGTCGCACAGCTGTGACCGGTTCGAAAAGCAGACTGAAGTGGCGATAAAAGGTTGTTTACATTAAATATTCTGAATTTTGATTGTACATTATTCGTTCGAAGACCTTACCAAGGGCAGGGAATATACTTATGGGTCTGAAATTCTTTGGATCAGAAGCAGAAGTAGTTTTGGGAATAGGTATAACCGTGGCAATTTTCCCTGTTTCAGGGAACCGAGAACGTGTTACACAATGATTGATAATATGGGTCAAGGGCACTAAAATAAAGTGTATTACCACTTTAATAAATCCTATGGGCATTCCATCAAACCCAACTGCATTCGAACTTACTACCCCAACAGCACTCAGTTCGTACGCTTGAACATTTTTTAATATTAATGTTCCAGTTTTTCAACTTTAAACTTTTATTTATATAAAGACACAATTATGCTTTTGATACAAAGTTTTTGTACTATATTCTTAAAGCTTGAAATGTCATTTCTTGGAATCAACAGTAAAAGAAAAAAATTCAAAAACTTTGATTTCCTCAAATAAACGAAAGTTGAAAGAGTTAATATTAAAAAATGTTCAAGCGTACGAACTGAGTGTTGTTGGGTAGTATATTCATTATACTCTTAGTAACATAATCTTCGCTGTCGCTGTGTATAATGACAAATTCGTTCTGAAAACTCCTGATTGTTACAAGTTATAATAGGGTTCGGGCATACATTGGACAAAAAAGACTTGTTGAGTAAGTTGGGATCCAAATTATAT
The DNA here is from genome assembly GCA_914767935.1 of Coremacera marginata. NCBI lineage: Eukaryota > Metazoa > Arthropoda > Insecta > Diptera > Sciomyzidae > Coremacera > Coremacera marginata. The sequence goes on along the minus strand of OU612046.1, from coordinate 135,568,650 downwards.
TGACTTGGCTCTTTACTGAGTACCCTATATTTTTTTAAATTATTCCATAATTCCTTCGAGCTTAAGCCAGGACTTAGTTTAACTCTGAAAAATTTAGTTTTTTCTTGCCGAACAATCAGGGTAGCTGTATTACGGGCTCTTCTGTAATTTTCCCAATTTTCATTTGACCATATGTTTTTTCATTTCGAATAGAGCTTATTTCTTACTTTTATAGCAGACATAGCACGACTTGTAAGCCAAGGACAAGAATTATTAGAAGTTAGAATTAAACGTAACGGCACATGATGGTTTTAATTTATACATGAATAGTCTAAGCTTGTCATCCACAGAGCTAAAATGCCAGCAGTCGGTCCAATCTATAGCTGCTAAGTCATAATGAAGAGCAGAAAAATCTATTGATTTGTAGTCGTGATAATAAAAATCGGCCTGAGAAGTTCTTCCAAGATTGATATTAAGTGACCATGTTAAAAACTGCAAACTGCGAAGCGGTGAATGGAAAAGACTATACTTGTTTTTAGTCTTTAATGGGTTACTTATGTATTTTCTCCATTGTGCAAACAATTTGAAATTCCAGGATTTCAGCATTTAGCAAAAACTGAACCTTTTTCCGCCAATTTATTTTTCTCTTAGCAGATTTTAGGCAAAACTTGGGGCTTGAGAAGCGCATAGAGTTCAAAATGTAAGCCCGAGGCTTATGAAATAAACATTTTGGTTTTAAAAATAAAACCAAAGATTTTTCATCCTAAACCATATGAGTTTTAATAATAATCTCATTGTCTTAAACTGTGAACTTCATGATTGAGTAGATGCTTAAACAATTGTTTTATGTACTATTTTAAACTAGAGGGCTTTATTTCAAAACCTATAAAAATTTATAAATAAATAAAAATAATTCTTAATAACAATGCCTGAGTTAAGAACGAAAAGAAAGGCCGTAACTAATTTTTTTTTTTTACTTCATAGGTGAAGAAAAAAACTTGATAACAAAGTTCTGCAATTTCTGCAGTAAAAAAAAAAATGTTACATTATTACATCACTTATAATCTTTTATTAAAAAAATCGCTTATAAAAAATTCAAAATTTTTTTGGGCTTTATTTTTAAAAAAGTTGTTTTCCTTTTCCTAAAGAGTTAGGGCCTTTTGACATAGGGTATTTCTATATTAAAGTAGCGGTATGCTCATAAACATTTGCTTACCCAGGTAACAATTTCACCTAAATAAGCCTTAAAAGTAAAGCTTTATATCAGGTATATACTCGTATGGTATGTAAAGAGGAGAATTAAAACATCCTTAAATAATCCTTAGAACAAGTTTAATACAAGGACCATACAAGGAGAAAAGGTATACGAAATTAATTAATTTATTCAGGAACTTACATTTAGTTTTATAATATGTTTTATATAAGGTTGTTATTTAAGGCTTATTCAGGAACTCTGAAACTGTGACAAAAATGGATTTTAATTAAGTTTTTATTACGTAAAATTATAAAATTATTTTTCATTTAATTTTAGAAGAGAAATCTTGTACAATTTAAAAATGTTTTATATTTGACAGCGCGGATTCAACTTGGAACCTTTGTATCGGTCCCCCCGATCTATTATCGGTATCCACCCTCTATTCAGGAATTTGCTTGAATAACTTTGGGGAATATTTTAGCTTCGGTTCCCTGCCGAAGCTTCATCTTTGCTAGTTTTTTTATTATTAAAATAAAAAACGTGTGAGAACAAATTCTTTTTTATGATAGAGCTTACTTGTGAAAAGATGTTCGTGAATACTTCCTAAAATGTATTCCTAAAATGTATTCTTATATAATGCTTTATATGAGAAGTTGTACTTGATTAAAAATCTTATTGAATACTTCCTAAAAATATCTTCTTGGATAAAACGTTTTATGAGATATTATACAAAACAAAAAATTTATGTTTAAGTCTTTTTTTACAAGACTTTCAAATTTTACAAGAGAAAATTTTAAGCTAAGCTTCTATAATTACTTTTATACAAGGCCTATTCAAGTAGAGCTGGAATAACTTCAAATATTTAGGTAAAATTGTTATATTTGTAATAAATCAAATCGATCTGATTTGACCTCAAACCTCACTTACCTTGAGCATGCAGCAAATGATGATGATGGTGGTGATGATGTCCACCATGACCTGAACCAGCTACTCCACCAACACCTGCACCACCGTGTGCGACACCCTGCAGATTATGCGGCAAAAAGGCAGCCGCCACTGCTGCGTGAGCATTAAAATAGGCCATACGTGAGGCAGCTGCCATCGTCATCTGATGATGCTGATCGGCACTGTAGGGTGATTGTGTTGTCGCTGCATGAACACTATGAGCTGGCGATGCTGATTGTGTAGCATACAGCGTGGATGCGACAGAAGCAGCAATTGCTGGAGCAACTATAGAACATGTTGCTGCTGCTACTGAAGAGCAATGCGGCGATGGTGTTGATGTATTTGATGTTGTTGCACGTGCTGGTGATATTTTAGGTATTGTTATTGGTGATGTTGGCGGCGGTGTTGTTGGTTGTGCTCTTATTGGGGGTGAACATTTTGCACTATCTGCCGTAACTATCTGAGTAGCGGACTCATTTAAGCCCAGCAAGTCCTGTATGCCGAAAGGAGCGCGCTGTGGCATCTTGTTTTAACAATAAAAATTATGTTGTTGTTGTTGTTATGAAACTACTATTAATATAAGTTACTTCATAAATACAGTTTTTCTATTGAAATTTTTTCCAGAACTTTTTAATTCTTTTTTTTTTTTTTGTTAATGTGCTGGTAGTTCGATGTTGTGCTGGTTAATGTAGTTTTTATGTTGCTATTTCGATATAGATATCCGGGATAGTTTTAAGAATTTTGTATTAATCTACCTTATTAATAACTAGCTTAAGCCCGCCGCTTCGCCGGGTTTTCAAAAAGTTTTCATTCAAAAATTGATAGTGGGTAGGCTTGATTTTTCGCTACCAAAACGATTTTTTATTGTTTAAGTAATACTACAAATTATTAACCTTAAGATTGTTATATCATCTGATAGGAAATCGAAAACCTAAATTTTGGATTTAATTTGTTTTACAACAAAAACAACTTTTATCCAATTTTTTGGCTTAAACTAAAAATTTTTGAACATTTTTTAAAAAAATTTTTAAAAATATTAATATTTGGTGTAGTAAAAATTTCAACTTATGTTTGAAGGATATTTTAACAAACAACATTTTTCAAAAAAAATTATTGAAATCCATTGCAAACTGACTGAAATATTTGCCTTCAAAGCTAAAAGTGTGAATTTCAAGTCGTTTTTCTCTCATTCTCAGCTTATAATTAATACTAAAAAGATCTGGTACTAAAATTTTTCACAGTTTTCAAACTACATACATGATTTTGGTATCAAATTGAAGGAAATTTAAAAGCGTTTATTGATTTTGTTCTCGTTTAAACGAAGTGCAATTTAATCCATTAGGACCGAAAGAAAACCATAAAAAACAGACATTTTTAGACTTGAAACAACATTTTGGTGAAAACTATGTATGCCATTGAGCAGAAATAAGTTATTATTGCATGGTAATTTTACTTTTTTTAAAAAACTGGCACTAAAACTTTTGAAATATTATGCAGTATTTAATGAAAATTCGAGACGCATATGTTTCCATATAGTAACATTGGTTGTTAATGGGTTAAAATAAAGTATCCTATTGCACTCTCTGCTGACCTATAAATATGTGTACAAAATTTTATAAAAATCTGAGTTGTCGTTTAAACGTGATGAGTGAACATAAAAAGTGGCTACAGATTTATTAATAGTATAGATAGCTTCTCTGATATGATTATTTTTACCGACCAAAATGCAAAAACCATCTGTTGTTTTATTCAGAGCATTTCTGTATTGGAGTCTTTGTTCTGTATGGTTTATTTCTTTAAATATACGATGTAAATGCTCTGTATTTGGAATGTGTTTTGTATTTGTACTATATTTTGTTTAATAAATCTTATGTTTGTTAATGAAATGAAGCAAAATGTAGCAAACTTAAAAGCAATTCTTAATTTCTTACAGTTTCTTATAATAACATTTTTTGAGAACAAATGTAAATTTTAAAATAATCAAATTTTAAATGTTTTTTTACAGTTGTTGCTTCATCTAAATTATTGTTTGTTTTTTCTGATCCTGGCAAATTTTTTGTTTTAGGGATCTTTCTCAGTGGAAAGGCTAAAAAAAACATGTTTTTGTAGTTTTTTTTTTGGAGATTTATTTATCATAATAAAAAAAAAACATTAAATTATGTCTTTTCCTTGAGTCCGCCTCTTTTAATGTAGTAAAATTAACATATTACTTTTGTATCCCAATCGGTAACTAGCACATCACAACTTCTGAAACAGAAATTGGAGAAAAATTATTGAGCTTTAGAAATGTTAAAAAAATTTATCAGACTTTTAGTTCAATAAAACTTATATCTTTCTTTGGCTCAAATTTAAAAAAAAAGTATACGGAAAATTACCTGTTTCATCCGTAAAGGTGCTATAATTAATCAATTTTTTGATATTAATGACTCAAAGTGTTGAATCTTATAACAAACACTTTAATAGAGAGAACAAAAAGTAATATGTACAGTATATGAACAGAAAACTTTGTTTTTGTTAAAGATATTCATCGGTAATTTTAAGCTAACATTCCACATTTCACTTACTAAAAGCTATTTTTATATGGAAAAAAAAAACAAAAAGGAATAATCCTTTAAGCAAATGAATCGCTTTGTCAGAAATATTAAGGCTGACAATACATTTAGAGGCATCCCAGAATTGATTTTTTTTAAAGACATATCAAAAATATGTAAAAAAAATTTTATAAAAATATCTTGAACATTAAGAAAGTTATAAGCTTGAAAAGAGACCAGCGCGTAAGTTCGATATAATATAAAAGTACTCAGTATTCAAGATTCAGTATTCAATACGACTCAATCATCTATAGACTTACTCTTGAACAACGTTTATTAATTGCGGAAACTTACTACCAAAATCAGTCCCCGCACCCACTTTTTGCCGGGTGCCTGAAAAATAATCTTCTCACTCTATGACAAATATCAATACCATGTGTAAATATTTACTAAAATAAAGCATAAAAACTAAAGTGAATCGCCCCCGAATCGAAAAATTGTATTTTCTTTTTCAGTATTTGTACAACAACGCTCTCTGGCTTCCGAGGTAGTGCAAAAAAGATAGCACCAAAACAATTTCCGTACTCGAAAATGAGCGGTTTTGTAGTTTCTCACGATCTCTTAAGAGATTTATGCTAAAGTACCATCTGGTGATAGATCAGAATAGATCTCACCATATCCGAAAACCATATACAAATTTTTAAGAAATCCGAATATGCCGTTTATGAGTTTTGTCTGGTCTTTAAAATATAACAGAATAGATATGTCATCAACACTCATCGTACCCAAAAACCCCTATATACAAATTTTCAAACAAATCGGATGAGGAATTTAAAAAAAATTTCCTATTACTCGATCGTAGTGCCACCTACCGGTGCCATTAAAATGGACAGATTTCACACATGAATTTGAAATATCAACTATTTTCACCTGACACTATTTATGCACGCTAAAATATAGACTTTCAATTGGCCCAGCAGTCAATTTAATGATTTCTGAAAAGTGGGCGTGTATATGGTTTGACCACGCCCATTTAAACTACAGTTGCCGACAATAACCTTACGAACTAAATAGCAAAATTAAAATCTAATACGACAAAAATCGTTTGAAATATGGCAATTTCATTGATTTTTGGCGGTAAAAGGGGGCAAAATTTATCAAACTTATGTAGAATGAGATAGCTAAGGAGAACACAACAAAAAAATGTCCAATCAAATCAGACGCTTCGTTTTTGAGTTATGGAATTAGTAACACATTTCACGACTTTGTTTTGTACATATATAGATTTATTTTATCTGCTCAAACCGGTATATTTGATAAGGTGAAAATTCCAAACAATGTTAACAATAATTATTTTGTGTGTATATATAGTGATTTAATTTAGTTTTGAACACTTACGTCTCCGTATTATTTTCGTATAACTTTATAGTAGTTTTTCTCAAAATTACGTTTTCCAAAACTGTGGACAACCTAGCTCAAAAACTACTTGACCGATCCTTAAAATATTTGGAAGGACATTTTTTATAACATTTTAACCAATCTAAATGAAACTAATTTTTAAAATAGCCTTTTAAAATCGTTTTATTCAAAATTCAAACAGAAAAAAATGCAATTTTTTTCCAAGTGCGTATAAATTTTTAAAGAAGACTTTATTTTTAAATTCTGTCTCATTCAGATAGGAGATATTTTCATTACATTTTAAAATTGTAAAATTTTTTTTCGGGTCAAAGGAGCCATCAGAGTGCCCGCAGTGCAAAAAGAGGTCTTTTACATCAATTGTTGTAGCCAGCGCCATATTTGTTTTTGAAAAAAATAACATTTTTTTTTGTTTTAAACGTAAATGTATATTTTACCAAATTTGAACATTTTAAAACTCTAAACAAATTTTTTCTAATAAAAACCATCACCTCAATATCACTATTTTTTAATCTCTTAATATCAAATATTTAAAACTTTGTTACATTTCTTTTTTATGTTCTGTTTTTATATTTTAAAACTATGGTCACTATACTTTTCTAAATTGAATAACTTTGTAGCGTTTCATACATTCACTAAAAAGCTGTGTAAATCGACCTATAATTTTTAACTTAATAATTAAGACATTGCTAATTAAGGCATCCACTTTTGGGCTACCAAAACAAATCAATTATGAAAAAATTAGTGTTGTTAGGAAAATTGGTTCATGTTCATTATTTTATACATTAATAAAAATTAGGTATAAGGGTCCAAAGTTACTAAAAAAATATATTCTCGAAAATTCAGCCAAGCTTATTCTGCTTCGTTTCTTATTTTTGACTACTTTCTCTGCACCATAGCACAGTGATCTGTCTCCATATAGCGATTGCCAAAAATAAAAGGCATTATTGGATATCGATGAAATTTGGTACAAAAATTAACTGAAACGAATATTCAAAAATTTGCGTATTTATACACAGAAAAAAAATTTTTCATAGATTTTATGAATTTGTTCCTAAATATTATGATTTTTCATATATCACCAGAGAACGGATTCATACTAGCAGTGAACAGCGTTCCTAACATTTCTTGTTATGAACGAAATCTTAATATTTGTGAATATTTACCTACATTTCATAAATTTATTCGTAGTATTAATGAAGAAAATACTAATATCTGTGAATATTTACCTACATTTTAGAATAAGCTCATAATATATATGAACACTGTCATATTTTCTGTGAATATTTGCCTATAGATAAGTATTTATTCATAATAATATTGAATGAAATCATAATAAATGTAAATAAAGCAATATAAGATATTTGCAATTTCTTTTGACCAAGCTGTTAGTGTTTACACTTCGCATTTCGGTATTTTAAGAAAATTAAAAATGATTACAAAAACTTTCTTCATTATGTCTATAAACATCATATCCATCTTTAAAATTATTTCTAGTCAAATTAAATTTGGTTGATTTTATATATGATTTCTTGCATTAACCATATTAATAAATGTTCAGATTCGTTTTTACAAAATAATGAAATAAAGTTGAAATTGTGTTCTTAATTCATAATATTTATGTAAGCATTATTAAAGAATTCATGATTTTTAATTGCATTCACACATAATATGAATTTCTTCTTAAATTTTATGAATCCGTTCTTATATTTTCTGAATCAAGGTTTTATGAACACAATTCATAATATTTATGTACGCATTCTTAAAGAATGTCATGATTGTGAACTAGTTCTTGAGAATTTTGAATTGCACTCACACATAATATATAAATTTTTTTTTATATTTTATGAATCCATTCCTATATTTTCTGGATCAAGGTTTTATGAACGAAATTCAGAAATATTATGTACAGATTTTTTTCTGTGTATAAAAATTAATTATCGATGTTAAAAAAGTTGTCTGTTTTGTTTTGTTGCATTTCTTAAACTTTTTCTTTAAATTATAATTTTTGAAATATTTAAAATTTTGAAATGGTTTTTTGAATTTTTGAAACTTTGAATTTAATTTCTGTTTCAGATGGATTGTTTGGCATAATATTACGTTCACACTGAGAGTTAAATGAGCATTTAATGAAATGCTATTTGCTATTTAGAATGCGTAGCCGTATTCTCCTTGTGAGAGTAAAAGGCACAAATATTTATATTTATCATTTCGTAAATGCGCACAAGAGCAAACAGAGATCATGTTGATTAAGTATTTTGTCCGACTGAATACCCTCAAGTTCCGACTTTTTTTTAATACAACATAATCGAATTAATCAAAGTTACTCATCTGTTCGACTAATATAAATCTTAAAGGTAGTTGCCATATTCATCCAACTTTAAATGAAAATAAATGTATTTTAACCCTCTATAACTATCGCAATTCGAAGTAACATGATTACTAACCTGGGTGCAATCCACCCATAAAGTTTAATTCACGAATCTTTAAGAGAGAACATTAAAGCAGTAAAACGGTTCTGTTTTTATTAAATTCATGTATTTTATTTTTCTATTAATTATAAAAATTTGTTCAATTTAATTAATATATAATTTTAAAAAATATATCAAAATTACGTAAATTAATTCTTTTCCTATGTTTTAAAACTTATGGGTGTAATCCACCCTGCGTTGGTAATGGAGGGTTAACAATATCAAATCAGCACTTCACAATTTATATTCATTTTTGTTTTAATAATTTTTTTATTTTATATTTGAGGAAATAATAAACAGAGCTTTACTATTTTATTAACAAATAATGTATAATTAATAATCATGTACACGTTGTATTTATCAATTCATGCTGAGGGAAAATTAATTTTCTGTGCTCATTTAAGTGGGCAATCTTCAATTCATACTTTTAAATGTTAAAAGAAAAAAATGGGACAACATTCGCACAAATTTAAATAAACAAGTTTCAACGAGACTGAACAAATGGTACGATGAATGGTAAAAATTAAATTGTCACTGCGTTTAGGTTTTGGTATTGAATGCAGTTGGTTTTGCGCACGACTAAATGCAAATTTAGCCGACTAAGGTTGGTTTAAGGTACGACTGAAAGTGAATTGGCCGGCTGAAGTTAGTTTTGAATATAACTAAAAATGGAATGACCAACTGAAGTTGGTTTTGGGCGCGACTTAAAGTGAAATTACCGTTTAAAGATGGTTTTTAATATGGCTGATGATGAAAATGGCAGAAAATGGTACGACTGACTTTGATGCATTCATAAGTATGGTAAATAAAAATCAATATTTAAAACAAATTTCGGGGGAATAGCTTACCCCCTATATACCACTGCTAGTTTTGACCCTGAATGCGCATTTAGCTCTCAGTGTCAACGTATAATAACGTTTCAAGCAAAATCTTAAGTCATAGCTCTGCTTTTATGGAATGCGTTACTATTTTGCTGAAGTTCTTTTGTAGTGGAAATATACATGTTTTTTCTAATTTATCCCAATTTCAAACCTAAAGAAAATATTCAAGAAGTATATTTTGTGCAAAACATAAAAGTCAATAAAACAAATTTTTCTGTAATTGCAATGCTTTATATATGAGGTAAGCGTAATTTTTATAAGATTTTGCCAACTTTCAAAAACCAGGAAGTGTAAAAATTCAAAGCGCATGCAAAAATTTTAATGAATTTTGCGAATTTTGAAAGATTTTACCGTTTTGATAAAGTCACGGTAGGCGTGGCAGACTAGACTCTTTGTCTTATATAAATGCATTGTCAATGTATACTTATTTCACTTCCACATCCAATAGAAGAACAACAACTAAGCTCAACATAGTAAAAAAGCTTTGATCTATCTTCGACAAAAAGAGCTTACTTTTCACCAAATTAGTATGCTTCTAAAATAAGAAGAACTTTAAGCTGCTTCATATCATTTATATACGTGCATGTATTTCGAAGTAATTTACTCGTAACATTGACGAAACAAATAAATATAAACAGCTTAGTGGAATACGGCAATCATGTAAGGCTACTGATGAGTTGATGAAGCGGCCAACGAAACAGTCTGTCTAGTCTGCTGTGTCATTACTACTCTATGTAAGGGTATTGTTGCTATTGTTGCTCGATTGTGAGCTCGACTTTGAGCTCTATTGAAAAATTATTAGAGTTATAAAACCACATAACATAAATCTTATGGAAAGGTCGAAATTAATTTACAAAAAAAATAAAGTTTTGATAAATGTAAAAAGTCTTGAGGCTTAAAATTTAAACTTAAAATTTCGACCGTGCAATATGCAAGAATAAACAACTCATGCGAAAATCCTCGTTTTTCAAAAATTGAGGTATTAAATAAATGTGTCAAGCCAATTTGTTTGCTACAAACAGTGCATATAAATATGCGTCAAAAAACGTTGTTAAGAAATCAATAAATTTTGACAAAATTACAGTAGTAAAGGAAAATTTATTTTACCTAAATTTTTTTTTTTTTTTTTCTTGAGTATGTTTTCTGGTCTTGGTGTTATCTTGGTTTTTTCAACTGAATAAATTGTTTTCATTCGTTTTTAATCCTTCAAAAAAAACTTTGAAAATAACTTAAATTATATAATAGCTATAATAACAAAATATTTTTTTTAAAAGTTATTTGCTTTTCTCGTTTTGCAAATAATATTTTTTTTAAAAAAAAAAAAGACAGTTTCGATAGTATCGTAAGTGTGGACGTAGAATATTTGTTGGATATATATTTGTTGATGAATTTGTTGTTCTTGTTCATGTTTATGTTGGTCAAAAATAAATAAATGCAATATTTTGTTTAAAATAACTTTTGTTGCAAATAACAACAATAACACAAGCAGTTATTGAAAAATATTCGTAAAACAATTCTTGACCATTTTAACCATTTAGAGGTTTATACGCAGTAGCGCTGGGTTTTTTAAATACTAAATATAAACTAGTATAATGAACATGCATGGCTTCATCGCATTGCAACGTCTTATTTTCTGGGTATATCAGGCGGACAAAGCGACCCAACCCTAACTGTTTGGAGTCTGCCAGCAGACTGAAAGTTTTTTAGCGATGTAAGCATTTATATACATTTGCATTGCTTGTAAAGCTCTGAGAAATTTTCTTTTGCTATCGTGTGGCTTTAGTAAAGAAGTGACAAAATTCAAATTTGGATATTCCTTTTATATTATTAATTAAATAACTGATATTTTGGCATAAATTTTATCATTGTACTATGAATATTAAAGGCTGCATTATACCCTAAAGTGTCCCCCAAAAAACCTTAGCATGACCTTAAAGAAATTTGTAAAAATACCTCCGTACAAACCGCGGTGTAAGACGTAACTCTACGTTAAAAAATTTCAAAAAAATATTTCATGCACATATTTTTTTTTATTTACTATTTTATGTATATATTGATATAGACAACAACACAAGCAGTTACGAATCTTTATTTATATAATGGTTTATATATAGTAACGCTGCTTTTTTTTAATACCAAATATGAAATAATGTAATAACCTATGCATTGCTTCTTCATATTGCAACGTCTTATTTTCTCAGGCATTAGGCGGACAAAGCGTCGCCACCCTCACTGATTGGAGTCTGCCAGCAGACTGAAAGCTTCTTATCGGCGCAAGCATTTATATATGTACGTATGCATTGCTTGTAAAGCTCTGAGATCTTCATAATTCAACAACAAATTGAAAAAAAAAACAAAAACAAACAAATTCAACAAACAACACGATGTTGCGTTCGAGATTTCGGCACGAACTAAAGCAACAAGCATTGGAACGTCAGCAGCAACTGAATCATCAATGCATTTTTTCTCATACAAAAATGTGAATATTTGGCTTTATGAAAGAAGTGGCAAAATCCAAAATAACAACAACAACAAAATAACTGATATTTTGGCATAAATTTTATCTTCGTACGATGAATATTAAAGGCTGTATAAGGCCCTAAAGTGTCCCCCCAAAAATTGTTGCATGGCCTTGAAAAAATTTGTGAAAATACTCCCATACAAACCGCTCTGTAAGCAGAGCTGGGTTGTAATGATTCCTTTTGAAATTAATTCCATCTCAATTCCAATTCCTTGGAATTTGGAATTGTTCTAAGCGATTAATTGAGCTGAAAAATCACTTAAAATTTTAAGTTTGACTTGCTACAACTCTATTTCTTGACTGATCTGAGAGTGTCATTGTACCTATGTGTAGTTTGACTTCTAAAAACGCGAAACAAGTACTTGATTCGAAGCATTGTCGACTATTTCTTGAAAAAATCTGCGTTGTCGCATTATACTTATGGATCTCACAAGGAAAAAAATTAAAACAAAAACATGTTCATAACCTTGCGTATCCTGGAAATTTTTTTTCACCAATCAGACCCGTTTGAGTTCTCGCCACACTATTTCAAATCTATGATCCATTCTAATAAGCACATCATACCGATAGGAATAACTTTTTTTAATAACATATTTGCAGCCGACTGAGATATTTATCTAGAAAAACAAATGTTTAAATGTTAAATTCCTTTTCCCACTTATAGGCCCTTACCTGAAATTTGTTATTTTGAGAAAAATTTTAATTTGACAAACTCAAAAAACGACACAAAAGAAATTGTTAACGATTAAAAAATGACTTATTTAATTTGTTTTAAATTTCGTGAAAAAAACTGCTCGTAAAAGATTAATAATGGGGTGACTAGTAGTGCTCATTTTAGCTTACAATATTCAAAAAATATTATTACATTGGAGTGAAAAAAAAAATTTATTACACTAATTTTCTTCAAGCAAAAAAAAAAAAAATATGTGGAAAACGTTATAAAAGAAAGAAATGCAAAATATATATATACATTTTTTTGCCTGATTTATTAAAGAATTCACTACATTAAACATAACTTTTTAAAATATTCCAAATTTTATAAAATTATGTCCAAAATTTATTATAGAAAGAGTGCGAGTCATAAAAATATTTTTATTTTTATTTTGTTAACATATTTCTTATATTTATTTATATAAAATGAACAGAAAAATTTAAAAAAATAATTCACTTATTTTACTATATTTAAAGTAGTTTTAAATTATATAAACTTGCAATAGTTGCATTTAATATTTCACGTTTGATATACATAAATCATAAAAAAAATGTCACGCCAAATCGTGAACACACCTTTTCATTAAAAATTTAATAAAAATATTTTTAAAAAAATGTTGCCTTCACAATTTTGTTTTTTTTTTTTTTAATTTCTCTTGAAATTAACTGTATTACAATTGCGACAAGCTTTGAAGAACTTCGATACTTCGTCACAAATTTTAAGCGTCTTTAATTTGGCCAAAATCTATATCGAAACAACTTAAATCAAATTATTACAACGTGGTATATATTATAAACCAATTAATTTATTTGTAATAACGACTCCGATTGCATTGAAAAAACTTTAAATAATGCCTTGCTTAACTTGAACGAGCTTTGAGTTATCTTCAAAGTAGTTTATTTTAAACTGTTCTTGTGCAGATTAATTTTTTTTTTTTGTGATTGTTAAGCTTTCTTCACAACAGCACCGTTTTACCATCACACGTCATCACACAAAGTCAATTAGTAACGGCAACTGCTGTCAAACATGTTGACAATTAGTTTACGTGATTGCGTCGCGGCGACCTCAACAATAACAACAGCGCGAAGTGCGTACAAAACAGAGTTGAATGAAAAAAAAAATTTTTGCACGACTTTGGCTTTTGAGCCTGATGGTTTAATTTTTTTTTTATTTTATTTTTTAAGCTTTATATGTACATATTTTCATTGCTTTTTTTTTTTTTTTTGTTATTATTTATTTTTATTTCGTTGACCGTTTCGCTCTTCGTCAATTGCTATACAACCGTTAGCGCGCGCTGCTCAACAGCGTTTGTGTTGTTGGGCCAAGTTTAAAACCGGTTTTAAGCTTGCATACCTGCACGCATACGCACTTGAGCTTTCGGGCCAACGCAAACGCTGCCACTTACATTCGAGTGCATTCAGTCTATGCGTTGCCGTTAAATCGTTACGTTACGTCGTTATCACATGCGTTGCATTGCAGCAACGTTGCAGCGAGGTGCCTCAACAAATTCGCATTAATTTCCACGTAGCACTGCGACTCGTCCATTTGGCTCGCTCGAGTTTTGGGCCCTAAAGACGTTGTCATCGCTGGCAAGATGTAAGCGAAAATAACGGCGCCGTGCAACTTTTTTTTTATATTTTGTTTTTTAAGCTGTTGTTGTTTTTGGAGCTAGCTTTTAGTTTTTACAGCGACGGCAAAAATTTTATGTGCGTTCATTTGTCCGCAATGGGCGTCAACCTTTCCACTTGCCACCTGGTGGACCAGCAGACCAGGTTTGCTTTGGTAAAATTATTCCTCTGCTCAGTGTAAAAGAGCACAGCTAGCTTTACTTCTTACTCTTGTAGTGCTGGTGCTATAAGCGACTTTCTCCATGCTGCCATTAAAGCGCATGCGCCGCCCTCAATACAAGCGTAAGTGTGAGTGAGCCACTAGCGCTGCTTGTAGCTATAGCTGGTTTTTCAGCTACTGCTCTCCAACTTCCAACGCTTCCAATTGGAACTTTTTCCAATAACTTCAAGTTGCGTTGGTGTTAGTCAAGTTTGTTGGTGTTGGTTTCGCACCATCAGCCCCTGCCATTCTTTTTTCATTTTCTGTTGTTTTATGCTTCAGTCAGCTTTCAATCATTTGATTTTTTGTCTCATTCGCTCTCTTAAATTTATATTTAATCGGGTTCTCTCTGTGTGCTATTTGCTTTGTTGTTGTATGAGTGCGTTTCTTTTTATTAATGGAGGACGCCAATTTATTGTTGTGCTTATAGTTGTTGTTGCTGCTGTTGTTTTTGTTTTGCTGTAAATATGTTTTCTTTATTATTTCAATTTGTAATAATTTGAAATTGTTATATTTACTGAAAGTTTGTAATTATTTAGAAATTTTGTTTTGTTTTTAATACAGCTCGTGTAGACAAGGCCGTAATTAGCCTAGAAGTGTTGGAAAGAGCATTGTTTGCAATAGAATTAATTTTAAATTTAAAATTTAATGTAAGCAAACAAAAATAATTAAACTTTTTTTAATACTAATTTTTAGTTGCAACAGCTATGTATTTTTATTACCTATACGTTTTAAATTTCGTAAGTATTTTGTTTGAAATGGTATTCATTAGAATGTTTTTGTGGGTCTATTTTTACAGAACAACAAATTTTTATATGTTTTTGTTAAATCACAAGCAATTAGTTCTAAACAAACAATAACAATTTTTAGCACTTAGCAGATGGGGGCGGAAGCGTCCCTATTACGATGGAGGCGCCAATATCTACTGTTAATTAAAATACATTTAATTCGTAATTAAAATATATGTAATTCATAATTGGTGTTGCAATTTTTCACTGTACTGGTTTATAAACACAACACAGCTGCAATACTAGTTAATATTTTCTAACGAGGAAGAAAACAAGTAAAAATTACAGTATTTTTGTAAAATAGCAGTTTAACTGTTACTATTGAAGTTTGAAAGAGACCAAAGTTTGGATTTCATTCAAACTGGGTGTAAAGGCCAATTAAATTATGCTGTGCATAAAAGAAAAATTATATATAAATGAATAAACACGAGTTTCTGCAAACATTTTTTAACATATTAAATTTTTTTTTTCTCCAGTGTAATCTTTATTTACTACTTTATAATATTGGCATTTGAATAATGATAAAAACCCTATAGATAAATTCACAATTCATAAATTATAATTTTTGATTTTAAAGATTACGTTATAACCCCAGACGGATATAATTCCGTGTATAAGAGGTGTTTACATTAAGAAATAATTTAATAAACACTATAATATTTTTTTCATTAAATAATTTCTACTAATATATATAATTTTCGTAAAGAAAATATGGATATTAGCATCTTTATCAAAAAAAACCTTTTTTATTTCCGAACCTGAAACTCAATTTTTATAACAAAGTTAAAAAAAAATTGCATTACAATCAGATAGAGTTTAAAAAAAAAATAATGGTTTATAAAATTACTAAATAGGGTGAAATAGGGTGATGTGTAACGAATGGTTTTTTTTGCTCCAATAAAAGTATTAAGAAATTTAATTTTTGATTAGTTTAAAGTCCTATAACTTGCAGTGGAACCAATTCGAAGTGAGTGTTTTCGTGGCAGATTAATATTTTTAGAAATGGATGAGGTAGGACGAAAATTTGAAGTATGGCTTTTTCGGACTTTTTTAAATCGGTGGGATGATGTGTAACGCCAACAAAATGTTGGTTTAAAGACCAGTAACTTTAATTTTTTATGTTTATTTTGACTTTTTATGTTTAGTATAAGTATTATTATAAAAACTTTGTGAAATAATAGCATAATCTCGTAAGTCTGTCTGATACTCAATGCACACACACATACGTTAAATTTAAAAAAAAAAGTGATTGTTAACTTCAATAGAATATATGAATGGCTTTATTAAATCAAAAAAAAAAAAAACAAAACAGATTTCAAATGCAAAATGATTATTTCCTTAAAAGTGTCCATATCCGAGCGACAATTCTCACAAAAAAATTGCTCACAAAAAATAAAAAATGCGCTTGCATTCAAGTAAATTGTTATGATTTACATGTTTTGGCCAAAAATAGCAACAAATCATGCAAAAATATTGATCTTCTTCGGATGACGACGTAGAGCGCCGGCTTAGCAGCCGAGCATCTGCTGCTTTTTTAATTTGTTTTTTTGGTTTTCTTTTCCATATATTTTTTTTTTTGCCACATCCTGCAACTGTAAATATTTCTGTGACGTTATTACAACACAGCTTTTCATTGACTTCCTAACACGAATGGATTTTGATCTGGGCTGAATAGTATGAACTGGACCGATCTATTTTAATGCCGTTGATGTGATTGCGTTTTAGAGTTTGACGGTGTTACACATCACCCCAATGTAAGCCACTTTTTTCTCACTTGATGGTATTTTATCACATTATGAAAAATTAAAAATCTTTCGTTATATTTAAAGATATTAAATATCACATTTTATAGCTATTCACTTTTAAAATCTGGAAAACGCTATTTTTTTCATACAAAACGCTATTTTTTGTAAAATTTAAACAAATAATTAAACAAAAATTTTCCACGCTTTTTAAGAACTCTAATGAAATGTATGTCTGCATATTTCCAATACTTACGAAACACTAGGTGCTGTCAAAAGAAACATATCACAGCTGTTCAGTTATTTATGTGTCAACATTTTGTACGAAAGATCGCCGTGTTATACATCACCCCATGGTACACAATACCCCACCTCACCCTACTCATATTTTTAACACTGTGCTCACAAAGTCAGTTTATCCAAAATAAAGGAAGAAATTAATACTCACCTGCACAGAAATGGTTTCATTATCGGTTGTGAGTTGTGAAAAAAGTTATCGATATCAAGTTTTAAGGCCAAACTTAGTTGCATTACTGCCCTGATCAATGTCTTCCCCCCTACCCCCTTCCCCCTATTAAATGAGATTTTCCTCGAGGGTCTGTTTTGGGACCTCTTTTTTTTCTCAATGTACATTAACGGGCTACGTTGCTTCAAAATATTAAAAAAAAATTGGTGATTGGGCATTCAAAAACGATCAAAGCCTAAATCCTAGAAAATATAAATTAGTATCCGACCGAATATTAATTTTCGGTTTCAACCAGTTTCGGCCTTTTTTGTAAGTTACGGCTGTTCAGCCTAAGTATGACCGAAACCAAAACTTTAAAATCTCATGCAAATTTTCATATTTTGTAGAACATACGACAGAAATATTCAAGTAATTTTAATTAAATAACTTTAATAGTTATTAAAAAAAAATAATATTGGACATCTTATTAATGTCCAATGGACACTTAATTATTGGACATCTTCGACAATCTTAAGTTTTATTTTTGTTTTAAAAATTTAATATTATATTATTGAAGTTAATGCTTTTTTTAATTGTTTCATATTAAAAATTATATATAAATCTAACTACATCATACAAAAAATAATCCTTAATTAAAATCCTCGCATATATATGAACACAGTTGTTATAATTACTCAGTTAATGCTAACGTTTGTTTTGTGAAGAATGGAACACTGCTTTAGTTAAAGTGCCAAATAGTTCGCCTGTTTCTTAAAAATGTTTCGGGACAATCCTGGTTAGAGGTACTAATATTTAGTGAAGATCCTTCACAAGAGCTACGCACTGATCTGCATCAATTGTGGGTACCGAATACGATGAAACGATGAACATCTACGCCGACATCGAAACAATCAAACGCATACGAACCGATCGGCTTTACTGGCTAGGTCGTGTTGAGCATATGGAAACTCGGTATCCGGCGGCGGTCAACGTAAAAGAGATACCCACATCTTCGTTGGAATGATCAAGTATTGGAAAATCTGACGCGGCTTGGAGTTTCCAATGAGCGCCAGAAAACGCAAGACGTAACTCATAGCAATACTGAATAGAAATTATTTATTTTGATATATCAATGCTACAAAGATCATTGGAATGCAATTTACTATGAAAACCCTTAGTCACACCAACATTCCATTCACATTTAATATTATTTTCATAAAGTAATACAAATCTCTTACCAGAAATTTAAGGATAAAACCTTTTTCCTGCCAAAAATGTTCTAAACTTCAAAGCTATAAATACAGGGCCGGCCGTAGGGTCAATAAAAATTAGAAGTATTTAGAGGTAATATTATTAGAAGCATATACCGTTGGAAGTTATAGCAACCAATAATATTATTGTTACATATCCTACACAAGTATAAAGGGCCTCCGGGAGTTTTTTTTTTTCAATAAGGTTTTTCCAGCTTGCAATGCCGCGATGGATCTTTAATTTGCAGTGAGCAAGATATCTGGGGACTGGTTCATTGAAAAAAAGATTGACTCTTTCATCGACTAGGTAAAGAGTTCTTGGGCATTTAATCGTTCGATTTTTTTTTTTTTTGATGCAAAGTTTTAGATTTATAACCTAAAACTACCATAATTTCACGAAAAATTAAAATTTTAGATGAACCAGTCACCAGATATCTTGCTCACCTCAAATTTAAGGTCTTTGGTGGAATTGCACTTTTCTGTTTTAATTATGTAAACAAAATTTTGGTCTAAAATACAGCTTCAATAAAAAAAAAAACAATTTTAAGAAAGTGTCTTTTTTTCTTCGAAAAGCTCCCGAGGCCCTTATGGTTTTAAAATAGTCTAGTCTAGTCTGCTGGTTGTTTGTTCTGTAAAGAACCTTTTTGTTGTAGCGACCTGTTACTTCATGAATAATTTGCATAAAAAATAAATTTTTAGAAAATTTCAAAACACAAACATTTCTATAAAAATTACGTAATTTAATCATCATTTTAAAATAATATTTAGTGTTGCAGTTGTTAGCGGATTTTATATCTTCCAGCAAAGTCTACAAGTCTACAGTTTAAATCTTTTGGAATCTTCAAAAGAAAGTTAATCCAAGCAAATATTCATAAATCTGTATATTCTGATTATTCGGCTTTATGACAGTTATTTCATAAAGCGAAATTATATTTCGAAATTTTTAAATATTTTGAAGTTCTATATGAACTTTACAAAAAGTTTATCCATCTGTTGATAAATATAATGTTTCTCATAGCGGAATTTTAACTGTCAACCACAGGTTAAGGGCAGCCTCGTCTTGATGACACAAAATTGAATGCCTCGTTAAAAATTAAATTACATAGAAATTATAAGAGATATTGACAAATGGTTTCTTTTATTATATATATAAAATATCAAATTTAATTAAAAATTATTGTTGCTGTCGTTGTAGTTGCTGTTGTCAAAGAAGACCAACAAAAATAAAGGTATAAAGGTATATTTGCCTGGTTGTAAGAAAAAAAATTTTTGTGCATCATATAAAAATAAAAAGCAAAACGGGAACATATTTAGAATTAATGCGATTATTGTCGGTACTAGAACTCAGAGGGACGTTTAAAAAAGAAACACAACTATTGCATTCAAATATTATAATAAGAAAAAAGAGTATTTTTTATTACTTAAAATGAATAGATCCAGCACCGTTGGTTTTGGAGCTACCCTCATGATTCTAGTACCAACCGATAAAGTAATTTTCAGATAAACGCGTTTAAAGTTATGGTAAGCATTTTCGAAATAATAAAATTACATTACGATTGGTTTGAGAGGTTTTCCCGATGCACTTGGATATGGCTTATCACGAAAAAAAAATGTTATCCAAATCAGATGTTTTGTTTCCAAGAAATTAGAGGGAAAGTGTCCGAAGACGTGGTTTTCAAATAAGTCATAAAAAACTCTTTGGTAAGATTTTTTTAAAACATGCGTATTTGAAGAAATAATAAATATTTTATTAATTTTCTTTAATTTTATTTAAAAATTTAGTCAGGCTATCAGCCAGGGGGGACCAAGTTTTTTTATATATGTGGGCTTATAATAATATACATTTTTACCTAGTGTTGGCTTTCAGGTCTACTGATGAAAAATTACATTAATATTTATTTTTTGATGTAGACTAGTTTTAATGTTATCTTAATTTTATTAAAGCAGAATTTGCTAAAAAAAAAAGTAGTGCTCTTTGATTGCCTTAAAAAATTATAACAAAAACCTAATATAAAGCTTCGTCTTGGCAATAGTTTGATCTAAGAGTTAAGAAAAATTCAATAGCTTGATTTGAAAAAAGTTTCTTTAACTGAAATGTAAAAAGTTAAATTTCAAGTTTAAGAAAAATGGAATTTAAGTTAAAACACAGTATTATAGTTTCCAATGAACATTTTGTTTTTACCAGACAAATGTGTTGTTATAAGAACTAACACCTTGGAAATTATTTACAATGCCATTTTAATGTTTTAATTTTTCCAATGTCTAGAGAGGGGCAGTAGAATTCAACTCCTGCGAAAATATCTATTCGGAGTGTTGCTAATTTTGAAGAAAACCATCTCGGTCTTCTTATGAAATTCTAAAAACGTTCTTCTGCTGCACCTCAGATTGGGGCGCCATGGGCACTAGCTTATAAATTCCTATATAAAGCAGTTGTCGAAGATAGCATATCAAAACTGAGCTCCATTAGCTCCTATAAATTTATGTCAGATATGTAGTGGCATAATAGAGATTTCTTAGTTCCACGAACATTATTGTGGTGGCCGTGGCATAATGGTTAAAGTACGTGGCCCGTATGCCAAAGAGCTGCAAAAAGTCGGGGTTCAAATCACACCTAACACAGAAAACTGTTTCAATAGAAATATCTTTCCTAATCCGCTGTCACCTCTCAGCAGACAATATCAAACCTCAGAGAGAACAAAATGTCATATAAAGCTTCCTGTGAACATGAGGAGGGCGATTTGAAATGACCAATTTGATTTTTTATGATTATTTTATATATTCTAAGACCCGAAATATGTAATGATGCATTAATACTTATTTTCTTGCGAGTATAATGCTTATACCGATGTTCAAACTAGATCTTGGTGTAGTAATTGACTCTTTATGCAAATGCATAAATTATTTGCGATTCTTGTAATCTTCATTCTTTAAAAAAACTATTAAATATATTTATAAAATCAACACTTGACTTAGTACCTAATTAAAAACTCATAATACCGTTCACTCGTTCATAATTCATCCCTATATAATAAAAAAAAAAAATTAATTTTGACAAAAACTTAAAAAACAAAAAATTCATTGTTTGAAGTTCTTTACTTGCATTCTTTAGGTGCGCCATTTTGATTTTATAGAAATTTATCCATTATGTCTTTTAGTCTTCAATTTTACTTATTTTTAATTAACTTTGTTCACATTATCGTGTGTTACCAGTTTTGTAGACATTTCTTGTTTTAATTACTCAACTTCCGCCATATTGTCTACCGTCACTTGTAGTTTTGTTTCGATAACCGATGCTCTGCTCCCTACATTATGACGCATATTGGCTTAGTTTCCTCACTCTAGGAAAATTTCTCCGCTATTTTCATCAATTCCATTCGATGATGCCCATTTAAACATTCATTATTTACTTAATTTTCCCCAACTTGCTTTGTGCACGCTCATGTTGTGCTTGCCTTTGGTATTGCCATATTCCACAAAGGAGTCTAATTAAAATAGAACTTTGCCTTAAACTGAAAATTAGCATGTATACCAAAAAGAGTATATGAAAAAAGCTTGCATACATTTAGGCGCTTCAATTGAGTGTGTGGTGGAGAGAGGGTTGAATTGTAGTTGGTAGGGGTGCCTAAAGATGTTTCAGGCGTTGGGCGGAAAACAGTGGCGTTTTTAATGAGTAGAGAAGTAGTTTTATGGTATTGCTGTTGTTTTATATTGATAATAAAAAAATCAAATTTTTCCGACCATTTTTCATGAGATTATTCAATTTTATATATTAACTAGCTAATTAACGCTGAGAGTAAAAGTTTGCAATTATTAACAGGGTATTTTTTTATCCGTGCCTATCATCCTCCAGCAAACCTAACTCAAGGCTTAAAGGCTGTAATAAGGAATGAAAGATCATATTCACAGTTTTAGGAAGTAGCAAAGGAGGCTGAAAACACTCATTTGGACGAACTGTGTAAGTTCTCCCCAATGCATGATCTTTCATAACATCTGCCATTCCGCATTTCTCATTTCTTCTTTTCTCATCTCCAATCGCAGATTTTCCACACGAAATGTGAGGGTACCTTCAAATTAATCAGAGTTTTTTCCAAAATCGTCAAGTATACACAATCAGTTTTATAATGTTGTAAGGGAGAGAATCACTTTTTTTTAAAAAAAAAAAAAAAAAACAAAAAAACGAAATGGCCATCTCAGCCCTTGAAAGGACTTTGACCGAGCTTCTTATGATCAATTGTGTTGTGTGTGATATGAAATGTTTGCACACAAATGATCGAGAACTGGACCTACAAGTTTTACGCCGACTCCGAACGGCTTATGTTCTCAAGAAGCCATTGTCTGCAGAGAGATGACGGCCGAACATCATCCAAAAACCTTCGATAAGCAAAGTTGGTTACATTAGCAGCTATCCAAAACAAAAAAAAAAGTAGCAGAAAGCACGGTGTTGTAAAGTTGTATGTTGTATGTTGTAACTGAATGGTATTCTCATTTTCTCCCTTATTAGTTAAGGGATTTTTTTGAAACTTCGGTTGTATGTTTTGTTTATAGTGGTTGTATGATGTGTTTAAAATTGATTAAGCATGATCGGACCGGTAGTATACCTACCTCCTATACAAAGTGAGGTACAAAAAATAACTTAGTATGGGAGATAAGCGTACTTTCGGTCCGATCATGCCAATTTTATACACATCGTACAACCACTATAAATTAAAAATTCAACCAAACTTTCAAAAAAATCGCTTCACTAATAAGAAAGAAAATGAGAAAACTTTTCACTTCCAACATACAACTTTACAACATCTTGTGAATTGTCTAAATGTTTCTTCTACTTACTACACGTTGTCATTAGCATCGTTAAGTAGGTATTTTTGTTTTTGTTTTTGCGACATGAATGCGTAGAAATTAATATATTAATTATTAAAAGATCCGAGCTAAATGCCCTGTCCTTAAGTAGGCTCCGTGTCGATTTTTTTACCCCAGGCCCCGCTATTTGCTAATCCGGCGCTGTTGAGAACAACACAAAATTTTGCGACTTCTCTGTTATTACAATTAATGTGTATTTAGAACAGGCTTTTAGTTTTTAAAAGAAAAACCTATGAATTTTTTATTAAATAGCTTTAAAAATATAAAAAGAGCAAAGAACTATTATTCAGAATATAATTTTTAGCTTGTAAAATTGATCTCACTTCCTTCTATTCATTTCATTATTTCTGACTCTAATTCAGTGCTTGGTAATTTCATTAGTTCCATAACTCCCTGCAGTTATGCATTATCAAGCGGTGTTGCATTAGGGTTTGCTAACCACAGGGTCCGAAGTTATCAAACTGGAGTGGTCCAGTCTAAATTTTATTCTACGCTTTATTAGGATACATTTTAATATTTTGAAGAGTTTTAAATCGAATAAAAAAACTATTACAAAAACCCATGATTTCAATTATTGGATTAAAAATTAGTCAAAAATTTTGTCTGTGTACTAAACATTGCCTTTAGATAGTCTATTAGTATGCATTGAAGTATATAAGCTGATGCTTTTGTGCTTTTGTCATTATTTTGTCATTAAAAGTTCCAGTCTTGAGATATTAAGGCCTCTTCCTAAAGTACAAATATTTTGGTAATATGCAAAAAACTAGCAGCTAATTTTTTGTATAAACTATCTCTGAGACAGAAACTTACTAAAAACTTCATTTTGAATGCATGCATATGCAAAATTTTTGAATATTGAGATGCTTAAATCAAGTGCTATTTACGACCATGTTTCGGGCTGCGGCGAAGTCAATCAGTCGCATTCCGTTATCGGATGTATTGCCGTGGAGGATGAACTTTCCGACTGTTGAACCAAAGATGTTTTCCTTGCCCACCTTAGCGTTGCTGTCCCCAAGCACAATTTTTGTGTCGTGACGGGGGCAGTTCTCGTAAACGTCTTCAAGGCGCTCGTAGAAAGTTATTTTGATCTCATCGTCCTTGTCCTCAGTCGGAACATGCGCACATATTAGGCTTTTATGCACGAATTTAGCCTTGATGCGAATTATGGCAAGTCGTTCGTTCACAGGTGTGAATCGCAGGACGTGATGCCTTAATCTCTTGTCAACTTCAAATCTACACCTTAACTTGTGCTTTTACGCATGGCCGCTGTAGTAGATATCACAGGATGCTTGCCAAGAGCAACCCTGTCCCTTCCATATCATTTCTTGGATTGCAGTGATATCAGCTTTGTATCTTTTCAAAATATCAATTAGTTGGATAGAGGCATCTTCCCAATTAAGAGTTCGGACATTCCAGGTGCATATCTATAAATTATCATCAGTTTTTCGTTTGCGGTAGTCGTCATCAGATTTGGGGATCACTTTTCTCGTATATCTTGAATTTTTCATTGAAATGGAAGATATAGCGAAATTATTATCATAAAATAATAGAATCGCACAAAACTTAACCAAGATTGTTTTGAAATAATTTTTTGCTAAAGAAAGTGTTATTACCGATAAATTCCTGATGTAGCTATATTTTATTGTGTGGTCTCTGCTATTATGAATTAGTTAGTCAGAACAAACTGTTTTATATAGATATATTGATAAAGACTTTTTTTATTTTTATTTTTTTTTAATGGCTTTAATTTGATTTTAGTTTTTTTTTCTAAGTGTATTTATATATACGTTCACTATTCCTTATATATTTTGAGACTGATTTCCATTATTTTTGGAGACTGGTCATTTTATTTATTTTCTTTTTCTGCTTTGGTTTTATCTGATTTGTGCAAAAATAAAGGTTCAACTTCTTTATTTGGTGCAACCGTCAAAATATTTGCAAAACAAAACGAGGTCTTTTAGAACACACATTATAAAGAACAAAAAAAAGAAGCCCAGACTAGCTTTCAAAATATTTTCACATTGAATATAAAAGAAACTCAGCATTAAAATTAAAAAAAAAAAATCAGCATTACTGAAAAAGTTAAATGCACAAAGCTTATATAGACCGCTTAGAATATATCGCAACTTAAAATATTGTATTTTTTTTTAAATGAGAAAAAAAAATTTCAAATTTTTTCAAGATCTTAAACTGTTTGATGTCTGAAAGAAAAATTAAGGATTGGTGTTTTTTTTTTTAACTTTAATAAATTCTATTAATTTTGTCATATTTATAAAAATTGCATTTTTTTTTTTTAAGTAAATTTTAGGCAATTTAGCACATTTCTTTCACTCGCACTTTACATGTTTAGATCCTAGTTATTAATTTTAAGGCTGTTCATAATGAATCATCTAAAAGTTATCCCAGGAATTCAAATGAATTTATAGTCGTGCAGAACTAACTCTTGAAGCATGTTTTATTCATTGTAAAATTGTTCTACTATAAGTTTTCCATGCAAAATTTATATGAAAAAAAAAAATCGAACAATACAAAAACCAAACAAAAATATCATATTTCTTTGAATAAGATTTTAAAATACCTTTCAAGTACACTGAAATACTTGAGCAGCCACCAAGTGAAATTCGTAGACATTCCGTCTCGCGCTGTCAGTAAGTTGAGCTCGTTTTTTTCCAAATAATTTTGATGTTTTAATTGCGTTTAATTGAATGTGCGCACGCATGCGTACTTATGCGCAGGTATTTTATATTGTTTTGTAGTTGTTATTGTTGTTG
The DNA here is from genome assembly GCA_914767935.1 of Coremacera marginata. Taxonomy (NCBI): domain Eukaryota; kingdom Metazoa; phylum Arthropoda; class Insecta; order Diptera; family Sciomyzidae; genus Coremacera; species Coremacera marginata. Next base: position 135,542,316 of record OU612046.1, on the reverse strand, counting down.
TGACTATAATTATATTGAATGTAGAATGTTTGTGTCTTTTAAGCTCAATAATAGTTCAATTAAATATAATCCAAATTGACAGCTATTGACAGTCACTGCAAACGGATTTGAGTAAGGTTCTGATGACTCTCTTGCTAGTTGCGATAGGCGCTCTATAGCAAACATTTTATTAGAGTTTCATACTATATAAACTTTTCTAAAAACTGTATATTCTCCATTTTACATCTTTCTGTCTAAATACCATTGAGTGAGCTATAATACATATACAATTTATTCGAATCTTATACCATAAGCTGAACGTGATAGCTAAAGTGATAGCTAACACAATGAACTTCGAAGAACTTTTCTATAAGACTTTTGTAGGAGTTATGTGCCGCATTTTCTAGAACAAATGGGAACAACTTACCGAAAGGTTAGTATCAGAATGATGCGACTGCTTTTAATAATTTACCTTTAGTAATTTTTGAGTTATCCCAGCAAAAAGTGTACTGCCTGATCAGGATGGAATTCAGGCCTGACAGGCATAACCAAGGCCTGACTGTTCCTTTAAACCGCCTTGATTTTTATATTAATTTTTTGTATAACTTTCTTAAAACGTTCATTTGATTTTTGGCTTGAATATGAAATTATGAATCTGAATAGCAGATAGGAAATCTTGCCTCAAAAAGAAGAGAAAGGATATTTTTTTTGACTTCAAGGTTCAAAAAAGAAAACAGAAAGTCTTGTAATCTAAGTTAATAAAAAATGGACGCCTGATTATACATAGAAATGTAGGCCTGACTTTCTGTACGAGTAAGAGAGGCTTGAATGAGTTGTCTGCTGGATCTGTTCATCTAAAGAGCGATGTAGAGGTCTATGCAAGTCTTGCGGATTGCATAAAATAAATTATAAACAAACTTGGCGTTAATGACTTCATCCAATAGTTGAGCGACTTTAATCTGCCTGCTTTAAAATGGCAGTCTTTATATTTTTCGCTTCTAATTTAAAGACACGACAAGAACATATATTTGTTGACAACATACTTATTTTGTATTTTGTATTAATTGAAATACAATACATAAATACAATAAATACAAATACTTATGTTCTGACTTACAACAAGTGAGCAGTATTTGTAATAGTATAGAAAGACTTCTTGACCTGATCTTGACTAGAAATAGTAACAATGTCATTATTAACATAATGAGTTTCAGACATTTGGTCATATTTATCCCAAGCCCAATTCCAGTTGTTGCGAAGAGTCTTCAAATTATTTGTGTACCAATTTCAAATTATTTAAATTTCTCGCAAATTTAAGGCTATATGGTACGGATTTAGAAAACAAAATAGTTTCATATAACTTAAATTAATGAAATTAAGAACATAATTTTCTTTTATGTATTCTAAAAATTATATTTACACTGCTGTGAAGCAAATGATTCAACTTCAAAAAGTCTGACATTTTTATAATGGATTCATTAACTTTGTTTATTAACATCGAACTTACTATATTTCTGTTTTCTATATTTCTGATCTCTTAGCATGAGCATAGCCAGAATATTAGACTGGGGAGGAATGTATTTTTATATTGCTAGGTATTTATATAAACAGTTTCTACGTCGAAATTTACTCTTCACACCAATAAACTTTCTTATAACCATTATTTATTTTTCTTAACAACAAATTTGTGCACAAAAGTAACAAACTTTTGGTTTAAAAATAGCTTCAATTCGAACAACTGATTTTATTTTGTTAGTGATGGCAAACTGTCTTGCTTGATATTCGACAACTCCTTAGAAAGCTATGGCAATTTATCAGTTTGAAATTGAAGCATTTGCATTTAAAATTCAACTTTTTTTCAAATCAAATTCAAACTTATACGCTTAAATTCTATCTCGACATTTCAAATTGAATTTTCTTACAACTTTTTTACAATTTTTTTACAACAAACTTCAAATAAAACCTTATCAAGAAAAATCTTTATATTTGGTATTTTATTATTATTTCCACATGTTATCATAAAATAATACATATTATAAGTTTGCGTGCTGTGTGCCTTGATTGAATAAAAAAAATATATAAAAAATATTAAAACTACCTCATTATTATATTCGTTTTTCGGGTTATAATTTTAACTCATAATTTAACTAATTGAACCAAGATTCGTCTAAGATAAAACCGATATAAGCCGACCGTCAGTTTTGTGCAATAGACCAAAACCTAAAAAAAAATTAAAGCAGTTTTTGGATTAAACTGACTGCAAAATTTATAGTTAACACATTTATTGTTATTTGTTTTCATAGAGTTTTTATACGTATAGCCAAAAATTAAACCAGAAATATATGAAGTAAAATCTATACCCAGGTAACAATTTCACCTAAATAAGTCTTGAGTAAAGCATTGTATAAGGAATTTATGCAGGAAAGAGAATATTAACTATCTTGAAGAATACTTGAAGAAAGTTTAATACAAGGTCTATGCAAGGAAAAAAGGTATATGAAATTAGTTCCGTTACACAACAACTTGTATAAAGTTTGATATAAGGTTTTTATTTAAGGCTTATTCAGGAACTCGGAAACTGAAAAATAAATATTTACGATAGCCACACCCAGCGCGGATTGAACTCGGATCCTTTATATCAACAGCCGTACACTCTATTTACTCTATTCGACTTGAAACTTAATTACTATTTTCTTTGAATTTCCTTAAGTAACTCTTTATAAAGGCTACACTTGCAATCATTTCATATATGCACTTAATTTGGAAACCATAAATTGCCTAGGTAGCCCTGGGGTTTAAGGAGACAGTTTATCAGCCAAGAGATCCACGGTTCGGTCCTGGGCTCGGACAAGACTTTCTTATTTTTTTTTATTATTGAAAGTTTTTCTTTTAGTTTTTTGTTATGATAGAGAATCGTGCTTTATTAGGTGAAATGTCGAACTATTCCAGCATCAACCTAATATGGGTAACTGGGTGTAAATGCATAAAATGTAATGAAAAGACAGACGAGCTTGCTATAAATGGAACACGAGCGGCATCAGTGGTGCTGACCCTCCGGGTATCCCGTTAGCGACTATCAAGCTGCTAATCAGTAACAATATTATATCGAAAGCCAATACTAGGTGGGCTGAGCTCTCGACATGCAGAGCATCAATGATTATCTGGCCTACTCTAGATCCCGGGCTATCGAGAGCCCTTCTCTTACTGGCAAGACCAGAAGTAGCCATAATGGTGGCTGTCATCACAGGGCACTGCTTGATAAGCAGACATGCCTACAGTTTAGGAGCTATGTCAAATGACTTCTGTAGAAGCTGCAGGGACGAGGAAGAGGAAGAAACCATCTCCCATCTTCTATGTTCCTGCCCTGTGCTAGCCAAGAGAGGCACAAATATTTAGGCTCTCTCTTCTTTAATGAGCTTGACGACCTGTCAACGACTAATGTCAGGCGTCGTATAAGGTTTATTAAGAGCTCAATGTGGTTCCATTTTGAATGACGGCCTGAGAATAGCGGTATCACAATGGATCTATCTAGTCTAAGTGAGCTGGTGTATGATATTGTATATACATCAGCTGCCACCTCTACCTAATCTTACCTATGATAGAGTGTGTTTTTTTATTTAATTTAGAATTTTCTAATGGCTGTTATCAGAAACTAAAAAAAAATTTAAGCTTGAGTAAAAATCTTCTTGAATACTTCCTAAAATGTATTATTGAATAAAGCTTTATATAAAAAATTATACGTGAAAATGGAATTTTCAAGGCTTTTACAAGGCTCTTTCAATAAAAGCATTAATAATTATTTTCAACAAAACCTTTTCAAGTTGAGCATGAATAACTTCAAATATTTAGGTGAAATTGTTATGTGAGTACTCAAATATTGAAGAAGACACTGATCTTGAAGGTAAGTCTAAGCAATGGACTTTTACTAAATTAAGTGGAAGTACTTAGATTTAACTATTTTCAATTGATTCTTAAGAAAAATTTGAGAAATGACCGTGAACTGTAAGTATATAGAAAAGGATAAATATTGGTATATTCACATTATTCTCACAGCTTCGTTTCTTTGTAAAAGAACACGACTATTTTCAGTAAGATGGATCTATTTAACATTCATATACATTATGAATTATTATTATACTCGACACATAGACCAAACCACTGCGAAAAAAATTACTATACACAAAAATTTAAAAGAGTGCATCATTAGTTATTGATTGAGTGCATCATAGAGCTATTATAGGTCGAATTTAAAGGTTTAAGAATATTGAAGTTTGATTAGTAAAAAGTTTCTTTAACTGTAACCAATTTACTTCGAAGTGGAAAAACTTAAATTTCAAGTTAAAAATCAGTATAGTTATAGTTTGCAACGAGCATTTTTTTACCAGATAAACGTGTTGTTACAAAATCGCAGCACTTTATAACTTCTTTACAATATTAGTTTATTATTTTCTGATTTTGTTGCCTGATATCTAGGGATGGTTCAACAAACAAACAGTCCCAGCGCCTTGGCACCCATGTCACTGTTGACAACACCTCCTTCGAGGTTGTAAAGGACTTCGTCGACCTGGGATCAAGCATAAACTCCACCAACGATATCAGCATTGAGATAAAACGAAGGATGACTCTCGCCAACAGGTGTTACTTTGGCGCAATTGAGAAGCAGAGCACTCTCTCGACGAACAAAAGTCACGCTCTATAAGCCACTAATAATGCCCGTCCTGTTATACGCAGCACAAACCTGGACGTTAAGCAGCTCTAATAAAGAGACTTTCGAGAGAAAGATCCTTCGTAAAATCTACGGACCAATCTGCGTCAATGGCGAGTACCGAACGCGTTGGAACGATGAGGTGTATGAGCTATACGCTGACATCGACATAGTAAAGCGCATAAAAATCGAGCGGCTTTGCTGGCTAGATCATGTTGAGTGGATGGAAAACGAAGCTCCAGCGAAGAAAGTATTCGATTCGGAACCCAGCGATGGTCAACGCAGAAGAGGACGACCATATCTCCGTTGGAAGGAAAAAGTACATGACAACCCGACTAAACTTAGAGATTCCCACTGACGCCAGCAAGCGCGAAAAAGAAATCGCTGCAGCAATTTCTTACACCAGGCGAAAACCGATTTACGGTTGTAAGCGCCACATAAGTAAGTAATGTAAGTATCTAGAGATGGTAGCTGCTCCACTTTCCCTTTCGCTACGCCCATGACTCTTACACATGACTTTTCTTAAAGTATGTGCTTCTCTTTTACTCTGTGTATTTCTTTCAAATTTCGAAATCAATCCGCTTTAATTGTGCTTTAAAACTATTGGTCACATTTTTCATACTATAAATAACTAATACAAATAATACATACTGACAACATTTACAATTTTTTATATCAAAAATAATAGTATTTTCAAGTAAAAAAAAAATGACTTTAGAAAAATTACTAGCAAAATTAGTTGTAATTAGAAGCAATAATAGAGTCCGTTAAAGTCTGTATTAAATTAAATTGCTCATTTTTTGTAATTGAAAATTAAGCTAGAGCAGTTCAAATAATACGAATGTATAGATTCAATTGGTGTGAGTGAGTAAGCGTATAGTTCGAATTGGAGAATAAAATGTGTGACGGACTGCATTTTCAATGCATTGTTCTTGCCGTTACTTTCAATTCGTTCGTCGTTAAGTTTCGATCAAATATTATCTGTGAAATATTTTGCTTTTAGGTATTAATTTGACATTTTTAGATTAAACAAAACTATTTAAGAAAATTGAATGCTGAATTTGAAGTGACATGTGTAGCTAAAATTAATATATTAAATACAGCTGCTCTTAAAAACACGTGTGTAGCTAAAATTAATATATTAAAAACAGCTGCTCTTAAAAACACCAGAAATGAAAAAGTTACTACTATTATCCTTTCCTTACAAAATATGTTGTGTCCTGCCCACGCGCCATTTAAGATTTTAAAAAATTAAAATTTTTAGATTTTAAAATTGGACAAAAACAATTAAGTATCATACGGGCTTAAGTAGTAGTATTAAAATCTTAGTAGAAAAGGGAATTTGATTGTATGCCCCTCAGAGGATTTTTTTGTTTTTATGGAAACAACAAAAAGCTGGTCAGTTATAGAAACATCAAGTTAAATTTATGAAATTTCTACCATTTTTACTCAGTTAAGAGATGAAAACATTAATGCAGCTTTTATTGATTTATAAAGAAAGGCTTTAGACCTTATTATTAAATAGTATGTAAAAAATCATGTTTAAAAAATATCAGAAAATTGTAAAATCTGTTACTTCCTTTTTATTTCGTTCACATTAAATATTTTTTTTCATTGCTGAATTCACCACCTTACTTGATTCAAGAAATCTTACAAGGCTGCCTTTATAGATTAGTCTGCACATGGGTAGGTTTGATTTAATAATTGCCCCAGCCATTCGTAGTGCAAACGTATGCCGCCAGAGTGCTGTAATTTTATAGCTAATTGTTAAGCTTGGTTTGTGTCCTTGCTATGAAATTAGCTGTGTGCTTAATTGAAGCAAAGACTAATCAGTTGGTTTTTTATTTATGTTTTATTGCTTCAGGATATGCTTGCACATATTCACCGACATGAAAAGAGGACAACACACACACATACACACACACACACTTACTAGTAGAAAGCACCAAGTAGATGAAGCAATTAATTAATCTCAAACCATGACGGTATGAGGTGCATACTATGTTATGACCCAGCAGTGAATCTAAACTTGATTACAGCAGTATTAACACAAAATGTTTGGCTTAAGTCTACTTTAATGAACCCGCTGAATTTAAAGGGGTTGCTTGGACCACAGGGGGTATAGTGGCCCACCTTTATTTTCAATACCATTATAATCTACGAAAAAAATGCTACCTTGTACAAATGATACAATTATAATTCTGTCATGCCTTGTACCAAACAACTTTCTGAAATCTAAGAGATTCATTAAACTAGACTTGTTCCAAATGTTTTACTGGGTTAAGCTTTAGGGAGCTAAGCTATTTCTTTATTTTTTTAGCCACTTAAAAATCGAGAAATGATTTTTTGCCATAACATGAAATTACTGAAAAGTTATATGGGCATTTCCGCCGAAAAGTCCACCGTGACCCAAAAATGAAAAGTTATTAAAAACATATTATTTATGATTATTTATGATCTTAAAGAAACATTCACATTTTATTTACTCAAGCAATTTGTACATAAATTCATTTACTATGATGATAGAATCGTTTACACTGTTTCACAAATGTAGTTTTTTTCTTTGGTAAATCTTTAGTAAATGTTTCATAAACGTTTTGGTTTTGGTAAAAGTGGAAGGCATTGGCTAAAAGTTATGAGAAATACTTGAAACAAGATGTAAAAAAATAAATTAAATTTGTTTTTTAATTAATAAACAACATATTTACTTAATTATTAATTACCTAATTACTTTATTACCCAATTGAATTATAATGGAATTTTAGTAAAAAAAAAAAAATCAGAAAAGATTTTTAAATTTGATTACTTGAAAAATAAACCGATATTATTTCAAATTCTTCTAAAAAAGTTTTTTACAAAAGCTCTTGTCAATTAACAGAGTTTTGTTAATTTTGTAATCCAATTCAAAAATCACTTCTATTTTTTGTCACGTAACGTATCATTTTTAGTATCTTCTATCTAAAGCTTAGTATGCTGTAGGAACGACCATTTTTAGGCATATAATTCTACACGCTAAATTTTGGTGTAGAGTCAAAATTTTTTGTGTAGAGAAAAAGCACTTAATAAACTAAATAAATTTGTTTAATAACAAATTCAACACCAACACATACTTATTGTTTTTTTTTATTGTTGAATGTTAAATTTCCGCGGCAATTAAATGTACGGGCCAGCGAAATTCTGACATTTTAACTCTCCACACATGGTTGTGAACTTGGCTACACTGAACAAATTTTTTCCTTCAACAGCGTACTACCTAACGAAGAAAAATTCCGCTGTCTGTTCGCTGTCAAAAAACTCAATGTACTTCTTATGGGAATTTTGTTTTCGTTTCTACAGCATACTGAGCTTAAGAGCCGAACTTTTGACAACTCTGAAGTTTTGCACCTTGAATACGCTTAGTAAGCTATTGGAAAATCAAAATAAGAAACTTGGGAGTTGAATTTTTTCTTTCTTTTTCCACTCATTAAAGTCGTACGACCGTCACGTGCGTAGCCACGAAAATGCCCATATGAGACGGATTTTTTGTTTTACTTGGAATCTAAAAATGTATGTTTGGATGTTGAGCATATATATTATTAGAATGTGAAATGTTGAATTTGAAGCATTTAAAATAATTATTTTGCGAAGCTGTTGTATCTCAAAGTGCAACATCATTAAAACTGAAAATAATAATTTTAGTTCTTTAGCAGTAACAAGAATGCGACGCAAGGGTAAAAATTCGACAATAGAAAAAATAGAACTTGTGATTAATTCCTATGTTAAAAAGAAAAGTTTAGTGAAATTTTTGAAATGTTGAACACATGCAAATTTGTACGTGGAAAGTTCACGTATTTGAACAGATTAAATAAAAAATGTAATCTAAATGCGAACATATGAAGTTAAATTTTATAACAGTGTGACAAAATGTAACCTATTTTGTTAATTTTTTGCTTTAATTCCAAATTATAATTTCAATAAAATTTGGTTTAATATAATTTTGTTGAAAATTTAAAGAAAGAGAGAGTAAATTATATTGAGAAAATGTGTGCGTTAAGGGTAATTCAACTAATAAATATAGTTGAACTATTTATTTATGAACTATTTATGAACAGACTATTCTTTTTTATAATATTTTAGGGGTTACATGACATTGGTAGTTTTTTGAAATCGATTCAGATTCTAAGAAAAAAAATTTCATGGAAAAATTCCTACGGGTTCAAAAGTTACAGCCGGATTAGTGAGAGCGCATTTTTAATTCTTGCGCTACCTACGTACGGCAGCTGGTATATACTTGTTTTACTTGCTACCTGACTTTTGGTGGTTGTTATTTTGTACCTACTTGAAGGGTGAAGGGTGAAGCCCGAATTGCTAAACGATTGCAAGAAACTATAAGAAACAGCACAACACAAGATGACGGAGGCATACAGTACGAAGCAGGCATGGCAGATTGAAGGTAACCTTTTTTTTCTTTGTTCACAAACTTTGAACGCGTTTATCTCGAAACCATGTTTTTCATACTAGTTGAAACTTGATTCGCTATCGTATGACACGAGCTTTTTTTTTAAATTTTTTTCGATTTTTTATGAATTTTTAAAGTCAATATTTTTTTCGAAAAAACACTTTCAAATTTGGAACATCACCAAAAATTGAAAAAAAATTAAAAAAAAAAGCTCGTGTCATACGATAACCAATTTTGTTAAGATTTAAAAAAGTCATTTTTTTCCAGATCGGACAATTTTTGCAACTCCCAACGCTGCAACTACGAGGACCCGTTTTTTTTCTCTGCCGAAAGTTTGGAGCTCTATAAAACCTTGTAATTTGTTCAATTCTCTACAATAATAAAAAAAATTTTGGAAAAATGTTTGTTTTTGACTGAGTTATGCATTTTTAAAAAAAGGTCTGTTTTCTCTGCCGCGAATGTCATGTCCCGCCTTAAGTAAAGGCTTAAAACTATAAAGTAGTCACGTAATGTCACTTTAACTCTGTTATTTGATTGCAATGTTTTAATATTGAAATTAAAAAAGGATTTAGTTTTTAACAATACTTTTGCTCATACTACTATTTTAAGCCACTTCCACTTTTTTATAATTACTAACATGTTACAGATAACATGTTAAATAAACGAATACAATTTTTTTTTTTTTTGTTTGTTCGACTGAACTAATTCTAAATTCTAAAATTTTTATATGGTTCTCTAACATAAATAATATATATTTTTTTGCAGAGTTCTAGGGTGGACGCTCTTGATTGAATATGAGACCAAGTACTGTAGACGACTCATTCACATTGGAGCAAGTTCTTGCCTTAAGTCTTTTTGCCATTTTTTTGAACCTTAAACACTCATATCTGCTGAACGGTACCAATAATTTTTGGGCTTACCTATAGCTCAAGGCCCTTCTAATGACATATCAAGTGTAACTGTAGCGCTCGCAGACTTGCTGGAATAAGGGGACCCTTACAGGAATAAATATATAGAGTACATTTCTCAATGGTTTTCTGAACAAGCGATGTTCAAAAAGATAGTTTTTGAAGGGGAAATTACTTAACTTTAAGACACGATTTTCACAAAATCTGAACTTAATAGAAAAATTTGGGTAGCAGATTCGTGATAAAGAACCTTAAGTAAATTAAAAACAGTTGTCTGTTTCTTCACACAAGCAAAAAAGTTTCTTTTCAGTGCAAAGTGCTGTTCTTATTACTTATTTTCTGTGCTTTTTCTGTCGAGCTTAAATTAACAGTACTCATTAACGATTTTTCTAAGCCAAAGCGAAACTATACATTAATGTTGAGAACAAATTTTAAATTTCAGTTGTCCATAACTATGCTAAATGTTTCATAAAAAAGAAGAATTTTGTCTTTTCAAATATTAATGTATTAAAAATAAATAAAATAAAAACTGAAAGTCCCAAAATACCAAAAGTTGATTTGTTTTTTTGCAATATTTTGCTCAATTAGCAATATTTGCATAATTTTTGCTTCATTTTGGCTCCAATATTTACGTACATATCTATATATACACAGAGAAAACAAAACTAGCTGCACAAAGCATGCAGAAATCTTATCTTCCACGCCATGTGTAGAAAAAGTATGTTTCTTACCAAATTTGAAATGAAATTTGAGTATGAAAGCTAAATTAAAGTTGGATAATACGAAAGCTCAAAACGATAATAAAATTTGAACAAAACTTGTTTTTAAAAATAAATTATAAAATAGCAATATGTTTTATTTATTTATATATCGTATTAAATTAACAAAATCACAATAAAATATAAAAAATTTAAGTAATTTTTTAATAAAGTTAACAATTTTTGTAGTTGATTTCACAGTAACAATGGATTTGTTTTAACAAATAAAAATGTCTAAACCAACTGTGAAGAGCTGGGGAATCAACAGTTCAAATTTGTTTATATAACAGATTACAGATAAAAAAAAACAAAGTTAAATCAACAGTGTATCTGTTAATTTGACAGTAACTTTGGGATTATACAACGAAAAGAACTGGTAAGGGAACAGTTAATTATGTTAAAATATTAACTGTAAAAACAGTTAATTCAACAAAAAATTATCAACAGTTGATCAACTGTTATTTTGACAGGATCGTCTGTTGGATGAGATTGAACAATAAAATCTTTTGTTTCAAACTATGAATTTTCTGATATCAGCATTTTTTCCTCAGTGTAAAGAAAAGTTGCACAAATGTGCACCTTTCAGCTGATGTTAAAAAAAGTACAATGTTCACATCTCGCATAATGAAATCTCAAAGCTACACGAAATATTTAAGTTTTCTACACAAAATTTTAGAAAATCCCAATATAGAGTAGTTGCACGAAATATAAAGCTTGAAGTTGTATAGAAATTTAGCTGATTGACTGTATATGTGTATGTGCTCCAGCGAAGTTCTGCTGTTCACACTATTCCAAATCATAACTATAATTCACATATGGTTTTCCATAAATTTTTCGTTTAATATTATGTTCTGTGTTTTCATTTCGATAGAAGACCAAACATTCGTTGTATAAGGCACACGCTTTGGTTCATGGATATATGTATAAATATTAATGATTTACTCTTTAACAGGACAATGAATTTTCGTTGATTTTTTTGTTTTTTTTTTAACTGTAGAGATCTACAACGTATGTGTAGAAAAGCTAAATGTAAATGTAGAAGCCATAAGGCTACATGCGCATCTAAGAAACCTCCATGCCGCGTCTAGGTCTTCACTTTCTAAACGTACGTACAGAAGAGCTGCACAAACGTGATGGGTGCAAAATCCCCGTCAAAATGTGTAGAAAAGCTGTATATACGTGTAGCTTTTCCTGATTTTGTATTCTCTGTGTATAAAACAAAATCGTGAAACAACCACAAAGAAATCTTTTTAATAGTGTTATTTGACAATAAAATAATTTTTATCTTGGAATCGGTATGGTAAATTATTTTTAACGGAAGTTTAATACCTTAAAAAATAAATTTGTAAATTCTTTAAAAATATTTTGCAATGCAAATTTTTTTTTTTGTATGTAGATTATTACAATCGCAGGTTTAATAATTCTTCTTATTGATGTGTGTAATTCTTTAAACTCTTTCGTACTTCTACGTTCACAGAACGGAAAACCAAATAAGGGGAATGACTTCTACGAAATCAAAGAGAATAACACTATTTGTTCTTCCAAACTTGTATGAAATTTCACAAGCAAACCAGTTGAACAAAATGCAAGTGACTGGTTACCCTCACATTTATATTGCAATAATTCTTAAAATATTGAAAAGAAATCTTTTTTTGTGTTTTTGTTTGAATTGACAATTAAATAATTCTACAATTCTTTACCCTTCTATGCAAAATATTCGCCCTCGTTAATATCAATGGAGCTCGCTTAACCATAGCGTGTGTGTGAGTTAAAAAGCTACTATTGAATATAATAAAAAATCAATTACTTGGCCACACCCATCAGGAGGTGTCTCAAGCCCACCTCCCGAAAAATACTTTTATAATTTTGTAATTTTATATTGTTTTTTTTCGTGACATGTGGTTCCCAATTGTTTTATAAGGACTTTGAGGGGAGTGCTATATTCGTCACTGCTTCTCAATGTTCTCAAAAGAGTTGTAAAGAAGTTGAATTTAGCATAAATTATTGTCAAAACATGTGAAGTACTGGTTACTCGTAGTTCTGCAAAAATTACAAATGATTCTTTCAATGAAATAAAGAAAATCAAAGCATTTCGTAATGGTTGAGTTTTATTCTAGTTCTGGACTCTTAACCGGTTTTTAAGTATTGCTATTTTAGTGATTCAAAACATTTTTGTCAGCACTAACAGCACATGACGTTGTATATATGCAGTAAAATATTTTCAATGCAATTCAGACAAACTCAAGCTGAAATTTTATGATTTTTATTGTAAAGATTTATAATTTGCTTGCGTCAATTGGCGAGGGTTGAGTTTCGTATTTTTTCTTTAACAAATGCTTGAGAAATGAAATGAATTTTCATTTAATAAAAAGGCAAAGTTTTGCCGAGCACGCCAAATTCAATTTGTATAAAGTAGTAGTTATTAGAGAAAATTATATCGATATCTAAACGGACTAGTAGATGATAAAATAAGAAGAAGGTAGATGCATTGTTCACTATACTCTCTTTCTTTAATACCGAAAATGTCAAAATCAGCTGTTTTGCGAAAAAACACCTAAGGCTAAGAAGTAAATTTGAATGACTCCAATTGGAACTCTGCCAGTTCTTTACACGACCAGCCTGTCCAAAGCTAGGAAAAAGGAGTAATGGTACAGATTAGAAGCTTTGAGGCAAAACATTAAACTATTGCTTGTGTGCTATTCTTGTCTTATGTGTTTATATAAAGGCCTACCTTGCAGCCTGGTGTTTGGAGCTATTTCAATAAGTAGGTAAGGATCACTTAAACAATAACCATGAAGTTTTTAGCACGGGATAGTTTCTTCACACTGCGGTAAACTCCTTGATTTTAGGAAAATATTCGTTAACCTAAGGAAAAATATTCTTTAACATGACGCCTAGTAAAATATTACTGAGACTAATAGTATCTTTGTGTAAAACGAAGCCTTCGTCTTAAGCCTCGTTCGTTTTCGGACGATATCGGACAAAATTGGATTGATGTATTTTTTCCTTGCGTCGTCGTCTACTATTACGTTGCTTACGTTGCTCAAATACTCTTAACGTAAGGTTACGTCAAAAACATTATTACCGGATTGTAAAAGTTCAGTATATTGCGTAAAACTGACAAAAGCCTTAAACATTTCATACTTATTACAAGCAATTTTTAATAGATGGCAACATTTTTTTCATCAGCTGTTTCGTTTTTGTTAATTGAATAATTGTTTGTTTACTTTTGCTGAAAATTCAGTTTTAGAATTTATGTACTGTGAAAATTAAATAATATTAGAAATGCTTTCGGTGATTGCACCAAAGACTGGAGTGCTTTTTGCCACCTCTGGATTCTTTTTCATTTCCAGCAATCCAAATTGTTCACTTGTTTATTTCTTTGTACTAAAAATATAGAAAGTATTTGTGTATTCTTTGATAAAAATAAATTATATTCTATTTACTTTTTCTTCATAGCAACTTTCATTTTAAATATGTTCACAACGATGACAATTTACTAATCAACACATTTTGACATTTCGTTCGTAATTTTTTTCTTACACAAAGCCAATTTCATACTAAAGTTACGTTATCGTTCTTTACTGGAACAGCTGTTCTCGTTTATGCACGACATTATTTTTACATCAAGCAAAAACAGCTGGCTCTCGGCTTTACAGCGAAGGCTTCGTTAAATCGACGTGTAGTTCGTTTTACACAAAGATGCTATTAGTCAATAATTGTGATTTTATGAAATATCCTAAAATAAATATGAGTAAATTTTTCCTATATTTAAGTAATAACTCCTCTTTTCACTTTTTAGTTTTTAAGAGCGAGAGTTGAGAGTGCGCCTTTAATACCAATTAGAACACAATAGCCGAACTTTAATTTGTAAGTGCCGTTGGGTATGAATTTTATTTTGGCGGTACTAGCTTTTTTGTTTATATTCAGTGAACAAAAATAACATTAATTTTTATGTCTGAATTTGTGGATCTTATCGTAAACAGGTGAGTTTTATTTATTAAAAAAAAAAAACAGGTTTAAAACAAGCCCAGCTATGACAGTCCTTTGAAAAATGCTTGTTAAAAGTGTTTTTATCTCATTTCGATGAAATTTCACATATATCGCACACTAAATACAAAACAGTCACAACTCAAAATTTAAAAATTTTAACTTTTTAATGTAAAACTATTCGTAGCGATCATAAACTTTGACTGTAACACATCAAATACATCTTGAACACATCTTCCTTCTCTATAATTTAAGAAAAAAGGTTTGTCGCATTGCTTTGTATGGAGTTCCTTCAAAAATAAAATAGTTTTTTGCTTCACCAAGAAATTTAAAAATTTTGAGTTGTGACTGTTTTGTATTTAGTTTGCGAAATGTTTAAATGAAGTGGAAAGCGTTCAACGTCCTTTCAGAATTGCTAAAAAATAGGTGGGCGTGGCATTTCAAAAAATGTGCTTGGGCTATTTTGTGCGTAAATAAAACACGTTTTGCGCCAAATTATCAAAAAATTAAATAAAAAAAAAAAATGCGGGCTCATCCGAGTTAAGGAAATATCCTCAATTTTAGGATACAAGTTTACTTAATCAAAGGTAACTGTCATCTTTTAAAATAGGATATGATGACTTTAGTGGAATTTGGTTCCCATATTTTCTTTTTAATAAGGAAATTTTCCTAGATTTTAGTATATTTTTGTAGTGTACCCAAAAATATAGTAATGCGCCGAATGTGCATAAGTATATTACATATTTTATTGAGTATGGATAGGAGAGAGCCCGGATATAATTTGAATATCTGATTTTTGGCGGATACTTATTGCAGTTCTCTGGTCTGTTTGTATCCAAATAGCAGGAGAGTGCGTGGCACCTTATTTTCAATCTAGCTCCGTATTCACCGTTTGGCCGATTTCAGCAAAATTTCGCATATATATTTTTTAGTATAATGAGCAGTTTTTGGCCTTCAAAAATGGTTGGAATTAGACAAAGGGCGTGTCAATTTAATTCTAAGCGATCTCTCATTCGTCCGATTTTAACCAAATTTTGCTCATAAATTTTTTAGCATAAGAAGCAGTCCGTAGGTTACAAAAATATGCGAGACAGGAGCGTGGCACTTTTATTTACAAAGAGCTCATACGCATATATTAGACTTATTAAAATGTTTGTTTTTATCAAATAAACTTAAGAAAATAATGTCTATTCTTCTCTTATTTTCGGCTATTGCAGTTAGTTATTTTCAGTTTTCACTTCCATAAACCTGTGAACATTTAAAGGAGTTAGGCAATTGATCCTCTCTCCTCCAATTTTACTATTTACATATGCTTTAAGTCTTTAAAGCGAAGAAAACGAACATTCGTTTGAAGCGACAGATAACGGCAAAGATGCACCACACCGTCGAAAATGTAATTTTCAGAACTATTTGTCAATTTTGTACCGTTAAGAACTATTCTTGGATTAATGTCTTATTTTTTAAATTACAAAGTCTCTCTTTAGAAAATATCAAACTTCACTTTCGGCTTATTTAAATATTTCAAGCTTTTGGTTTAAAAATGGAAATAAAATTTAAATGTTTATATTGCGTACATAAAATCTTAAAAGTTTATTATTTAAACAGTCAGATCACATTTTAAAATAACTTAAAACTGTGGTGTTAAAAAGTAACCCCCAGGCTTCAAGTTGCAAGCTGTGGAGCGGTGAATGGAAAGCAGTATAGTTATCCTTAGCCTTTAATCTGTTAATTAAGTCGTTCCTCCCATGAGCAAATTTTTTGCAATTCTAGTATTTCACCAGCTAGCGGAAAAGCTTAACCTGTTTCCACCGGCTTCTTATTATCGTAGCAGATTTTTGGCAAAACTTTGGGTTTAAAAACCAAACCCAAAAAGTTTTAAATGTAAATACTGGTATAAATGAAATGAGTTTGGGTATGGCTTAAAAAAACCAAACTTAAAAGTTAAATATTCTAAGCCGTTCGAGCTTTAATAATAAACCCAAATTTCTTAAAAATAAACCTATGAATTAAAAAAAATTAGAAACAATTATTTTTTTAAGTAGCATTTTAAACTATTATAGGGATTTAATTCAAAACCTATAAAAATGTGGATAAATAGAGAAACCCATGAGACTTACAATTTAAACTTACAATTTCGACCGTGCAATCTACAGGAATTAACGAAGTGATGCAAATATCATTGTTTAACCAAAATTGAGATATGTCTGATTCAAACAGTGCCTACAAATATGTGTAGTTTCTCTAGTTTCATTTAATATATAAATGTTTTTATTGTGAAATGAGTCGGAAAGGAGATATTGTTAAGAAACTGCTTTAAGCGTAATTTTCTCAATATAGCGGCGCTAGCGGCAAAGTTGAAATTCGGAAAGAACACATCACAATCTATAAAATTACCCGTTTTCCAAACTCCCGGTAAGCTTTCCTAACCACTTTTTTTAAGTCCGAATGACTGTACTATTGGTAAAAAATATTTTTCTAAAAATCTATATATTTTGAGAAAATTACAGTTTGATATTTACAGTTTGATTAATATTTAACGATTTTGTTTTAAATTTTTTTTTTTTCAAAATTATGCGTTTTTTTTATGCGCTGGTGCCTCTTAACTCTTCGCCATTTTTGCCATGAAGCTTACGAAAATACGCTCTAGCATTGTTTGATAGTAATTGAAGCAACAGCGAAAGAGCAACTACAAATTCATCTCAATATACATTCTGCCAAAAAATTATCGAGACTTTTTTTGTTAAACTCCGCTTAAAGGTTTGTAAACCATATTTTTGTCTCAAAGTTGGCACAACTTCTTCCGTGGCGTGAACTTGCGCTCAATCTGTCATTTAATTTGTTTACAGTGCTCGATTGCCACTTTATCTCTAGCATGTTTTCCGATTTCAACAATGAATTAAAATATTGAGCAAAAAATTCTTCTCAAATTTTGTATTGCTAATGGAATTTCGAATACCGAATCGCTGAAAATGTTACATAAGGCTTACAGTGAATCGACTTCATCAAAAACTTGTGCAAATTAGTGATACAGTGCATTCAAAATTTGAAACATTATTTCGGAAAGGGCTTTCTTTGAAGGCGATTAAATAAAATTTAATGAATTATAAATATTTTGTGTTTTATTGACCAATCCCGGTATTTTTTGACAAAATTATATACGATACTCAATAAAAAATAGCTTAACATTTTATATATAAGTTATGGTATATTTTTATTCGCTGATTTTTGGAGGAGGGGGATTCAACGCCCAAATTGACCCTCTGTGAGCACTGTGGATTAGGAATACAAAAAATAACATCCGCAAGAGAGTGCTGTAAGATTCCTTTTAAAGTGGGCATATATTATCACTCCAGTGTATTTTTATTGATTGAATGCATCTCTTTTCATTGGTTCAAAAAAAAGCTTCTTTGATTTAATTAACTTTTTCATACTCCCAAAGATTCGTATTCTTTAAATCAAGGGTGTCCAAAATTATACGTAGGCATTTTATGTTTGTATTGTGAAGCTTTTGCTGTAAAAGTTTGCACTTAAAGAAAGGCACGAGTTCATTATCAAAACGATAGCAATAAGCTTTCAATATCTGTTCAGAATGTGCTAGTTGGTAGGTTGTTGCTGCTTGCTGTTCCGTTTGTTTTTTTTTTTTTTGTATACGCGATCTAAATATTTTTCCTCTCTTATTTTTGTTACAGAAAATAAAGTGATTCATAATATTTTGAATTAACCTTACTTTATAATTGCGTTTTACATTAACATATTAGAAAATTATTGCATATTTATTTATTGTGTCTATATATATGAATATAAAAATGTAAAATGTTTTTATATACTTAGATACTAGCATACTTCAGAAAATAGTTTGGGCTGAATATTTTTATAAATTAATGCCTCCAATTTACTTTTTTTATTATGTGTTGAATTTTTTGCATAGTAGCAACTTTTTTCTTTAATCTATTAACACTGAATTATTTTGAGTTATTTTAAAATGTTTTTAAATGCGTGTTATTTAAATGCATTTGGAGCTTCTTTTTTTTTTGAGTTTTTTAGTAGTTTTTTCCTCTAGCAATTAAGTGCAATAAAGTTACTTTATTGAATTTATGACAGTAACTTATGTCTATTTGATTAATATGTACTTGAAAAAATAGAAGTCAGAAAATAACTTTTATTATACTTATCAGTCAAAAGACATTAACTTTTATTTTTGCTTAACAGCAACAACTTTTTGTTTGAGTTTGGATCCCATATTTTTAATTGCATAATAACGAAAAAACAAGAACATATTTAGCAGCTAGCAACCGCAACCTAACTACTTGAAGTCTGGATAACTACTGAAAGCTTTTTAAGTTTTATGCTTTTCTTTCTTTGCCCATGGGTGACCAAATGGACATGCTTACTTTAAATGAAGCAAGCGTCACTTTCAATTCGCTTGATTTCAATATATTTATGTAGTGTTAGTGCACTGAAAAGAATAAAATAAAAAAGCAATCAACACGCTTAGTTTATTTTATATTTATTTTGTTTTCAGTTATACGCGGTCTCACGTATACCCCCCCCCCCCCCCCCTCTTTTTTATATGTATACAGAATATAGATATAGACTATAAGTTTGAAAAAAAAAGTAAATTTGCCTAAAATCAATATAATTGAAAATAAGTGCAAATAAGTAGAATTCCGTGCTACAGTTTTTAAATCGAAATATGCTTATTGGATTGTATCCTTCAACAATAAATGCAAATGGTAAAATGAAATAACGAAAACATGCTAAAATAATTAAAAGAAAAATTAATGTTCGCTCTGTGTACTAATCGACATTTTGTTGAGTGAGGCAGCCACCGACAGCAGCGTCGGCGCACTGTTGCTCTTTGAAAGTGTATTTTTCTTGCATCGAAATTGCGAAGTGAATTCTCACAAAAGCGGTGAAATTCTCTTAAGGACAGATGGTATGGAAATATTTTTTATATTTTATGAAGGGTTCTCTATATTTTCTGTATGGAACAATGAATTTCACACAAGTATAAGCAAATTATTAGGACGATGCTAGTTCTGCACCTCAGATATTTGATAAATGAATTTTTGTGATGACTAATGTTGTGTTTGCATTGTAAATTTGATTAAAGAATTTGTCAATATGAATTAACTATATTTTAACATTAAAAAATAGTTGGTCGATTAGAAAAATGCTTTTTTATTGAAATCATATTTTTTTTATCAATACTACAAAAATGTTTAAAATCTTGCCTATAAATGGCGCTCTCTTTATCTCCAAAAGATCAGTGAATATCAGCTCTGTTCAACTGCGACTCTTTTGCTACTTTCATTCCATGCTTTGCCATTATATTAACATATGCTTGCAGTTCTTTTATATCTATTCTAGATCGCCATTAAGCATTTGAACTAGCGCTTGAAACACCTGTCAAAGTTAACCCATCAGCGTTTTAAAATAATTTTCTACAAAATTGACAGCTTCTTCGAATTTGTGTTCAATATCATTATTCTAAGATATAATAGCAACATTAGCGGTATCGTGATTATCCAGTACAGAACCACTATTACTTATAAACTTAAACTTATAAAATGCTTGAATACTTCCACCAAAATACCAAAAATGTACTTTTGTTGTAATGATTACTGGTTTCTTGAAATTGATAAACCATTTCATCATTATGAAATTTAAATTTTGTCCACTTGACTCAAACGATGATCGATTCCATTGATGATTTCCTCAGAATAACAAATTTATTAACCAAGCCAACAAAGTGAGTTTCTGAATTCAATTGTAAGAAATGTAAGGAATATGATTTTATTCCGACTAGTTGACGATATTGCTAGCGCAAATAAATTTTCATCAAGTTTACAAAAGTATTTTTCAAACAAATCATTTAAAGTTTTTTTCAAATTTACACATCCATATTATTATTACGCAAGCGCCTTTTTTTTGTGATGACTATCAAATCAATACTGTAGACGCGATTTTCCTATATATGGTAGCAATTATGGTCTTGTTCTGTAGATGTGCAATAAGGTCTTATTTTTTCTTAAATATTGTGTATTTTTTTTAAAAAAAGCTGAAACAATTTTCTATGCAATAAATAAAATATTTTAGATGCCTAAAAGTATGTGTTAGATTTTTTTATAGTGATGTGATAAGTAATAATTGGGCTACTTAACAATTCAAGAGAAACAGAAAGTTTCTATGAAATCCTTGGTTCAAAAGAAAAAATATTCCTTAATATAAAAACAAAATTACCTATGACTAGATATGTTTTATTTTGGAGTCTTAGTGCCAATTCAAATGGATAAGGTTTTTTTTAATTAAAAAAATAGATTTAATAGTAGACAAGAAATATCATTTTGACATTTTTATATACAGATATACCGTATTCCCATATAATGCAGCAAATCGTGACAACATTTGTTGTTTTGTTGCTTGTAATTTTCTAAAGAAACCTTATTCAAATCTTTTGGTGATAAGCCAACAAAATTTACGCATCGACCGACAGACAGATAGAATGATAGACGACTTCTTCAGTAAACCAAATACAAACACTTCAATTTCATTTCTACTCAATTCAGTTCCACTTTATTTACACTTCAATTCGAGTTGGGCTGCAGCACAGTCGATTATAAGGGCTTGGTTGTTAAGCCAGCAAATAAAGGGGATGTCAGCAAAAATATTTATTTTTTTTTTTTAATTTTTTTTAAAGGCGTTGAAACTACTGATTACTACTTAAGTAAGCCAAATAATGCAGCAGCAGAATAAGAGAAAATAAAAAACAAACACTATAAAAATACCAATATGGCGGCCACCCTTCACAAAAGTGTTAAGTGTGATAAAAGTGTAAAAAAGAAGAAAAAAAAAACATGGAAAATTTGACATGCCGCACTGCATGCAGCTTAATGATATTTGATTATGATAATCAAGATTATTGCCACCCCTGGATGAAGTTGGTTCCTTTTTTCTGCTATCTTGTTGTTGTTAATAAATGAATCCAATCGAGCAGAACAGCACAGTAAGCAGAGCCAACCAGAGCGCAGCTCAAGTGGACGTTGGCTTAAGTATGGAAGTGGAAGCCATGAGACAGCAGGCAGTCATGAGCTGCAGCCGTTTCCGGTTGCGCCATTAAACTTGACAAATTGTTATTGTATTCATGCCTTGTTATTGGTGCTACTTTTATTTTCCTTCTACTACTTTGTGTTTTGTTACGATTTTGTTAATTTAAATAAACGAGTGGCGCAAATTATTTGATTAAACAAACGCACCGACAACAGCAGCAGATCACAATAACTACGCTTGACATGGCATGCGGCGTTTAGTTCACGTTATTTTTTTTTTCGACAAAATGTCAAAATGTCAAATAAGCAATTTCCAGCAGCACTCTGTCAGAGCAAATTACTATTCAAATTAATAAGCTTAGCGCCTGTACTGCTGCTTATGTTTCCTTTTAGGGTGGTGGGAGGAAACCAACAAAAATATTTTGAGAAAGCAATAGGAATTTTAAATTGCGGAATTACGGATTTGCACACCCACTTCCAAAAAAAAAAAAAAAAAAACAAGATGGTGCTAGATAGTGCAGCAAAAGAGAGTGAAAAATGTAAAAAAAGAAGTTTTGTTTTAGAGGCTATTTTAATTTTGGCGAACAATAATAAGTTAGTATTTTAGTATTTTAAGTATTTTAGTTAATTATTAAATGAAAAAGTTAAACGATTATTAAGTACAGGAATTAAAGTATATTTTATCACAATTTAATATTATCATGTCTACTTTAACAAAAAAACTATTGCACATGACTATGAGTGTTTGATGTTTCGTCTAAGTAACTTTTTCGTAATGTAGATGCATAAAAGAGATTGTAAGATTGCGAAATTATGATCTTAAAGGTATTATTGTATGCTGCTATAAAAGCCCGTCCTAGGACGGGTTGAAAGCATTAACGCTCAAACTGTAAGGGAGAATGCCCACCTGCTGATCACGTTTCGTTTAGAGGTCATAACTTTGGTTTAAGACATAATTTTCGGAGTTCTCCATTTCGTTTGAAAGCTAATTTCAGTAGATAACAAGAAATTTAATGAAGTTTCAAATTTCCAGAAAATACAAAACGAAAAACGAAACTTAGATTCGTTTTTCTCTTCAACAGATTAGACTTATCTTATTTTTGGAGCTCAAACAAAAAATGTGGCATTAGAGGGTTAAATGGTTTGCAGTCCGATTAACTGCAACTCGGACTTAACAGTCCGATTCGAAAATTTTCTATCTATCTATTCTAACCCCCCTCCCCGCCCAGTTAAAAGTAAAAGTATGCAAAAAATTCAAATTTTAAGGCAATATCTCTTTTACGCAATATGTTTAAAAGTATAAAAGCTACGTAAGATTTCAGATTAGTTTTGGAAATTAAATCTAACAGTTTGAGTAAAAATTAAAATTAATTAAACTTGTCCTGTACGTTAAAGATATAGGAGTAGATCGAACTCAAAAAATATTTTTTTTTTAAATTATTAGTTCGAGTGCAATTTTCTCCAAATTTTATCAAAAAAAATTTATTTTTATTATGTTGTCTTATGCTCTCAAGTGTTCTCTAAAATTTTCTCAAAATAAGGTCTTACTTCTGATCAACAGCTCATCTCATTTTGGTGTCTTAAGTTATGCTCAAAATACCTATGTAAAGCAAAATAGCTCACATTGATATGTGAGAAACAACGGGAAGCAAGATTTACCATCAATGTGATGTTTTTGTTGTACGATCGACAGAATGAGAGTGAAAATAAGAAACTATAATTACCGTTATAAATACGAAATTCTTATTTTATTTTCGTACGATTCGTCACTTCTTTTTTTAGTACATTATCAAGGTGAGACACAATTCGAAATTCATAAAACTATGAATGTAAATAAATCAGATACAGCTCCCTAGGAACCCCATGCGTGGAGTTATAAAAATGTATTGTTACACAGTGGTACAAAAAGGTTTGGGCATTGATACATAGTGTTTTATATAAATAAAAAAAGGATTTGTACAAGTTGACCGTTATCAATGTACTAAGTAAATCGCATTTCAATATAAAGAAATTTAGGACAGTCACTTATGAGACTTAACAGTTAGCTGAAAACATACACATGTAGAAAAAGATAACTAGTCGAAACAGAATAAACAACAAGCGTTGTTAATTTTTATTTTTGTTTGTTTTTTTTTATTTGTTTTTTTTTTTTTGTAAGCACAAGGAAGTGGCAATAAATTCCTTATAGTAAGAAATATAAAGGAAAACAATAACAACAAGCAAGCAGGTATGCTGCACAGAATACAAAAGATGTTCAGTGATCGAGAATACTCGGGTATGACATATTTTGTGTAAATATTTTGACAATTCATGCCAAAATGCAGAGTAAATCAAGTAATGGAATTGGTATCGAGCTAGCACCAGTTTTTGTTTTTGTTATGGAGCAGCATGTGCTTGATTGTTTCAAGCAGACGAGTTGGAATTATTTGGTATTTCGATATTTTATGTTAACAAAAGACTTCAGAATTTCTCGAAAAATTCCTGCATCCTTAAATTTAGCTTAATTCAAACACAAGAAATTAATATAGAAGTTCCAAGTAAATGGCTTTTAAAAATTCGGATGAAGAGGATGATGACGAGTTTTGAACTTATTTTTAAATGGGAAGAGGAATTTTGGAAACATATTTTCAGTGAGGTCGACTTATTTATTTGTAACAAAAATACATACATTACTAAAAACTACATATTTACGGTTATGGTTATGGTTATGGTTATGGTTATGGTTATGGTTATGGTTATGGTTATGGTTATGGTTATGGTTATGGTTATGGTTATGGTTATGGTTATGGTTATGGTTATGGTTATGGTTATGGTTATGGTTATGGTTATGGTTATGGTTATGGTTATGGTTATGGTTATGGTTATGGTTATGGTTATGGTTATGGTTATGGTTATGGTTATGGTTATGGTTATGGTTATGGTTATGGTTATGGTTATGGTTATGGTTATGGTTATGGTTATGGTTATGGTTATGGTTATGGTTATGGTTATGGTTATGGTTATGGTTATGGTTATGGTTATGGTTATGGTTATGGTTATGGTTATGGTTATGGTTATGGTTATGGTTATGGTTATGGTTATGGTTATGGTTATGGTTATGGTTATGGTTATGGTTATGGTTATGGTTATGGTTATGGTTATGGTTATGGTTATGATTATGATTATGATTATGATTATGATTATGATTATGATTATGATTATGATTATGATTATGATTATGATTATGATTATGATTATGATTATGATTATGATTATCATTATGATTATGATTATGATTATGATTATGATTATGATTATGATTATGATTATGATTATGATTATGATTATGATTATGATTATGATTATGATTATGATTATGATTATGATTATGATTATGATTATGATTATGATTATGATTATGATTATGATTATGATTATGATTATGATTATGATTATGATTATGATTATGATTATGATTATGATTATGATTATGATTATGATTATGATTATGATTATGATTATGATTATGATTATGATTATGATTATGATTATGAT
The DNA here is from genome assembly GCA_914767935.1 of Coremacera marginata. NCBI lineage: Eukaryota > Metazoa > Arthropoda > Insecta > Diptera > Sciomyzidae > Coremacera > Coremacera marginata. Next base: position 135,516,955 of record OU612046.1, on the reverse strand, counting down.
TATGAGTATGATTATGATTATGATTATGATTATGATTATGATTATGATTATGATTATGATTATGATTATGATTATGATTATGATTATGATTATGATTATGATTATGATTATGATTATGATTATGATTATGATTATGATTATGATTATGATTATGATTATGATTATGATTATGATTATGATAATGATAATGATTATGATTATGATTATGATTATGATTATGATTATGATTATGATTATGATTATGATTATGATTATGATTATGATTATGATTATGATTATGATTATGATTATGATTATGATTATGATTATGATTATAATTATGATTATGTTTATGATTATGATTATGATTATGATTATGATTATGATTATGATTATGATTATGATTATTATTATGATTATGATTATGATTATGATTATGATTATGATTATGATTATGATTATGATTATGATTATGATTATGATTATGATTATGATTATGATTATGATTATGATTATGATTATGATTATGATTATGATTATGATTATGATTATGATTATGATTATGATTATGATTATGATTATGATTATGATTATGATTATGATTATGATTATGATTATGATTATGATTATGATTATGATTATGATTATGATTATGATTATGATTATGATTATGATTATGATTATGATTATGATTATGATTATGATTATGATTATGATTATGATTATGATTATGATTATGATTATGATTATGATTATGATTATGATTATGATTATGATTATGATTATGATTATGATTATGATTATGATTATGATTATGATTATGATTATGATTATGATTATGATTATCATTACGATTATGATTATGATTATGATTATGATTATGATTATGATTATGATTATGATTATGATTATGATTATGATTATGATTATGATTATGATTATGATTATGATTATGATTATCATTATGATTATGATTATGATTATGATTATGATTATGATTATGATTATGATTCTGATTATCATTATGATTATGATTATGCTTATGATTATGATTATGATTATGATTATGATTATGATTATGATTATGATTATGATTATGATTATGATTATGATTATGATTATGATTATGATTATGATTATGATTATGATTATGATTATGATTATGATTATGATTATGATTATGATTATGATTATGAATATGATTACGATTATATTATTATTATGGGTATGATTGTGGTTATGTTTATGATTACGATTATGGTAATTGTTGTGGTTATGGCTACGGTTAAGGTTATAACTTTAGTTCTCACCCTCTGTTAGGTTATACTCAACACGGTAACAACAGTATCAACGCTGCATCAATAAATTGGTAACCATTTGCTCTCACACAACCTTTTGAGACTGGAACATATTCATAAATACACTATAACTTGTTAGACATCCTTTTTGTAGCTATTTTTACATTTTTTGTAACGTTGTCTAGATGAACTGCAAAAGACTCGAACATATGAGTTCGAGTCATAAGCACTCCAGCAACGCTTTAGGGGAGGAGAGGTTGATTTTTTCTCACAAGTCATACAGGAAACACTCATCAAAAATGCCTCGCTATGTGCTAACAGGATAATAACCAGCATATGCGCTGCTTGCTCTAAACGATGGCGTTCATGTACTGTGGTCCTTGAAAAATAAGACAAACAGACAAAAAAATTTTAAAAAAGTAAAATATCGGGGCGTTATTGCGTCTCAAGTGTTTAAAAATGGTGATAATTGAGCAATTAACGTATTTTTTTTAAACCATTTTAGATTGAAATGAAAACCTTTCAATGTCAGATCCAAAAGCAGCTAAATTTATTTGCATTCCTTTTTTACACTGTAATACAGCTTGATTTGTATTTTCCTTTTTTCCGTTACACATCAAAGTATCTGGGCATATTTTTTTGTTTTTATTACGGCATATAAAGTGCTCAACATTATTGAAGAATTTTTCATTTTAGCATCCTCAAGTGCCACGCCTTAAGTGCGTCTTTAGTGCACTGAAAATGCTGAATTGCATGCATGAGTTTGTTAATGCATTGTAGGCACACATACACATGCATGTCAAATTTGGCTCAAACATACACACACTTCATTACAACAAGTAGGTGGGTAGGTATTCTTCATCGCTTAGACATGCACGAAAGATCAAAGCGAATGTTTAATAATACAACAAAATTGAGAAAAATATGGAAATGTCTTAATTGTTTATGGGCTGTCCTTAAATAATGCGAGGAATTTAAGTATGGGAAGATACTATCTATTCATTGTTGGCATTCGTATGAAAATACTTTCTAGTTTGCAGAGATTGTTTTGTTATGTTATTTTATAAAATTTTCTCTACGTTAAAAATAAAAAGAATTGTTACAAGACCCATTGAACTCCCTCATGTTGTATTTCACCTATAATTAAAAGTTAAAGATTTGTTTAGGAATGAACACAGTTGTACTTTAGAAAGTTTCTAGTTGTAACCAACAAGCATATTTTAGTGGCGAACACAAGATGATTTTTATCACACCGATATTGGCAATTTGCATTTATCCAAAGAGGTTGAGTGAGTATCACCAAAAACTAATAATAATTGAAGGAAATCTGTTGCCAGCAATAATTATATGAAATCTGTTACAAATTTTTTAAAGTGTAGCGTAACAATTGTAAAAACTAAACATTTGGCTCCCTATTTACAAAATTAAGTATTAACAGTTCATCAGTTTTCATCAAACTTAATCATTTGAACTTATTTTGAATTTTTTTAAAAATTTACTTAACTCAGCTATATATTGATTAACCTTAGACTCTCCAAGTTTCATCCAAGTATAAATATGGTATCAAATATTTGGTGAGAACTTTTAGTTAAAAGATTTAAGATTAAGAGATATTTAAATAATAGCTGGAAAAAAATGACTATGACAAAGGCATCGAAAGAATGTCTTCGTTTTAAATATTAACGTGGATTTACCTAAATGTCGTAATAAAGATTTTAATTAAATGTTAATACTAAACTCGAACTTTAGTTGTATAAATAACAAAAAAAGTAAACCTTTTTGGAAGCCCAACTTTGAATAAAGTCGACGAAGACAAATTCTATTGGTCAATTTACTTAATTGCTTTTTTTTACATCTTCGCAAAAGCCATATTACGAGAAAAAGGAAGCTTGCATCTTTTGAATACACTCAGATTAGAGTGTTTTGCATATATTGCGTATACATTTTATTCCATGTTGGTCATGAGTGATCCGAAATCCAAAAAAACCTGGCTAACCTATCTGCCAAGCATTTAGACTATTATCATAAATTAATTGAATCTTGGAAATTTGTTGAACTAATACTGACTAAATTAATTTTTTTTACACGTAATCATGTTTTTCATGTGAACGGAGAATATTTATAGCTGTAAAGTCAATAAAGCCAATAAAGTTCACATATTTTTTATTAGAACATAGGAACCATTTTGAAGTTCAAAGTTCTTTGATATCGACTAAACTCGTGGGCATCCCAAGGGACAGGTGGACCAGGCTCATACCTGTGATGCCAAAAATGATCACTTATTCTATAATTTTCTCTAAATTGGAATTTTTTATTGGAATTTGATGCCCGTATTGCACTTGACAATATAGATTTTGACTCTGTTATCTACGTTTAAATGCTGCAACCGAATAATTTTCACTTCTTATAATAAGCAGAGAAAATATATATGGTTGAGGCATTATTAGCACAATCATAACCCTGACTTACAGTCAAAATGTGCGATGAATGCCACTATACATTTCTAATGTGAATCGGTGGCTAATTCCGAAAGATTCACTCTTTTTTTTTTGTCACACCGTTTTGAAATATTGCCCACTGTAGTTTTAATCTAAAAAAAAATTGGTTTCACTTTATTGCATATATCTCCAGAACCAACAACAATAATAAAACAAGCAATATCTCTGAATGAGCTGTTAGTTTCGTCTGAATCAATTCAGTTTATAACGATTTTTCGTATATTTCAGAAAAATTTACAAAAAAAAATAACTACCCTGTAGGAAAATCAACTAGTTTAAAAGTAGTTGATAAAGTAGTTTTTTGTCGACCACAACTAGTTGAAATTCTAACTTTTTTCCATAGAACGAACTAACATATTTTGAATGGTGATGTCCGCTAAATAAGTCAATTGACTTTCGTCTGCATATATTTTCAACTACTTGTTAAATTAGTTATATTTAAATATTTTTTTAATTTCTTTAAAAAGTAATTAATATAATACAAACAAATCACTTGTTTTTAAGTAGTATTTCAATTACTTCATATATAATGCAATAAAAACTATTTAGAATTGTAGTGAATGCCGCCTTAATATAATTCAAAGTAGTTCATATACTGGTATATTTTAAACTAGTTTTTTAATTAGTTGTTTTTAAAAACATGTTAGCTTGTTCCTATAGGGTAATTACAAATTTTATTAAGAAATCAAAATATTCAGTAATTTTTGTATTTTTTCGAAAAAATAAGCTATTGTTGAAGAAAATCTATTGAGAAATGGAAAAGTTATATTTAACTGAACGAAAGCACCCAATTTGTGTGATTGGCTATTTATGCATTTCGACTTATTTTTATACCCCAACGCGTACTGCGTAAGGGGTATATTAACTTTGTCATTCCATTTGTAACGCCAAGAAGGAGGCGTGGCAGGCATAGAAAAATATATATATTTTTGATCAGCATCACCTCCTGAGTCGATTTCCGTGTGTCCGTCTGTCTGTCCGTCTGTCCCTCTCTCCGTTTGTCGACACGTAATTTTAAAGCTATCGCGATGAAATTCAAAATATAGGTTTATTTTTAAAAAAGGAAGATCAAGTTCGAAAACGGGCGAAATCGGATGAAAATCACGCCTACCTCCCATACAAATTGACTTTATTTCAACCGTAAAATGTGTTTAAAATCCACAAACATTAATGAAATACCTTGAAATTTAACCATATATGGATAAGCTTTGGTCTGCAATATTAGTCCTGACAATGAAATTTGGAAAAATCGGATAAAATCCACGCCTATCTCCCATACAAAGTAGCTTTATATTAACCGTAAAGTACCTTAAAAATCTGTTCAAATTGCTGAAATTTCTTGGAATTTTTCACATAGGCTTTTATATATAATATAGACTATCACGTCTACCTCCCATACAAAGTGGCTTTATTGAAAACGTTACATCTCTTAAAAATCTGCAAAGAAATGTCTTGAACTTTTGCATACAAACTTTGATATTTAACATAAACCACTCTTTGATATTTGGCAAAATCGGATGAAAACCACGCCTACCTTCAATACAAAGTGACGTCATCAAATTTGAAAAACTTCCGTAAATATATAAAATTGAATGACATCGTGTCTGTATGTACCCAAGTTCCGCCCACGTCGTTTATCCAGCCCATACATATACAGGGCTGCCCATATTCGAAGTGTCCATTTTATTTTTAAATAAATCAAAGAAACCACAATTTTTTGTCTGTTCGTCATGAATATCATTTAATTGGGTTCAAGTAAATTTGCTTACATCATTTCTTGAATATGATATCTCGTAAATGGTCGCCATTGGCCTCTACGACATATTGTGCCCGTTTTGCAGCATTTTCCATGGTTTTCTTCAACATTTCGATGGGAATGGCGGTTATTTCTTGACGGATGTTGGTTTTCAGCTCTTCTATGGTCTTTGGCTTGTTAACATAAACCTTTGATTTCAAATAACCCCACAAAAAGAAGTCTGGAGGCGTTAAATCTGGTGATCTTGGCGGCCAATCGAATTCACCATTTTTTGACATCAAACGGCCAGGGAACAATTGCTTCAAAAAATCGATTGTAGTGCGGCTTGTGTGTGGTGGCGCGCCGTCTTGTTGAAACCAGTAGTGCCTGATACGCTTTCGACGAACGATTGGCATGAAAAAATTGTTTATCATATCGCGATAACGCTCCTGATTGACAGTAACTCTGTGGCCATTATCGTCTTCGAAAAAGAACGGCCCAATGAGCATTTTAGCACAAACGCCGCACCAAACAGTGACTTTTGCATCGTGAAGAGGTACCTCTTGAATCTCTTGTGGATTTTCAGTGGCATAAATACGGCAATTTTGTTTGTTTACCGTTCCGTTCAACTGAAAATGAGCTTCATCGCTCATGATAATTTTATGCCAAAATTGCTCGTCTTCTTCAGCCATTTCGATGACTCTTTGGGCCCATTCCAATCGACGTGGCTTATCGGTAGGCAACAATTTGTTTACCAATTGAATTTTGTACGGAAACAAATTCAAATCAACACGTAAAATGCGTTGTAAAGTGGATCGGGGAATGCCGAGCTACTGAGAACGGCGATTTTGGGATGTTGTTGGTGACTGCTCAATACTGGCTCGTACGGCTGCAATATTCTCATCCGATCGCCATGGTCGCTTTTTATTTGGCCTCTTTGGGTTACCAAGAGTATTACCAGTTGTAAATCTTTCATACAAACGATAAATTGTTTTCTTGGAAGGCGCACTTTTTACTTTATTTATTTTTTTGAAAGCACGTTGAGTTTTCACTATTGACTTGTTTTGTTGAATGTAAATTTCAACAATTTTGACGCTTCAAACGCGGTATGTCATTAGTCGATTTGGCATCACTGCGGAAAGTTACAGTGCTGCCAGATGGGCGCTTCGAATAAGGGCTACCCTGTATTCTTCGGTAAAATGTGGAGTCTTTATACTAGAAAAGTGGGTGCGGCATTCTACTTTGTTTACAAATTACTCTATGTGGCAGCTAAGGGTAAAATTAAATTAAGCGTATGACACAAATATTTTTGCAGATTATACATAAAAATTTTATAGACTTCTAAAAACTTCGGATATACTTCCGTACGGTTGCGGGGGGTATTTAATCTTCGGTACCCTGCCGAAGCTCGATTCCTTACTAGTATTATCATATAAATAAACCAGCTTATACCCGGCGTGCTTCCTATAAGTGGGCAAAGCTCATTTTTATTTAAAAAAAAACGTAAAACTGGTTTTTAGCGATTTTATATGAGAAATCGTATGGGCGAAAGGGGATCCACTATTTTTGCAATATCTCAATAACCCCTCATCCGATGTTGTACAAGTAAGTTTTAAAACCCGTGCCATGAAAAACTGATTTTCAGCGATTTTGTATGAGAAATCGAGAAAACCGCTCATCCGATGTTGAACAAATAAGTTTTAAAACCTGTGCCATGACTGGCCAAATACACCCAAAAAATTTTAAAAATACCATTGGAACGGTTCAGAAGTGATGGAATAACATACTGACACCATTAAATTTTTATATAAATAGAAGAAGAAGATATATCTAGAAGAAGAAGATATATCAATAAATATGTAAGCAAATTTGCGTTATGTATGTCTGTGAGTTTCGGAAATTCTATCCGGCTGAAATTGGGGCAAATTCATTGTCATTAGTTGAATTGAGTCCACTATTATGTGGTTTTTAATTAACGTTTAATCGGTGGTCACCAATTGTGGTAAGGGGGGCGTCCATTAATTACGTGAATCATTTCGGTGAGCTGGGCGTTAAGCCGAATCTCCCTCACTCTCATGTGGGGAAGAGGGGGTTCTCGCAAAGATTACAATATTTTTTATCCACAATAAACAGTGTAGAATTATGAGATAACTGGGTTAAATTGAGTTAAACGTGTTTCCCTACTAAAATATGACTAAATTTTACAAAGTAATATTTATGGCGGTAATGCGAGCGCCACAGTAGCCCGTCGACTTGTTGTGTTTACGACCGTAAATGTTTATTTCTGTGGTCGGCACACATGAAGCACATGCTTTGCCAAGAGTCACACGTATTCTTATGCTCTTTCACTAATTCGACAAACAACTATCAGGGGGGTTCAGACGATACAGCATGTTGTCAAACCTTGCAGTACGGCACCTTCGCGGATTATCACTCGTCGAGATTCTGAGCTTCTGTGTGCAAGTGATAACGATTTAGAGTGGCTAAATCAGAGCGAGGTTGAACGGTTAGATGATTTTACTGAAATCACGTTTCCAGTAGTCACTCTTGAGATCGCACATAAGTCCCCATGCAATGAATTAGAGTGAATATTCCTTCACCAATTTTTTAAGTTCTTATATAATTATTTTATTGTTCGATTTTTCATTCTGATTTTAGACTACGATTTCAATAGCCTTAAATACTAGTCTCAACTAGTCCTAAATAAAAATAGTTAAATAAATTACTTTGTTTTTTTCGTATAAATCCAATACAATGAAGCATAAATTAACATATTTACACTGAAAGCACATATTACATTTTGAACAATCTCACGTGAGATTAGAGGAGGGGAGACGGGGTCAAAAAATCGCTAAAACCACCTCACGTAATTAATGGATGCTCCCTAAATGTCCACTATATGTATTTATTTATTTAAATTATTTAATGTTCTTGCATACAAATAATTTCGGGTTCTGGTATTTTATCAATTTTATTTTTTTTTTTTCATTCAATCAATTTTTAAAATGTTCAATATGAAAATTTTATAAAACTCATTGAAATATTTTTTGCACGTAAGGTAAGTTTCAAAATGTACACGTTATCACAGAGCCAATTATAAGAATGCAACTTCGACAGGCGATTCTAACGAAACGATTGATCCAACACAATTGGTGACTATAAACAAAGTTTAGACAAAAAATGAGAATAATTTTTAGTAAACGCTGCTTTTCCGTATCTAATATAAAGGTAAAGATATAAGGAAATAAAGGTATTCTTAGCTTTTTTTTGAGTGGTTGATTTAAAAAAGAGGTTCTAATTTAATGAAGAGGTCGGAGAACTATCATTGAGTCTTTAACTTCAAAAAATAATTTACTTGCTCATACAACAGAATGCCAAAGACCCAATAAAGGACTTAAATTATAAAGTATATTTCTTAAAATACGGCTTATTCGATGCTAGTGCAGTCTAAGTACCAAATAAACACAATAAGAAATAATATTTTCACTTAATATTGCTATCTTGCATTGTATTTTTGACTTTTTTTATATATAACCTCTATAAGGTTATGAGAAAAATTATTTTATTTTCATTTCGGACATGAACTATCAGTTAGAAGTAAGAAAAAAAATTTTTTCTCCCACAGTATAATGCCATTATGTCGTTGTATATGTAAATGTAAATTATTCACACTAAAGCAAAATATGAAATGAAAGACATTTATATAATGTGACGCTTTAGTGAGTTCATTTTTAATGAAGTACTTTTTCATTAAAAGTATTTAGAATTTTTCTCCCCCCTGCTTCTACGTCGTTATTATATTATTATTATTATTGTTATTATTATTATTGTTCCCATTGAGCTTTGTGCATTTTTCTACAATTTGCAGAGTTTATAAACATACAAACGATTGTGCATACACATTGTACATGTGCATCAGGCATTATAATACAAATATATGCTCTAGTTGTGGCCAAATAAAAATGTGTAATATTCTTGATGCATTGGCGTGCACAGAGGGAGCAGAGGGGCACTTAGCGCTTCTAGACTTCAACAGAATAATCATTTTTATTGAAAAAAAAAACAAAAAATTAAATATGTTAGTACTTGGGTTGCATTCCTGTAAGCTAATTTATATATATTTATAAAAGCAAAGTATTCAAACAGTTATTGGTAAAAAAAGTAATAATTTGTCATGTTTTTTATAAAACAATGAAGTGTAAAAATTAGATTATTTAAAAAAAAAAAATCAAATAAAATATTCACTGATTCAATTCCCTAAAAAAAAGAAGTCTGCGAAACAGCGGAGCAAGGTTATTAAAAATTGTTCTAAAGATCAATGAATTCCATACATTAAACAAAACTTATTGATTTTAATGAATAATTTATTGGCTCAAATAACAAGTTCCTTACGTTATATTTGTTTTCAATGTACCCACTGTTAATTGTTTGTAAGAATATGAGCTCGTTGAAATTTGAAAAAACAAAATTCTTAAAGCGTAAAAATATGATCAAACTCTCGAAAAACGCAATTTAAAAAGAACATAATATTTAACATAATAATATAATATATATGTTTATTAATTCAAAGAAACTGTTTTTTGAAAGTAAGAATTTTTCATTCTTTAAAGAATCTATAAGTTTAAAGATAAGTACACTAACGTACATGACAAATATATTAAAAAATTTTAAAAAAACATTCGATTAAAAATTTGTTTTGTTCACTATTATATTTTGTTTTCAATTCTTGAATACTTTTAATCTATTCAAATATATTAAATAAAATATTAATATATATAAAATATTAATATGTATATAATTAAATATATTAAATTATATAAAATATTTTTAATACATTTAAAATATTATACTATTTTTTATTAATTATGATGATTGCTCACATTTCATTCATTTATATTCTTTTGTACTATATTTTCTCTAAATTATTACTTATCTGCTTACCGGGTGTAACGATCCCGCGCCTCCTGAGTCATTGATTTAGTTTTTAATTGCATCCAACTTATTCTATTTAGCTCTTACAGTTAAATAGCTTGTCGATACTAGCCTACAGACATGCAATCGTGTTATTCTTAAGTTTAATATTTCCTTGTGTTATTGTTATTGTATAAGTAGAGTTCAAGCCGTGAGAGTAATTGAATTATCTGTCAAAATTAATAAATTTATCCATTTTAATTGATTTTTAATAAATTTATATTATTTTCAAACATACCTTATCCTATTTTTTCATATATCCAGTACTTAACCCGAAAAAAAGTACTTTTTATAAATATATATTATATTATTTTCAATCCTATTTTTCATATATGAACCGTTCTAAATATATAGGACTAATTTAAATATTTGATTGAAATAAAAAACTAAAAATTCTTTAGTTTCGAATTTAGAATTCTAAAATATAAAGAAAATATAAAGAAACTAAAAACGCAATAAAACATTCCCTTTGCAAGACAGCGTGGTAAAGAAGGAAAGCATGATTTGCTAGGAGAGTAGATACTCGATTCAGAAATTGTGTAATTGCATCAAATTGTAAAAAATATTTGTTCTTTACATTTTTCCGATTGCGCATTTGTGTGTCTCTTTTCTGTTTTGGTAATGAAATAATTAATTTATTAAAAAATATTAAATCTTGTATAGCGTAGAACCAAGTACATGCACTCTGATACTGTTGCACAGCATTTTTTAGACCATGATTCTAAGCGAATATTACCATAGTTAAGAACTATTTCGTACAACCTATTCAATCCTTTTTAAGAACTTAATGATTACAAGCTTATTATATTAGTACCGTAATATTTTCGAACGTGATTGAATAAAAAATCTGAAATTTAAAAATCATGTATTTTTAAAAGAGACACAAAAAATCGGAGAATTAAAAAAATTATTTTAATTTTCTAAGCACTACTAAACTATTTTCAAATGCAAAGAACTTTTTATATATACCTTTCCCGCCCCCACGCCTGCTAGAGAAAATCCTGCGGACGCCCTTGGCTGAATGGGTATATGTCGCCATGGATTGCGGTATGTTCTGAACATGCTGTGACTGCATATGAAAGATTTAAATATAAAATGATTTTAAGAGACTCATTATAGAGAAAATATAATTTTTTTTTCTAAGGATATCCGTTACGAAAACATGTCGCAGTATCCTTAACTAGTCGCAAGCTTAAAGATCAAGTGAATAAGATTGATACAACTTACAAGGTGCGTTCTAAAAGTTCGAGAAATTTTTAAAAATAAAGAGAAATAATATTTTTTTTTGATAGAAATTAGCTTCAAAATAATCTACATCTGACTCAATATACAAGTTTGCCCGAAATAAAAGCATGTCAAATAATTTTTGTATCTCGATTTTTGTAAGCACGTTTAGGATAGCTGTCGTCAACATTTGGTTGTTGGACTCTATGTCCAATAAGGACTCTATGTCCTTATTTGGAGAATAGGTAGAATTCACAAGGAGCCATGTCAGGCAGATTTGGTAAATGATTGATGGTTAAAATGTCGTTTTTGGTCCAAAAATACTTTATTTGCGTTTAATGATGAGATGTCGAGTTATTGTGCAACAAACACGAACTTCCACATTCACGATATTCCGGTGGCAAACGACAAATTCGAGCCAATAAACTCCTCATAATACCAATATAAAAAAAAACACTAAGTATTTGATCAGATGGAACAATTTTTTGTTAATTATTCCCTTCGAATCGTGGAAATAAATCAACATTCAACATCAACCAGAAGCCTTCCATTAAGTACTTTGGCGTTCAGTTTTAGGATCATAATAAAAACACCACGTTTCATCACCAGTTATGATGGAATACAAGAAATTTCTATTCTTTTCCGCTTCCTTCATGATGTCTTTCAATTGTTAGATCCTAAGCAATTTTTCTTGATCAGTCAACTTGTGCGGAACAAAACTTCCACACACCTTTCGTAAGCTTAAAAGTTCAGTTAGAATGAGCGATTTATTTTTTCAAGCATATTTTCATAAAATTACATTATAAAAAACTCAAAATAGTTCAGTATTTATAGATTAAAAAAAAGTTTCTACTATGCAAAAAATTCAATACTTCAACAAAAAAAAGTAAATTGGAAGCAGTAATTTATAAAAATACTCAGCTCGCTTGAATACCTCCCCTTTTAAGGACCTAACCCGCTTTAGTACCCAAAATATTCGGACATTAAGCACTTTTCATGAAAAATAATGTATGTTTACCCTCTCAAGCACCTCCCCTCTTAACTACCCAACCCGCTTGAGTACCTCAAATATTCATACTTTAATTATAATTTTACCTATTATTTTCCTTTCATAAGTACCTTTTAAAACGAAATTTTTAATACAATGGCATATATTTTTTTATATTATAAGGGGCTTTTAGACGAACGTACATATTAGCCGACATTGTACGACGACAAACTTGAGGCAATATTTTGCAGAGCTTTAAGGCAATCGGACATGTACGACGACTTTATTTCTTTGCTTTGACCAACATTTTTACTCAAGAACACCTTGTTCAAAAAAAAAGGTTCATTCACACTGTGAACCGTACTTAACTCTCCGATTTGAAAATGTTTTTAGTAGGTGACCACATGTGTCTATGACAAGGCTGCCAAATATCAGCGTCTCTCGTTGATATTTGGTAAAGTGACAGAGATTTGTTTACAACAACTTTTTTCGTGTCTTCGATTTTTACGATGGAAGAAAAAATTGAGCCTGATTCACTCGCCGGATGCCTAGTTTGCGTGTCATACTCGTATACCCATGTCTCATCACCAGTAATGATGGATTCGATGAATGATTCGTCGTTTTCGACCATTTCCAGCATGTCTTTCGCGATAGCAACTCGGTCTCTTTTTTGCATGAAATTGAGTTCTTTCGGTACCAACTTCGCAGCAACATGTCTCAAGCCCAATTCATTCTTCAAAATGTTCTGAACGGATCCAATTGAAATGCCGACGTCCTCTGTTATCTCTCTAATCGTCGATTTGCGATTTTTGACCAACATTTCTTTGATTTTTTTTCCAACATTTTCTTCGGAAGTCGAACACGATGGCCGCCCGGTCGCCGAGTAACACGAGTAGAGGGTCGTCTTCTACTTCGTCTTGGCCACTCACAAAAACTTTGAAGTTGGCGCTTTTGATTAAAAGGCTGATTATATTAGCGCCGACCTTAAAAGCTTTTTTATTCATAAAGAAATTAATATTTTTATGATAATAAAACAAATTAGAAAAAAATTCAAAAATTAAGTTTTCCAATGTAATATATGTTTAAATAAATTGTCAAGTATGACCAAGAAATTAAAAGGAAAATTTTAAAATTATTTTTTACTTTGTAGTGATTTTGTAGTCGGTTTTTTCACGCAAAATTTGATACAATCTCGTTGCTCAATTTTTTCTTCCATCGTAAAAATCGAAGACACGAAAAAAGTCGTTGTAAACAAAACACTGCCACTTTGCCAAATGTCAACGAGAGACGCTGATATTTGACAGCCTTGTCATAGACACATGTGGCAATCTACTAAAAAAAATTTTCGAATCGGACAGTTAAGTCCGGTTCACAGTGTGAATGAAACTTTCTTTTTGAACAAGGTGGTATTTCCATATCGCACACTAAATACAAAACAGCCACAACTCAAAATTTACAAATTTTTACTTTTTAATGTAAAACTATTCGTAGTGATCATATACTTTGACTATAACACATCAAATACATTTTGTACACATCTTCTTTATCTATAGTTAAAAAAAAAATGTTTTGTCTTATTGCTTTGTATGAAGTTCCTTCAAAAATAAAATTGTTTCTTGCTTCACCTAGAAATTTAAAAATTTCGAGCTATGACTGTTTTGTATTTCGTGTGCGATATATCAGGAAAACAAATAAACTCTACCCAAAATTCATTAGTGGTATTCAATGAACGACGTATTTGTAATGCAAACTGCCTATGTGTGGTAAAATGTATGAACTTACTGCACATACGCTATTTACACCACAAATACGGCATTAATTGAATACCACTATTGTTTGAAATGCTTGTCATATTTATTTTCTTCTTTATTTTTTTCGCTTTTTTGTTGCTTAAAAGCGTTCCTTATAAGATAAAGTTTAAAAACATTCACCAAAAGAAAATGACTGAATTTTTTTGTTTCCTAAAATTGTTTCTTAAGTTTCTTAGTTTATTTTTAAAAGTTAAGTTTTTAAAAAGTAATTTTACAATACACAAAGAAGTATTGACATTATTATAACGTAAGTTATATAGGAACACAAGTTCCTTTTTAAAAGGATTGAGTTCTTAAATAAAATTATCTCACATTTCCACATTTACGAAATGTATTGTTTTGAATAATGTTTTTTTTTTATGCCTAAACAATAGCTTAACATATAAAAGCTTTTCGTTTAACACACTCTAAACAAAATTATGTAAGTAATACCATATATGTTCAGTACTCCAAATTACTAGTACTCCAAACGGCCAAAAAAAAGTATGCTGTTTTGAACGTTTTTGGACAAAATTTCGTTTTTTGGTTTGGCTATTTTCCATACAAAAATCACCTAATTTTTTAATACTAAGTTTCACTTTTTGTTTTTGAATAATACCATAGTACACATTGACTACTAGTGAAATGGTAATTATAGCTATTACTACCACTCAATCATCATGTTTTTAGAAAAGTTTAAACTTTTTAGTTAAAATCGGTCCCCGTCCCGCGGTAGTCATACCTTCTGATAATTACTAATGAATAATATTTATTTATTTCTCCAAATATTTTCATTTATTTAATAAATTCAGGAGAGCTTATTCTTGTCAAGCACTCCGACATCAAAAGATTGCATTTGAGGCAATTTTTTCAAAATTTTGTTCATATTTTCGTTTTACTGGGTGATTTTTTTTACATCTTACTTTAATTCTTTTTTTTATAATTTTTCGTTTTCGTTTTTGGGTAATTTTATTTTTTGAGAGATTTTTCTGTGGACGATATTTTCTACCACCATATTTAAAATTTTGTAATACGATGGTATAGTGCACTAATGTTGTCAACAGGTATCAACCATTAAACTTTTCTTGTTAAAAATTGCGATAATTTTTCGGTTAAATTTCGGTTAAATTTCAAAAGGGCCTTAAACGACTAAAAAGGGACTTTTACAATTAAAGTGGGCTTAAAAAAGCCCTAAAAGCACCTAAATATCATCCCTGCTTGGGATATACAATCATTACCATACATTTGTTTAGTCATTTGAAGAGTTTCGCTAAAACTTTTACCAATTTTAAAACATAAATTAATATTTGCACTTTGTTCGATGCTCATCTTCCGACCTGCAACTAAAACACACTTACAAAACAGGCGTAATATCTTCACTTATATTTATCCAAATGTTATGAAATTTTGACAGGATGTCAATGAAAGATGTCCATTTTAAACGCGCCACAGTTCGGTAACTTTTAACATTTTTTATTTTATAATTGAATTTTATTATTGTCTTATATTTACACTTAATTATATAAGCATAGCATAATTATAAGGTAGGGCCGACCACTTGTTGTCCTCACGCGTCGCCAAATAGTGCATAATGAAAATGCCGGCTAGTTGCCAAAATGATGAATTTCGTAGAAATTGCAAACGAAGTAAATAAATAATAGCGGAGTTCACGATTTAGTGCAAATCGTCTGGCATGAGTGCATTTGCAAAATATTATTGCATATATTTGCACTACACTAACAAAAGACACAGATTTGCACTTCTTGCTACGTTCTTGCAACAATACAACACTAAAAACCTGTAGCATATAAATGCTAGCCATGTTCTACACTGGATTGCAAGCTCAACCAAATCGAATATACCTAATCTTATAAAAATATTAATTAAAATCTTATTAAAATATTAAGTTTCTTATATTAAAGTGTCTATTATTGTTTAATTTTCACTTTTTTTCGGCATAATACTGCAGATTTAAGTAAAATACAATAAATGATTACTTCACAAGCTAATTGTTTTTTTTTTTTTCTTTCACAAATCGGCTGTTAATTAATTTTGCAACAAGCGTTGAAGAGGATTCTAAAAAGAGCTGTTTACAATTAATTGCAAATGTTTGCAATTGGATAATTTTGCAATCTGGTGCAAATAAGATCGTGAACTGCTCTAATGTTTCCAAGTTGTAAGCTAGGCTGTTGCGTGTGTTAAATGTGAGATAATTTGAGTGAAAATATTATAAAAACAAAGTTATTAAAATTATAAAATGTGAAACGTGTCTTAAAAATACAAGAAAACTTCTAGCAATTCTAACCTACAATCAATTGTGAAACGTGAACATAAAGACACTTGAGATGAACAACTGATTTTGACAACTAGCCGGCATTTTCTCTGCTGTCTATTTCATTCTTCTCCGAGTCGGCCCTGCCTTACAATTCAGCCATGGCTATAAGTAAATAAGGAAATAAATAAGGAAAGAGAGAACACAGAGGATGAATAGTAAATTGAACAAGTAATAATTCAGATCCTTTTTCGGAACCACATTTGCCACGTGGCCTGTTATGCAGTTTGACTCTACACTTCTTGACTGTACAAAAGCCCCTGCTTTTTACAATTCTATGATATGTACAATGATTAAATTATTTTGACAGAATCTTTGTTCATGAAAATTTTTAAATAAAATATGATATACTCATTAGTATTCCTGAATTCTAAAAGCATGTTACAGAAATCATAAAAATTTTTCGATTTCCAATTTGCGATTTGCAATAGCGACAAGAAAAAGCACAGTTTCATAGATTTAATAATTTAATGGTTTTTTGTAATAAAATAACTTTTAAATTCATAAATTTAAAATAACATAAAGTAAATTAAAAAACACACGTTAACATTCACACCAGTAAATTGTATTACATTTCATTATTATTTTATTTATTTTATTGCATGTTATATTCATTTTTTTTTTTACTTCGCACTATGCAAAAATAAAACAAAAACATGTACCAACAACAACACAAACGCATTCACATCAACAAAAAAAAGAAGCAAAAAAAAAATGTCTTTGCCGACCGTGAGGATCGATGCTGTACTCGATCGATTCATAGTTCTACACTCTTCCCACCGATCCAAACACCTCCACAGTGTTGCGTCTAGAACAAGCTAGCTACCCAAAATTGAATTTATCGTTTGATGAAAATAAATTAATATTTTAACAACAAATATTCGCAAAGTCGGGAAATCACCAATTGTTTTTGTTTTATGTAAATTTGTTGACAGTTATAGGCAGTGGAAGTGAGAGGATTGGTTTTATGAAATTATAGTGGGTGCTCAGTTGAAATTGACTACTGGTGAAAATAAGCAAATTTTCTTATTTGTGCATAATTTTAAAAAATTTATTTTAAAAGTTCTTAAAACACTACTGTATCCACTCTTTATATATAAGGAAA
The DNA here is from genome assembly GCA_914767935.1 of Coremacera marginata. Classification (NCBI taxonomy): domain Eukaryota; kingdom Metazoa; phylum Arthropoda; class Insecta; order Diptera; family Sciomyzidae; genus Coremacera; species Coremacera marginata. The sequence goes on along the minus strand of OU612046.1, from coordinate 135,499,035 downwards.
AAATATTAATTGTAATAAAATTTCCAATGTACCAAAAAAGTTTGGTAGAATCCAAAAAAGTAAAAAAGTGTTACCTTATCACAATTGTGGTAAAGTGGCAACACTCATGATGGCATCGTGTAGCAAGTAGTTTAGCTGCTATCCAAACGTAATTAAGCAGCAAAGATGTGCTGCAACAAAGCTTCAGTTGTAGTTAATATTGAATCAATGACTCTGCGTACAGAGGTGCTTGGGCCGATGGGTAGTGTATAGAACTCTTAATCGGTGGGTGGGTTCAATCCGCACGGCGGGCGAAGAAATGTTTTTTATATATGATATTAAATTTTCTTGTTGCAATAAAGCAAGCAAAATAAAGCAAGCAACATAGAAAACATCCAAGTATTGGATTAAAAATAGTCCAAGATTATTACTGTGCAGAAAGCATTAAGTACACTCACATCTGGACACAATAAAAACTTTTTTGAAGCTGACTATCTGCTAACAAGGAAAGGTCCCCAGGTGTCACTCACCGATTTGAATAATTTTTGGACATGTGGTAGAGGACAACAATCTAAGGTCGACGTATATTTTTATACGTGCTCAATCGACAGTTTACGGTTTCAAAATGACGTTTTAAAATCAGCGAAAATTTCGTTTTTTTGCCACAATTTCACTGTTTTTTACATAGAAATATATACAAATTTAGTATCAAACGAAAGGTATTTTGGAGAAATAAATATCATTGTAATTTTGTTGTTGTAATTTTTAACAGTATTAAGTCGATATCATAAGGAGCGCATTTTCGAAATTGTTTCAATTTCAATACACATAAGCCTTTTTTCAATTGTTTCATTTTCTAACGTTTTTTTTCAACTGCTTATTTCGTGAATGGTAACACTTAGCACATGTCTAATTTGACAGATAATTAGTTTTATCCTTACGCTGAACGAAAATGGTTGTGTATACGCTTGAACAACGCTGGGAAATATTGCGACATTACTTTGAAAATCATGGTAATGTTGCAGAATGTGTGCGAAAATTGCGTACGGATTTTGGAAGAACAGAAGCACCGTCAGCTCCGTATGTTCGTTATCTTGTGAAAAAAGTGAAAGAAACTGGCATCCTCATTGATAAACCAAAGCGTGAAAAGCCAAAAACAGTGCGTACACCCGAGAATATTGCTGCCGTGGCAGAAGTGTGCGTGAAGCGGCATCAACATCAATTCACCTTCGTTCTCAACAATTGAACATTTCGGAGACATCATTGAGACGAATTTTGCATGAAGACCTTGGTATGACGCCATACAAAGTCCCATTAGTTCAGGAGTTGAAGCCAACTGACCATCCAATGCGTTTTCGCTTCGCTGAGTGGGCCTGCGATCGACTTACAGAAGATGCCGATTTTGCCAAAAAAATCATCTTTTCAGATGAAGCTCATTTTGATCTTGGCGGGTATGTAAACAATCAAAATTGTCGCATTTGGGGCACAGAAAACTCGCACGCATACATTGAAAAGCCGATGCACCCAAAACGAGTCACTGTTTGGTGCGGATTTTGGTCCAGAGGCATAATTGGGCCATTTTTCTTCGAAAATGAGCAAGGAGTGGCCGTTACAGTCAATGGCCATCGTTATCGGGCCATGTTGAACGAATTTTTGTTCACAAAAATTGAAAAGGAGGATATTGGCAACATTTGGTTTCAACAGGACGGCGCTACGTCCCATACAGCCGAAGCTACACTCGATGTTTTGCGCCCTGCTTTTGAAGATCGCATTATCAGCCGCAGAGCTGATGTCGTTTGGCCACCTCGGAGCTGCGATTTGACACCGTTGGACTTTTATTTGTGGGGTGCCCTCAAAGATAAGTGTTACGCCGACAAGCCGGAGACAATTGACGCTTTAAAGGACAATATTCGTGAAGCCATTGGTGAAATACAGCTGCACACAATCGATAATGTGCTTAAAAATTGGACCGATCGTGTAGGCTACTGCATGGCCAGCCGAGGCAGCCATTTGAATGAAATTATTTTCCATTATTAACCGGAAGGATTGTACATTCAAATAAAAAAAGAAATTTGAGAAAATATTCAGTATTTTTTTTTTTTGCGTTTTGAAAAAAAAATAGTTATACGGCGGACCCTTTATATGATTTAAGAGAATTCTAAAAGTTACCATTTTTTTGTTTTTTTTTAAATTTTTAAGTTTTTATATTAAAATTTTTAAATTATTTTCTTAAAAAAAAATTTTTTTTTTTAGAGATGAAGACCACAATATGGGTATCAAAAATTTTGTTTTTTCTCCAAATTTTCGTATGTGTAAATATTTGATCGGAAAAGTTTATATTTAACAGGGCTTCTATACAACTTTGTGCTTTTAACTTGTTTTCCCGAACAAATGAGAAAAAATCATCGGAAATTTAAAAATATGACATTCTATTTAAACATCTCCGTTAGTTTTCAGAATATATCACAAAATTATTTTGTGTTATAAAGTTTAATAAAATTACTATTTTAACAATACCAATTACTGTACATTTGTATTTTTAATATTTTTTTCAAAAAAAGCCCAAGATATTCAATGTTTCCTCAAAAAATTACGTAAAATTTGTTTTTGTTGTAAAAATAATTTACATTAAAAATTGCATTTTAAACTCCCTTTCACATGGCATGACATTTATTTGCAAAAATGGATTCAGCTTTAAACAAAAATTTATTCACTATTTCTATCACGAAAAAACACGGCCCTTTCGATTTTATTGATGAAAATAATGTTTTTAAAAATCTTCTTTTTATAATTTTTATAAGAGAGTATAGCTTCAAAAATAATTTATTTTAAAAAAATATCCCAATATTCTGTTCCGATCAAAAGTTATTACTAAAAACCTATTATCTTACCATGTGGATCTGTATTAACAAAATTCTTTTTCTGTTAATTATTAAGTTTCTATGTGGAAGGATTCCCATGCTCATTTTAAGAATAGTCATGCTCATTTTGAAAATTTTAAAAGAAACAAATATTTTTTTTACTTTTCAGTTATTAACCCTTGGTTAGTTGGGGTAATGAGTTACCATAGGGTGGAAGCTATTTTTTATTAATGGAGCGAGGTGTGGCAGCCAAGGGCTTATAACTGAAAACGAACGGAGATATTTACGTAGAAAGTCATATTTTTAATTTTCCTATGATTTCTCATTCCTTCGGGCAAAAAAGTTAAAAGCACAAACTTGTATAGAAGCCCTGTTAAATAAAAACTTTTCCGATCAAATATTTACACATACGGAAATTTGGAGAAAAGGCAAAATTTTTCATATCCATATTGTGGTCCTCATCTCTAAAAAAAATTTTTTTTTTTTTAAGAAAATACATATTTTAATAAAGAAAATTTTAATACACAAACTTAAAAATTTAAAAAAACCAGTAAAAGGTAACTTTTAGAATTCTCTTAAATCAAATATAAATGAAAATGAAACAATTTCGAAAATGCGCTCCTTATGATATCGACTAAATACTGTTAAAAATTACAACAACAAAATTACAATGAAATTTATTTCTCCAAAATGTGTGTGGCTTTAAAATACTCTTCGTTTGTTACCAAATTTGTATTTGTTTCTATGGAAAATAATGAAATTGTGGCAAAAAAACGAAATTTTCGCTGATTTTAAAACGTCATTTTGAAACCGTAAACTATCGATTGAGCACGTATAAAAAAACACGTCGACCTTAGATTGTTGTCCTCTATCACATATCCAAAAATTATTCAAATCGGTGAGTGACACCTGGGGACCCTTCCTTGTAAGTATATCATCAAGTTGCGCTCCCCTTAGTATAAAACAAAAAAAAAAATGTATTTATATTGCATATTTTTTTCTGCTCATATTTTCTTGCATCCGTTTTTTATTTCAAGCATAATGAAAATTATCTCTTATGCAATTTTTAGACGCATCTTAATAGGTTTTTTTTTGCGCTCTTTCCTGTTTCGCGCACCAACTTCAATGTGCTACCTCAAGTAATTTTTATAAATTTTTTTTTGCATTTTTCAAAATTTAACATGCATTTTTCATGCTTCAACACACACACGTACTAGTACATCCAAGATTTTATAATTTTGTGAGATTTTTTTCTTTTGCATTTTTATTTTTAACACACCTGCGCTTTTAATTATCCTTGCGCTGCGTTCTCATACTCCTCCCTTCTTTTTCACTAGCATATTTTTCTCATTTACTACACTGAAGGAGTAGAAAAAAATAATTTTAATTTACTTTTATAACGTTTATGAGGTAAAAGCTTCTTTAAGCCTCAGCTAAATGGTTGACATTTGCATTTGTGTGCACAAGTGTGCGTATGTGTGTGTATGCGTGCATGTGTGATATAAGTGTGCTTGCACTCTGCAATTATAATATAGGTGTGGCAACGATAGCAGTTGCGTAATCATGAATTTACTGTGGACCATTTCTTAATATTGCAAGTTTTTAAAGCATACAAATCATACAAAACATCTGGGTCCTTAGCTAGCTTTATTTTTCTACAATAACTAATATAAATATAAAATATATAAAACGAAATTTAATAAAAATATATTGGAGGTATTCAATGGTTGGACTGCACTTTAACTAAACCGAAAATTTCGTTTTTTTTAGTGATATGGGACTTGAACAAAACATAATAATGAACCGAAATTTCTACGGCATTTTCAAGAATACAGTTTTTCTTATGCCTGTAGATTTCAAGAATAAAATTTGTACAAAATAATAAGCAATATATTCACTCAATACTGCAATCTTATATCATCTCTTTTAAAGGATATTTTAAAGGAATTTTGACTCGTGAATTTAATAAAGAGTCCATAATTTAATAAAATAGTTGAATATGTATAATAAAAGCAAGAAATTGCCATCTATAAAATTGTATTACTCGCCTTTTTAGATTTTTCCGAAATTGTTGCAAATCCCTACAAATATACATATTAAAGACATTTGCAGTCTGCTTGTTTGTTTGTTCGTCTTTCACACTTAAACTGCAAGACGTATGATATGGAATACGTAAGTGGCTGTTTTAAAATTTGAAAAACTAACAAAACAACTGCATATCTCAAATATTTATATGTGCAACATTTTATTATTAACAATATAAATTTAATATTTAATAATATATGTGCAACATTTTTATTAAAATAGTATTAAGGTCTTCTATGAAAAACAAGATCTGAATTATATCAAAAAAAAATTGTTGCTATTAAAAAAATAAATAATGTATTTCAAAACTTCACAGCCAATATTTATACGTGCAAAATTTTCTTTATGGATTTTATGGAAAAATAAAAATACATATATATAGATTTTAGTAAGGATATGTGTTCCTTCCTTATGTATAGCTTGGCTCGGCCTGATCTGTCAATGATCTGAGGATGAAGTCATCCATTTTTCTGCCATTCCTCCTGAATAACTATTTTCAGATGCTTCACTAACTCCAACTGGCGTTCAATTTTATAAACTTGTGCCGAATGACTGTTCTACAGATTTTTTTTTTAGGAATCAAGTCTGGACTAACAGCAGGCCACTACAGCACGGCTATATTGCTGGATTGTAGAGGCTTAGTGTATTGTAGCGTTGGCCTGCTGAAAGGTTCAATACCGATTTCACATAAGCCTTTTTTCATTAAACGATCTTCTTTAGATTAGGAAGTTTAACGGTGGCATTTTTATCTGGAAAATAAAAAAAAAAAATCTAATGGTTGCTCATATTTTGATCATACCGCAGTCAAAACACTAATAAAACAATTTTGCACATATAAGTATATGCTATTGCACAAGCGAGATTTTACACTTTTTTAATTGACGGTACTACGACTACGAGGAAGAGAAGACTCTTCTACTCGGACTAATAAGCACCAAGCTTCAGAAAAAATGTTGGCATACTCACAAAAATTGTGTTAGTGTCAACCAGGGAGCAAAAACAAAATATTTGTGCACATATAAATATTTAACTGAGTTACATTAGTACCATTATTATTAGCACTATTTTTAATATCTAACATTCATGTAATAACAGAAGCTTGTGAAATTATACTGCGATATTGCTACCATTTTACTTCGGTGTCGTCAATTATTCCATCATTTTATGGTTACATATTCATGTGTGAAAGTTACAATTAAGAAGCTTAGATACTAAAGGCTTCATCAAAATAACCTTCGAGAGGAAAGTTGTATCCATCTGCGTGAAAGAGTAGCGACATCTGGCAATGTAAGCCCAAACAATCTTGATCAAATGCCCCATCCTCATTAATCAACAGTTCGAGGTATTTGGCTTAATACACTCAGGATATATTTCATGCGTCAGATAATATCCGACACCATGTCTTTTTATTACTTTTACATTTAACTCTACACAGAAAGAAATTATTGATGAATCCATGCAGAAGTAAAAATGCACTGATCGCCACGATCATATTGTCAGAGTATTTATGTAGACAAAAAGAAGCAATGCTGATATCAGTTATAACAAATGGTCAGATTATCTGTTAAACTCAAGCATTAAGGTATTCTATAGAATGGCATAAGTGAGGACTTCTGCACCGATTATGCTCCACACGCTCAAAAACTAAAATAAAAGAATCAAGTTTAACAATCATGCCAATGATCTGCTTATTAAAATTTAAGGATTTTTCATTGAGATAAAGAACAACATTGATTGATATACGAGTACTATAATATATTTGTCTAACAGCCAAAGATTCGTTTTTTTTAAATCAAAGCAATAGTTCTTAGTTTCAAAGAACAAAATTGTTATAAGCTCAAGGAACAGATATTTTGGCTTAAGGATTAAAGTTCATTGTCCCAAGGAACTGATACAGTGAATCAAAGCAATAATATTTAAGGCCAGCAATACATGAAATCAAGGGGGAAAAATAAGCATTTCTCAAGAGTAAATTATTGAAGTGATTTATTTGAAATTTGAGGGTATATTGAGGCATGCTTTAAAAATACAAAAAAATTTCTGTGACTGAAAAAGTGTATGCATATATTAGTTATAGTGTAGAGTGTCAGGACAGATCTCAGAATTGGCGTGCATCCTAACGTCGACGTTATTCATATGAAACAAAGCAAATAATTTTTTTTATATTTACGTTACATTCTCTTGAATATGCCAGAACCAGATTATTGAAAAAAAAATTTCCAAAAATGGCGTTAAGACAATAGAACCGTAAATTTTTTAGAAAAACCAACTAAACATTTTTTTAATAAAATGTTTGTTGATTTCGGAAATCACCATTTAAGAAAATGCAGTTTTGAGAAAAACCTGTTCAAAGTTCTGAAGAAGAAAAATTGTAGGTTTTTTTTGTAACTTGTCAACTCCGTAACTTAATTTACAATTTCAGCGCCATACTGCTACATTATAATTCTGCCATGAATAAACCCTAATATATACATACTAAGCAATAGATGAAGTAACCCAGTAGGCATTGGCAGGCCTTCGAAAGACTACTAGCAGGACTTAAAATGGATGTCAGAGGCCTACTAATATCCAAGCCCATATACTTTTTTATATGAAATGGCCAAATTTTCCAGGCCTTTCGCTTTCCCTGCATTAAAGAGGCCTGCTATAAGCACTCCTTTAGAATGGCTCACTGAGGAAAAAAATGCTGTGATATCAAACAATTCATGGTTTGAAACAACAGATTTCACTGTTCGATCCCATCCAACAGACGAAACTGTCAAAAGTGGATCAACTGTTGATAATTTTTTGTTGAAATGATTATTTTTACAGTTGATATTTTAACAGAATTAAATGTTCCGTTACCAGTTCTTTTCGTTAATATAGCCCCAAATTAAATGTTAAATTAACAGATGAGTTGTTGCTTTAACTTTGTTTTTTTTTAATCTGTAATCTGTTACATAAACAAATGACTCCCCAGCTCTTCACAATTGGTTTAAGAATTTTTATTTGTCAAAACAAAACCATTGTTATTGTTAAATCAATTACAAAAATTGTGAACTTTGCACATTTGCCGAAACGAACCACGTGAATGTATTACTCGTTGTCTTCGAAACGAATACAAATACGAGAAGGTGTACTCGTTGTAACGAATCAAAAATGTTCAAACAAATAATGCAAAGCATTCTCTTCGATAATGAAAAAGGGAGACATAATGTTTAACGACTGTGTTGCCAAAAAGCTTTTTCTTTTCTACGTATTTGTATGCAAAGCAAAACAATTGAAAAGAACAGCGCTTACGAAATATTCAAAGGAATAAAGAAGAATCGTCACTCGTCCAACTAGAAATATATCAACAGATAAATTCGAAGGTGGAAATTTCCTCAAAAGCGTTTATTTAACGAAGAAAAATTTCAACTTGAACGGAAATCTTTCAAATGAACAGTGTTTGAAAATAACAGCGACCCACTGTTTATATCACAGTTAATATTTTTCTGAGTGCTTAAAGAAGAGGTTAAACAAAACAATTAAAAAAAAATTTTTTATTTCTTTTTATGTATACCTACCTATTTATTCTGTGATTTTTTTTTTTATTTTACATATTTTTGTCAGATAAGAATATTTCTAAGTCATGACGTTGATTATTATTCAGTATTTATGAACTAATATATATCTTAACTTTTAACCAAAAAGTAACCCTGAAATATAAGCTCAACCAGTTTTTGTAGGGAAAATATTGTTGTTGTACTGCCCTGGGTAGCGAAAAATTAGGCCTCATAGAAGTGCTCGCACTTCTGCCCTTAATGCAAACACTTTTGCTGTCAAATATTGCAGACCACGTTTGACTTTATTAAAATCAATATTTTTCGTTGATTCCTGATTTCTGTATAACAGCAAAAACAAAAAAAATCCATTCTTAATTTTTTAGTGGGAATTTTATATAATAGATTATTATTTACATACCTTACGCAAACGTTCCGAAAATTTTCTCGGATTCCACTTATGGCGTTAACAGCGCCTAAAGTACTTGTTACACCCATGCATTGTTCTTTAATTTTACTAAGGGCCTTAAATTCATCATAGATCTTCTGTTGTTCTCCATGTTTATGCTCGATGAAGTTTGTGGCCTTACGACACGCCCGTTTTCCAAAACCACTCTCGACCCACACTTTTCTTCGTAACATGTATAATATTTTTTTCCTCTAGCTTCCGATTTTTTTACATAGAATTGTTTTTCATCCTTAGAATACAACAGTTTGCTATTTCTCCTTTTACCACTCATAATTTCATATGTAACACTTGTCATTTTTTTTTTAACACACTGATGTTTGGCACTGATCTTCACTGATTGAAGTTTTAACCAGAACTAGATTATTTAGTATAATGTACACTTTTCACATTTCATAATGAAATAACTCCTAATCGAAAATTACGAAATAAGGGCCAATTTGTATGGAAATTTTTGAAATTTTTGTTGGAAGTTATTTCATTTTTTTGTTGGAGGTTATTTCATTTGGGAGTTATTTCAGGGTACCGAGGAAGTCATGTGTCTTACCGCCAAAAGTAGCAGTAAATGCATGCCTTCGTTAGAAGAGACCTAGCTTCATTACCTATTGGGAAACAGATAGAGAGAAAGTAGATGTATACGAAAGTAACTGTACAAAAACCCCAGTGCGCTATCAACCTTTCGACGGCTATAACTTTCAAACGGTTTAACAGAATATTTTTAAGTTGTTTCTGAAGTAACTTTACTCTGAAGTAAAATTTTTATGTATTGCTGGCCTTGAGAAGTATTTTTGGTCAAGAATTTTCAAGTACTTCTTGAACTTTTTTTTTTTTCGTTGTAAAAAGTTCTTCAAAAAAATTAAAAAACTCAATACAACATTCGGAAAAACCAATAAGGAATAGGATTGCCAGACTTGGAAAGTGCATTATGGGGAAAATTCCGGGATTTTAAGAATCTCGTCGGGACAGTTTTTGGGGGAAAAAATAAGAGCAGAAAAAACACATCGTAACTAAATACATGTTTGCTTCATGGTTAATATTTGTTACATGAATGTGTTGTATATATATGAAAACAATCCTCATTTAATCACATTTTGTATTAAATTCAGATTGTTTTAATCCCATGCCAAAATATCTTAAAAAATAGAGCAAATTAATTTTAAATGATCTTGATCATTATCAGGTACTTTTTCGGTTGGAAAGTAAACATAGTTAAGGCAATATTAATATAAAATACTTTTTTAAAAAAGTATATATGATAGAAGTTAAAAATGTTATTGAGTCTAGAGTAAATGCAAGCAAAGCAACTAAAATCAAATTATCGTAAAAAAATAGATCTGGTATTTTCGCAGTCAATTTTTAAGCATTTTTACATCAATAATTTCCAAGTAATTTCCAAGTAAGATTGTTAATTCGATAGTTTTTTACTATAGCCCAGCGAAATAGCTATATGTGCATTAAAAACTATTAAAAACTAGAATTCGTTCCATAGTGTAGATTTCGGAAACGGTAAAATGTAAGTATTCAGAAAAATTGTTTGTTGTCTAATTAATAGGTGTACTTGTCCTTTGCTTCCAAAATATACCATTATCTACAAAACGAGCAGCAAGTATTTTTCCACTATTAGAAAAAGCTAGATGTGCATCAGTAACTAAGATCTACAAATGATAGTGATGGGAAATATCAAATAAAAAATGTCAAGTTATTCGGGAGTTTAAAAATATTCATTTATTCGTTTCACTAGATGAGTGATTCACTCATAAAAAGCTTTGATGAGTTGCAAACAAGTTATAGTTAATATCGAATTGATGCACTCATATAAATATTCGATACGTCCTATTAATGCACAAAATACAATTCTAATCTAAATTACTTTTTATTAGTTTTCAATTAAAAATGTGTCCATTGGCCAAAAACATGCAACGTAATTTATGCAAGCATCTGTTGACTGACCCACAACAGATGCCTTTTTTTTTAAGTTAAATTAGTAAATCAATATAAATAATATCACTCTACAGTCAAAATCAGTTCAGTAACGAGTTATATCAAAAACTACTTGATAGGCTTAATACCAACTTCATAAATCAAATGAGTGAATGAGTGAAAAAATCATTCGATAGCTAAAATCATTCAGTTACTAACTATCGATAGTTGAAATCACTCGATTGTTCCCAACACTAGTAAATAACGGGTTAATGATTTTATTGGTCAGCTGAGGGTAATGTTCAAAGTAATTTTTTGAGTAGAATTCGAATCCATGCTCAGAATTGCCTGATCATGTCAGAACTTTAAGATATTTGAGGTTATGCACACGAAAAATGGCTATTTTTGAGGTTAATTAAAAGCAGCACAAGGTTTTTGAATTTATTTTCTACTTAATTTATCATAAAGTACTATTCCTCCCCTTCAAAATGAGTTCCCGTATGGTGCCATACGATGTTTTTTTCAAAAATGAGGGCCTTTTCAAGTTGGCGTCCGCAAGTAAAAATGTACAGTCAGTGAAGTAGCTTTATGTGCATACTTAGATTTTGTTATACATTTTTGCTTGCGGAAGTCATCTTCAAATGACATTTTGAAGGGAAAGAATAGTATTTTATGATAAAATTAGTACAAAATAATTTCAAAAATGTTGTGCAGCCTTTACCCTACCTCAAAAATAGCCATTTTTCGAGCACATAACCTCAAATATCTCAAAATCCTGACATGGTCGGGCAATTCTGAGCACGGATTCGAATTCTGCTCAAAAAATAACTTTGGAAATTACCAGAAAAACAATGTGTTGTCTTAAGACAATCGATAAAAAAATTTTTCTTAATATTCTCATACAAACATATGATTTTTTCCCGAATCTCGGTACCGAAACTCGGATTTTGTTAGTTAGGCATTCAAAGATCCTGTTAACACCGTTATGTCCAAGACAAAATATGTCAGTGAGACCGAATTAAAATTGAGTAGTGAGAAAAAAGTTGGTAGATCTTCACCCAAATGCCGCTCACCAACTTGAAAATTGATATTAAGTACATGCATGTTTCATGTGTCATTCAACAGTTTTACAATAAATTGTAAGAAAAGGCACGCGCATGCTAAAGCCTTTTTTGCTTACCAATTTAAAACAAAATACAAAGCTAAACATTTTATAATTGAAAGTCTTGAATTGAACTCTAATTTGAAAAACTAAATTTCTGTTTTCTCCTGTTTTAACCTCATAAAAATAATTTGGAATTTTAATATCTCTTTATCCCATTTTAACACCTAACGAAAATTTTATCAACTTTTATAATTTAATGGCCACTGTGCCTTCAACTCAAGCTCCAGTAGTACCTTATAATTTCCCAGTGTAAGTAAAAAAAAAACTTCTCTAAAAAAGCAAACGTGTCACACACGCTCAGTAACTTTATTCAAATCCCAGAGTAATCAACATATTTTAATATGAATTTAGCAATTCTACCAAAAACAAGAAAAAAAAACTGACTCAATCAGCAGCACATTGCAAAGAGCCAGGCTTAAAGGCAGCAGCAGAAGTGTACTGAGCATGAATTCTTTTTTAAGGATTTATAACGCCAAAATGATATATTAAAAAATTATGCAAATGAGTTTGACTGCGTCCTTGCGCCGTTTTTGCCCAGCTATGGAAAAAATTTCAATTTTTTTCTTACTTATAAACAATTATATTTTAATTGATGCGATTCTACTGGAAATAAGTGAGTGTAAAAAATGCACTTGGTGCATGAAATCCTTTTATATGCAAAAATAAAAGTGCATTAAGGGATTTTTTTTTAGAATTTAACGTGCTTGAGTTTGACAATAAAAAAAAAAAATACAAACGCATGTCTTTAGAACAAAAACTCATGCCGCAGCAACACCACAACAAAACCGCCAATATCCAAATTATATTCTTGCCATCCTTAAAGATGCAAACAAAGTTGTGTGGGTTGCAATTATGCAAAAAATACACAAAAAAAAACCTACTTTTACAACAACAACAATAAAACTTTATGCTTGAATGATTTTTGCAGCACTTGATCAAAGGACGACACTGATTTTTGCACTTCTCATAAAGAAAAAAACCATTAATCTGAAAAAAATCCTGAAATAATCTTTCGGATTTCACATGCAGGGTGTCGAAAAGTGGCATACGTTGCAACACGGTTTATTTTTTTTTGTCTTGTTTTTTGTGTTCTTAAACATAATTCGAAAATATGAAAATTATGAAAATTGAAAAAATACTAAATGAATAGCAACACAAGATAAAAGAACGTCCCGGCTACGCGTTACTCTCTGAATAAGTGTGGATTTATTCAGGCATCCAATTTTTTCATTAGAATTCTTTTTATGTGCATCAATGAAAAGTGGTACTTGGTGCTGATGATGATGGTTTTGATGCCGACTTCGGGGACTCATGCAACTCATTTGCATTTAGCTCTAATCAACATTAAACTTTAATTAAGATTTTTGCATGAATTATGCATTTTAAAGGGCTTCGAAAGGGGTATTAAGCTGCTTCGAAATTGAGCTGCTTTGAAGAGAAAAGAGAATAGAGAAAAAATGTTGAATCATTGTGCTTTTTTGATAAAAAAGAGAATACTGCTTAAGTTAAATCTTAATTGAAGCAAAATTGCAGCCTTTATTTAAAAAATGGGCGTGTCAATTCCAACTCTTTTGGCTTACTCGTTGACATTGTAGCAGCCAAGTCTACTTTATCAATCAAAGCTACGCTTAGCTCGACCTTCGTTTTTTTTTAATTGTTACTCTTCTTATGACTAAGTTTTAATTAAAGTGGGCGTTATAGGCGTGGTTTAAAAGATCTAAAATGCTATTAATATGTTAAACCTTATAATTTCTGCAAAGTTAAGAATAAGTATACGAAATAAATTACATAATATTAAGTAAAATATATTTTATTCAAAACATATATCGTTTTCAACTTGTTGAATAATAGAAAATTTTCTTTAATAGGGCGTTAAAGGGCCTAATAACTCTAAATATACAAAATTATGAATTAAATTTTTGGTGCACCAAAAGAATACACGGCTTTGAGTAGGACTATAATTTTTAGTCATCAAATCAAGAAACAGCACTGTAGTGATGTAAACTTACAGATTTTTTTTCTATGATACCGAAACTTATTGTTTTTGCAATATATCCTCAAAGAAGTGCGATTAACCTTGAGTTATTAAGCGTTATGCATAAAGTAAAATTTTGTTTACAACTCTATCTAAAGAACAGGTTTGGAAAATTAACGAGTTGTGCTGAATTCTTATAAAGACATTTAACATTTTAGTAGTGGAAAAATTATGAGTTAAAAAAGATCATTCCATTCCAGCCCTTGTAAGGACCACCTCCTTATGATGAATTCTGTTGTAGATATTTTTAAATGTTTGTCCACACATGATTGAGAACTGCTCCTTCAAATTTTATCCCGACTCCGAACGGCAAATTTTAAGATCTCAAAGAGCTTTGCATGGCATTATTTACTCTCTGAGCGTTAACATTGTTAGCAGAGAGGTAACGGCCGTACCGAAAATTTGGCTTGTCTTGGGCTATGAAAATTAGGCAATGCAGAAAATTTTTTTTGAAATGCAAAAAATGCTACATAGAACAAACAAGTTTTTGATATACAAGATTATTTTATTAAGATTTGTTTCTGAACGTATACTCAGAAAAAACTAAGGCAGCGTAGCCGGTATTCGACTCACTAATGGCCAATTTCTTCACAGTGGACGAGCACTAAATCGTTGATTAGGCAACTTCTTAAACCCCGGATTATTGAAAATGAATTCCTTCACCGAGTATTAAGGCGCTAATACTCTGATATAGAACTCGGTACTAGCTAAACTACAGATTTGCTCAAACACCGAAATCGGAGCTCTAGCACTCTTAATTCACGGATTAGCACGATTTTATTTCTTCACCACATAAAAGCGAGTGTAATTTCGTTGTGAACTTGTTCATCTTACGTGGTTCAATGTAGTGTTAGAAGCGATTTATGAAATGATGTTGATTATAAATAAGATGATAAAAAATTACAATGAATATTTTTTAAGAATACAAAATATTCAACTTATGAAGTGAAAATAATAAGGGTATTCACAATTGCGTGGTTTTGAGTGTCGTCAAGAAACCCCGCGGTATTAATACCACATTTGCCAAGCGGTTTTCATTTTTGTTGTTGTTGAAAGCTCTAAAAACCAAAAGTGTAGCAATTTTAAGTAGCCCCAGGATATGTTTACTGAAAGTGATCGGTTGCCAGTTATTTGACCAGCTGAATTATTTGACATATCGCACACTAAATATAAAACACTCCAACTCAAAATATACAAATTTTTACTTTTTAATGTAAAACTATTCGTAGTGATCATAAGCTTTGACTGTAACACATCAAATACATTTTGTACACATCTTCTTTCTCTATATTTAAAAAAAAAGTTTTGTCTCATTGCTTTGTATGGAGTTCCTTCAAAAATAAAATTGTTTTTTGCTTCACCTCGAAATTTAAAAATTTTGAGTTGTGCTGTTTGGTATTTAGTGTGCGATATGTTTGTTTACATTTTAGGTAGCCAACTATTTGTAACTTTTGTTTTAAATGGTGCTCATAATTGTAGTTTTCAGGTGTGGTTAAAAAGCTGTCAACAGGTTATTAAAAAATTTGTCAAATGTGTTATAAAACTTGGTATACAGCCAACGGAGTATTAGCCCTTAATATTGGGTTTGGAAACTAAACTGCGGATCAAGAATGTGAAGAATTGAACGAGATTCAACTTTCGCGAATAATGAGTTTCAGCGCTAAGCTGTGGCTTAAGTAGACCGCGGATTAATGATAGAAAAAATTAAACTTCACCATTAGGGAATCTAGCGCTTCAAAGATTGTGGCAAGCGGCAAACAAAAATAATAGGCTGAATTGGGTGATGTGTAACACCTTTTTATTTCGTCCAATAAAAGTTTTAATGTATTGAATTTTTGATTGGCTTAAAAGCCTATCCCTTGCAGAAGAACCACCTTGAAGTGAGTATTTTCATGACTATTGAATGTTTTGAGAAATGGATGAAGAAGAATAAAAATTTCAATTATGGTTTTTTTGGCCTTTTTCAAATCGGTGGGGTGATATGTAACACCAACAAAATGTCCATATTGGAGTGGCCGTTCTAACAAATAAAATGGCTCACAAAAAAATAAAAAGGCGCTTGCATTTGTTACATTCAAGTAAATTTTTATGATATATCTAAAAGTTTTGGCAAAAAATCGCAACAAGTCATGCAAAAATCTCCATTTTCTTCGGATAAAGATGAAGAGCTCCGGTTTTGCGGCCGAACACCTGCAGCTCTTTTCCATTTTTCCACATCCTGCAACTGTAAATGTTTCTGTGGCGTTGTTAGAACACAGATATTCATTGACTTCCTTCTACGATTGGATTTTTTTGTTCTAGGTAATATGGACCTAAAAAGAATTTAGGACCCTAACAGATCTAAGTGTTGTATCCGATCCCAAACTTAACTTTACCAAA
The DNA here is from genome assembly GCA_914767935.1 of Coremacera marginata. Lineage (NCBI taxonomy): Eukaryota > Metazoa > Arthropoda > Insecta > Diptera > Sciomyzidae > Coremacera > Coremacera marginata. The sequence continues at coordinate 135,482,624 of OU612046.1, read as the reverse complement.
CATATAGACTTCATTGTAGCTACTTCAAGTTCAATGCTAGGTTTTATTATAAGAAATTCTGGAGAGTACTCGGATCCCTTTAATCTGTGTTGGACTACTTTTGTATTTTATGGGATCCTTTCTATTCTGTGCATTCATAGCTAATCGAAAATATCCAAAAAAGTTTTACAAGATCTGCGATACGATTTATACATTGGGAATAGATATATCGTCTTCTTACACGGTGTTTGGTATGCAAGATCTTGAAACACTCCGAAAATATTATTCTATAATGTTTATCAGAGACATAATAAATTATCATAAAAGCTGGCCTGTTATTGTTGTTCAAAGTTGGTCTGTATTCGCCCAGTTGTAACTTTATATCTCGGAGCTTATTTTAAATACCATATCATAGGGCTAGTTATTGGTTTAATGAAGCTTTCACTCAGTGTTTGAATCATGCTAATTAGGTATGACATTTCATAGATTTTTATTCTTTCTAAAGTAAAAATACATTTAAGCAATATAAAAAATTAGCTCTATTGAACGCAGGCTAATTTAGATACAATTGTTTAAGATCTAATTTATATATAAAAGTATTGTTAGTAGTCCTATATTCTAACCTGAATTTAAGCAAAAAAATCAGTCCTGTCTTATTTTAGGTCAGATTTCATATATGAATTTAAATTAAAAATTGATATTCAGACCAGAAATCATAGATGAACATTTAAAAAAAGTAATACAAATTTCAGTTCTGAAGAGCCGGACACTTGTATGAAAAAATCAGAGCTGTTTTCATGAACTAGAAAGAAACTAAACTAATAAGCATTGCTTTAATCGTAAAAACTTGAAAAACTGGGTAAAATAAAAAGAAAATTGGTTTTTTTTTAGGCAAAAACTGGGAAACTGTCTACCCTCTCAAAAAACTTGCAAAAAAGTTTTATCTGCTCATATGGTAACACTTAACGTTAGGCCAAAAAACCGTCGGTAAGCTTTGAAAATTCTGTGGAATCATTTTCAAAAATGTCGCTGTTTTAGAAATTTTTAAGTTTTCTTAATGATAATAACCCTGTACAAAGGTATGATTTCAACAAAAAATTATCACCTTTCAATAGACAAGCTTAATTTTAAAGCTAATGGACAAATGCAGTATCAATAAGTTCTAAAAAAAAATTTGAAATTAAAATTGAAAATGTACAATATTTTCTTTTAAAATTGAACTTTGCATCCAATTTTCTTCTAATAATTTGTCAGTGTACTTATAAAAGCATTGTAAATATTATTTCGTTATTAAATTTTGAAGTATTTCATTTTGAAAATTTCATCTATCAACATTAGATTGCTCATAGAAGTAATTTTGACTACTTTTACTTTTGACTTTTTTATGACATTCTGAGTTAAGTCATTATAACTGGGTACCACAAAATTTCGATTGATACAAGCAGCAACCATTCCATTTTTTCCATACTATCTAAAAATAGTTTGTGTCTCTGCGTTCTATTGATTGTACTCGTATAAAAAATAGTGTATAAAAAAAATAAATTTCCAAGCATTGCAATGTGTTGACAGATGATCATTTTTAAAAGTGATGAAAGAAAAAGACATGAAAAATGTGAAACACCCTACATCTCAAAAACTACATCTAATGCGGTAAAACAATACAGAATTGAAATTAGCATCTTGAATTAACACTTACAAGGAAAGGTCCCCAGGTGTCACTCACCGATTATACAGATTTTCGGATATGTGATAGAGGACAAAAATCTAAGGTTGACGTATTTTTTATACGTGCTCAATCGATGGTTTAGGGATTCAAAATGACATTTTAAAATCAGCGGAAATTTCATTTTTTCGCCATAATTTAACTATTTTCCATAGAAACATACACATATTTGGTATCAAACAAAAGGTACTTAAAAAGCGCCCATGATGGCATTAAATATTTAGAAAGAAGTTTTATTGTTATTTTGTTGTTGGCATTTTTAACAGTATTTAGTCGATATCATTAAGAGCCCGTACTCAAAATTGTTTCATTTTCAGTTATGTTTAATTTCAGCTAATTCTTATATTTAAAATTTCGTTATTGGAAACTGCACTTATTGTCTTAAAAATAATATATTTTGTTATAGATAACGACCACATTATGGGTATCAAAAATTTTGTTTTTTTTTCGAACTTTACGTATGTGAAGATATTTGATCCGAAATGTTGATATTTTACAGTGCCTCCATACAAACTGTGTGCTTCTTACTTGATTGTCCGAAGAATGACAAAAAATCATTCGAAATTTAAAGATATGACTTTCGATACAAATATCTTCGCTAGTTTTAAATATATTTTATTTAATTCTTTTCTGTCGTAAAGTTCAATAAAATTAAACATAAGTGAAAGTGAAACAATTTCGAGTACGGGCTCTTCATGATATCTACTAAATACTGTTATAAATTTAATCAACAAAATAACAATAAAACTTTTTTCTAAAAATTATATGCCATCATGTGCGCCTCTCGTTTGATACCATATATGTGTAGTTTCTATGGAAAATATTTAAATTATGGCGAAAAAACGAAATTTCCGCTGATGTTAAAACACCATTTTGAAACCCTAAACCATCGATTGAGCACGTATGAAAAAATATCATTAAAATCGGCAAGTGACACCTGGGGACCTTTCCTTGTTACTATTTATTATTTTCATTTGTAGGAAGATTTGCCTGCAGACCAGGGTAATATAAAAATATATTGAAATTAAAGAAATTGTTTAAATTAAAATAATATAATCTCTCCACAAATTTTAAAATTGAATAAATGTAATGCCGTCATAAGGAAGAGTGCGGCATCTAGCATGAAAATCAAAATTAGTTTTATTGTATTTTCCTTATTATTCGTCTATCCTCTTTAAGATTGTAATATAAAAATCCCGAATTTTTGGCCCCAAACCTTAATTTTTTTACCTAAATTGTCGTATCTACACAAAATTTAGGTATAAAACGCAGTATCTACATAACCAGAGTCAAAAATGCCGTATCTACATGCAGATGCCGCACTTTTTGTTTGTTTTTGATTTATTTTATATACACAATTTTTTTTTTTCAGTCATAAAAAATAGAATTTGAGTCATATAAATTTTTTCATTACGTGTTGTACATATTTATTATCATATATATATATCGGTAAGATGGTTTTGATGATGTATAAAATTAAATTAAGCAAATTATTTTCTTTATAGATGAGAAAAATGATGCGGGTACGGCTTTTCTCAATGTTTTAAATTGTATAAAATCAGGGAACAAACAAGAAAAAAAGCGGCAAGTAGTGTTTTAACTGTGTTTTACAGTTTTTGAATTATTGCTTAATTCTTTTAAATAATCTTATAGTTTATATTGACCTGGGCTTTCTTTTCCAAAGAATAAAGTTTTTATTATATGAAATAAAAATAAAGCTTTTTTAAAATTGATTTTTGAAAGTTGTAGATGCCGCACTCTTCCTTATGACGGCAGTGTAGAGCTAGTGGAAAGTTTCTAGCAAAGCTTTTATAAGTATTTTGTAATTTATTATCATATCTTCAACAGTACTAATTCATACATTCTGCTTGCTTCTAATGTCTTTGACCATGCGACTCATAAGAATATATAAAATCCTTTCAATTTCGCCTTTGCATTTTTTTTTTTTCTTGTAGCCGAACAAAGAAAATTGCGGAACACATACACGCAAAAGTTTAACTTCGAAAAGTCCAATAAGAAATGCTACGTCAGGCAAAAAAAAAATGTTACTATAACTAACTTCGAATTCTTACAGTCGACCATGCTTAACTTATTTGTTATTAGGTTCTGGTTCATGTCCTAGCTAACGTGTTGCACAACACAACTGCGAAAAAGTCGTAAATATTGATAGCTTTTAAGTATCAACAAAAGAGCTTTTTTCGCGAGGACAAAAAAGGCGTGTTGGCATGAACTGTAGAGGAATGCGAAAAAAATCTTAAGGAATTTGAGCACGAAGGCTGATATTGTTGTTTGAGCTCTAGTGAAATATGGGGTTGGTTTTACAGATGCTGGTATGTGCGTTAAATAATGTCTTCATTAATTAACAGTCCAAGCGCTTAAATCAAATATTATTATTTTTCGTTGTTAGTTGTCGTTGTCCATATTTTTTTGTTTTTTTTTTTTACTATTTCTACAGTTTGTTGAACCCTTAAATTTTATTATAAGTGACAAAAACTTATCTTGATCTTGATGTGCACAATTCAACAAAAACTGCTTGTCATTTCATGCTTAGAATTTCTCTGTCGTTAGTGTTGCAACAAGGATCTGTTTATTTTGATCCTTCAATGATAGCAATCATTATAATTTGCGTCCCTTTATGCATTCTAAAGATGGTAACAATATAACAAAATACACAACAGATAAATTCACATACTAAAAAACTGAGGCAAAATATGGCAAGAACCAAAACTCACACTCATAATAAAATATTTGAAAAGTTCGGGGCAATAAGGTCCTAACCCACAAAAAACAAAGTTTGGAGATTAACACATTTGACTGTTTGACGGCTTTTATAAACCGCAATTTTGAATTTTTTTCTTCTGTTCTCTAATCTGAATATTTAGTAATGGGCAATACTTATTACACATTAAACTGTAATTAAATTAGATACGATTTAAGATTAGTTACGTCTGTAAGAAACTAAAGAAATTTGTGTGTGGGTTAGCGCCTTTTTGCCGAAAAAATTCAGATGTAAAACTTTCAATGTCGCCTCAGGCGAATTGCTTGTAAGCCACATCTTTTAACTATTTTTTTAATTTATAATTAAATAATGAAAATTTTAGATGGTGTGACTTACAGGCCACATTGATAGTTTTAAATGCGGATTGTTTTGACAATAAAGAGCTGACCCACATGAGACTATCTTCTTATTGCTACCACCTACAACCGCCTCATTTTGTATATCGAAAATGCAAACCAACGAGAAGCAATAAAATTTTGTATATAAAAAAAAAAGTATTACTTCTCGTGTCTTACTTGTCGCGTTTTCGCTACAAAATAATACACAAAATTAAATACACAAAATAAAGCAGTAAGTCTCTTAACATGCACATGATTGTAGGAGAGTTTTCTTAAAACAAAAATAAAAAAATGTTAAATAAGTTAAAAGTTGTGGCCATGGATAATAGGTTGCTAACTTCCATAGAAAGTAGGATAATATCCAAATTAACTTGGCACCACTTGCTGACAAAGGATTTCATGTTTCTGAATATGCAAGAAATATTATTGAAGGACCGTCTTAAAATCCACAAAATATTATAAAAGTAAGAAATGTAAAAATTGTTGTCTAGAAGGACGTCTAAAAACGTTTTCTATGTGGGTTAGCTCCTTATTGCCTAAAATTTAAGGCTCAATTATGTGCAGCAAAAAGAATGTAAGATGGTAACTCTGTAAGGAAAAGAGATGACAATTTCATCTTTGGTACTTACTTTAAAGAAGTTACTGTTTTGTTTTTTTTTTTGCATAGAAAACTAAAATTTCATCCAAGTGTGGATTAGCACCTTATTGCCCTTACCCCTTCATTTGTTTAAAACTTATGGAACAAGTACTGTACAGAAAAATTTATTAAGAGCCAACATTTTGTATGCAAAAATTCAGTGCAGTGCATTTGTATTTAATTTAATTATCTCTAATTCGATATTTTATTTTACCAAGTCAGTTATTGCTTACTCAAAATATGTTGAAATATCTGAGCTGCTCAGAGCACAAGTGGCGTAAGTTCATTGAAATTGAGTTAAGTACATAGAAGTGAAGAGGAATATGTAACCTATTTATGACTCCGGGTTAGAAACTCGTAGCGTACGTAATCTCTGAATAAAATGCAATACTTAGTTATTGTTCTGACAAATTATATAATTTTTTCAGAGCACAAGTGGCGTAAGTCCATTCATTTTATATCTTCCTTAATAATGAAGATAATCATTGGAGTTTTGTTCGACTTCTGGAACTAAATGCTATCATTCTCAAAGCTGAGTCGAAAAGTATTCATTACTTTTCAATTCCAATTCCTTGGAATTAAAAATTGGTAAATGGTCATCTCAATTTCTCAGGAACGGAATTGGAAAGAATTCATCAATTCCATTCTAGGAATTGTAATTGGTAAGTCCTAATTTAAAGCAATTGGAATTGAGGCGGAATTAACTCCAAAAGGAATCATTACAACCCAGCTCTGATCATTCTTCATCAAAGCATTTTTAAAAATATCTCACATTAGATTTCTACAACGGAAATAAGAAATTTCAAAAAAAGGTTCTGTTTAGTATGCAAAATTCTCCATTATTTTTCTGTATTGCTAAGACAAGTTTTTACGATATGAATAGCTTCTTGTTTGCTCTTGACCTAGCTAATAAGAAAAAACTGAGTTCTATATACATAGAATTTCTAAAAAGAATTTTTCTAAATATTTCATTTTCTCAAATCTACTAAAAGTGGACTTACGCCACTTGTGCTCTTAAAAGCTCATATATATGAGAATTTATTTAAAAAAATCGGAAACAACATTTTTAACTGCATTTCTCGACAACGTATTCATAGAAGTGAATTTTATTGCGATTTCTGTGTGCAGTGGCCTAAAATCTATAAGAACTTATTGTCGCATATCAATCGAAAAATAGTGGCGCGTAGTATAATTGGTCATTCCATACAAAATTCCATAAAAAATTCCATTGACAATATATCACACTAGACCAAAAAAGTATTAATAATTTTTTGTTCGGGTAAAAGTTTTTTTTTATTTTCTGTAGCTGTTGATTTGGATGTCGCTGATGATGAGTGTCAAAGTGACACACATTAATGTCACATTGAGGCAGCAAAACAACAACATGTATGACATATTTCCATTATTGTTTGGTGGTCTGAATTTTTTAAGGCTTGTTCTATACACAAAATTATAAATGTTTACATAATATTTTGCATTGGACAGATGTTTAGTTGTTCGTAAAATGCATGCAGAGCCCGCCATTGTTGGCAATAGGTGACAAAAATGATACGCTTCTAGGAAATTTCGAGGGTGTACATTTAATAATTGTTTGATAAATATTATTGTTCAATGTTTTGGTAGGAAAATTTCAAACAATAATCATTGAAACTGCGAGCGAAATTTGAGAAGATAAAAATAAATAAAAACTAATGAATGAATGAATAAATACAATTGATAAAATGTTTGATAAAAGTAAAAAGGTGAAATGTTGTCACTTCTTTGTCATTCTTTATATAATGAATAGATTTTAGACAAATCTTCTACTTTTCATTTTGTGTAAACATTACTAATCGAAACATGTTTTCGTGCATAAGAAGGACCAATATATCATATTATGAACGAAGGACTACAAGTAAAATGCCCATGTAACCGGGTTTTTTGTATTCTGTGATTAATGAACATTTTTTTTTTTAAATATAAAATAGTTTTAAATATTTAGTCACTAGCATAATTGTTGCATCTATCCAGACCAACATTTCAGCATAAGTGATTATTGACTTTAGACTGGCCATTCGAATAGAAACAAAAATTTTACGAAGATTTTTCGATACTGACCATTAGACCGGATCGAAATTTAAATTCCGCCGTTCTGGCTCTCAAAAGCTAGAAGAACTCTTAAAAAACAATTTCTGCATATTTTCTTTTTTAGTCGAACGAAATTCCATGGAGAATTTTTGATTTTCCTGAAGGCCTTTTTTCGTAAAAAATCGTTTTTTTGTGAACGTAACTCTTTATTTTTTATAGGAACTTTCATTTTGATTTCCAAAAACTTAATTTTTTGTCAATTTTAAAAACATTATTTTTGACTTAAGGTGATTTTCTTGTTGGATTTTTATGAACTTAGTCTTGTTGGAAAGGTATAAATAACATTTTTTATAAGAATTAATAATATTCGTAGCAAAACTGAGTTTGTAGAATGTTGATTGAGCAGGGTGCTCCATATTTTATGTCGGCTTGTAAACATTGAATAACTCTGACATTTATCAGCTGATTGACTTAATTTTTTTGAAACGTCAATTTTAATTATGAAGCGCTTCACACTGAAACAATGCTTCGAAATACCCTGTAGGAAAATCAACTAATTTAAAAGTAGTTGAAAAAGTAGTTTTTTGTCAACCACAACTAGGCGAAATTCTGACTTTTTTCCATAGAATGAAATAACATATTTTGTATGGTGATGTCCTCTAAATAAGTCAATTGACTTTCGTCTGCATATATTTTGAACTACTTGTTAAATTAGTTAAATTTAAATTATTTTTTAACTACCTCAAAGTAAATCAATTGAAAACCGCATATATTTCAATTACTTGTTAAATTAGTTATATATAAGTTACTTTTTAATTACTTTAAAATAACCAATTGAAAACTATTTAATATTCCACTTACTGAAGATGAATTTAAAAGCATAAAAATTTTAAATTTCTATACATCAAAGAGATCATTTATTTGACTGTTTTGAAAATTACTTAATCATGCCACAAAAATCATGCCTGGTCCATGATTCAATTATAAGGCTATCCAGATATTTGACGTCTTCTCACAAGAATAAGAATGTATACCCTTATTTGAAGAGGAGAGCAAAAAAGCAAATTTTTAATGACATAAAAATCCCGCAGTTGCATGAATATCATTCTTTTTCGTAGTACAAAAAACTAAAGATACATTAGACTACTACGCTTTTAACTACCTGTTTGTTTTGAAGAAAACTTATATTCTAAGCTTTTAAAGTGTAATGGTTACATTTTTGTTGTAAAACAATATTAAAAAAAATTTTATTTGTGTATGCAAAACACATTTGGCAAAGAATTTGTACGAATGTTTTTATTATATTTTTGAGCTTTGAGCTAAAATAAGTACTAAACAATAGTCGGTTTATAGGTAAAATTTTTTTGAAAATATGTTTTTAAATCTGTGATACAGAGTTTTGAAATCGTTTGTTTAAACAAAAGGATTATTATAGTTATTTCTACATTTATATTAAGGAAAAGCAAGCATACCCAGTGAACCAAATCTACCGTTTTTGAATTCATTTAAGAACCTTTTCGGGTAGAAACGTTCATTTTCGGCACTCATAAATGAGCCCGTTTTATATCATTCGTCGGACTAAAATGCCTCTCAAAAACGAACCTTATTTTGTTGGCAAATGAGTTAAAAAAAGAACCATAAATTATCCTATTTTTTGATCGGAAATGAGTTAAAAAAAGAAACATAAAAGTTCTTTTTCGGCACTCGGAAATTAACCCTTTTTGAATCATTCGCCGGACGAAAATGCCTCTCAGAAACAACCTTTTTTTTTTTCGGAAATGAGTTCAAAAATAAACCATACAAAAGTTCTTTTGTAAAAAACCGAAATGAAATTGAAACCTTTTTGTATCAATCTTTGGACTGAATTGCCTCTCAAAAACAAACCTTTTTTTGTTCAATAATGATTTAAAAAAAAGAACCTTTTTGAATTATAATTTTTATGATTGCATAATACTATTTATATTTACATATCGATATTTTGTTAAAGAAGAAATGATTATTACTAATATTAGAGATCGTATTAATCATTGGGTTAATAGGATTAATATACCTGGGCTGGAATTCACGCATTGTGTTTTTCATGATATTGATGTTTCAAAGGGGAAAGGCGTGATTGTTTTCCAATTTGACAAACTTCCAAATTATATATGAAATATCAAAATAGTTAAGTTATTAATTGGGGAATTTATTTGATTACATTTTTGCATGGAATGTTTTCGTGGTTTTCATTCTACTCGTATTTGGGCTTCATTTTAATTTTTGATAGAAATGTTGAAAATGTTCATACGTGTAGCAGTACATCCATCTCGCACTGGTAAAAAAGTTCATATGACGTTTGTACGAAGGTTAACATTTTCATTTTAAGTTCCTTTATTTACCTGATTTTAGAATATAAAAAGTAACATTTATGATTCATTTGTGAACTCATTTATGAACAAAAAATGGTTCGTTTATGAGAAATTGTTTCCTACTGATATGATAAAAAAAAATTATTTTTTTTTAACTCATTTCAGAATGCAAAAAAGAAACATAAATGATTCATTTCCGAACTCATTTATGAACAAAAAATGGTTCATTTACAAGGAAGTCTTACCTACTGAAATGATACAAAAATGATTCATTTTCGACTCAAAATCCGTTTTTAATGAATTTCTCAAAATATGCACAAATTTTCTTTATGGGAAAAGCTTTCACGAATTTAATCTTTTATAACAAGCACTTTTAAGCGACCAAATAAAAAAGAAAAATTTAAAAAAAAAAAAATTCTAACCAAAAACGTTCGCAAAACTCTCACCTTACTCAAAACCTTCGCTTATGGTTCAGTGGGTACTTTTTTCTTCTTTTGACAAAAGATAGCTAGTTTTGCTTACACAACGCAGGGAATAACACAAAAAAAACAATATAAAATTAAAAATAACAACGTTAAATTAAAATTCAACAGTGACAAAAGTTGGGTTAAGTTTGAAATTTTTGAATCAAAAATGATATTTTTAATTTGAACATGAATTTCCTTTTTGTTCTAAAATTGGTCATTGTTAGAATAAAGTTGTTATATTTTTTAATACGGAATCCAACGGCAGTGCGTACTTTCGCACTTGCTCACTGCCGAATACATGCGACGTCTTAAATATGGGCATTTCCACCGAAAAGTCCACCGTGACACGAAAATTAAATGTTATAAAAAACTTATTATTTAATTATATTATCTCAGAGAAACATTTTTACTTTATTGATTTAAGCAATTTAAACATAAATTCATTTACCATGATGATCAAATCGTCGGCACAGTTTCACAAATGCAATTTTTCTTTTTAGTTAATGTTTTGTAAATGTTTCGCAAACGTTTCTGTTTTAGTAAAAATAGAAGGCATTGGCAAAAAATAATGAAAAATGGTTGAGGCAAGGAGAGGCATTATATATTAAAAAAAAATTACTTAATTACCTAATTACTTAATTGCCCAAACGAATAAATTCGAAAATAAACGTATACTATTTCAGATCCTTCTAAAAAAATTGTTTACAAAAACTCCTGCCAATTTACAGAATTTTACTAATTTTGTGATCCAAGTCACAAACCACTTCTATTTTTTGTGACGTAACGTATCATTTTTGGTGGCTTCTATCTAAGAGCCGAACTTTTGACAACTCTAAGATTTTACACCTTGTATAGTATGCTTAGTAAGCTATTGGAAAATCAAAATAAGGAACTTGTAAGTTAAATATTTCATTCTTTTTTCAGTCATTAAAGTCGTTCGATCGTCACGTGCGCCCATATCCTACATGTTCAAAGCATTTTTTATTTTAAATTATTTAACACTAGTTCGAAATTAAAAATTTCACCAAGACACAAAAGAATAAGAGATAAATAGCACTATAAAAATTGAAACAAATTTCCAAGAATTATTTTCATGTCAATAAATTTTACTAAAATATTGCACACTTGATTTTTTTAACAACCACAAGCATATGGAAAAAGTACTTAAAAAAACCACAGCAGAACACTGAAAAATATTTTTTTTTTTTTTTTTGGGACGACCACACAACCCTGGCTGTCATTTTTTCAAGAGAGTAAAAATATTTTTGCTTGCATAAAATAAGGGTATGCCAAATATCTGGATAACCTTATAATGATTGAATCATGGCCTGGTCGACACAAATAAATTCTGAAATATAAAATCTGAAAGCAACATGAAAACCAAATTAAAAGTGATCAGAGTTTTTTAATGGAAATTGTGAAATGTCGTTCTTTGTGGTGTTTTAATTGATTTTAAAATAATTCAAAAATGATTCATGCCAAGCTTCATTGCCAGTTAATTCAAAAAAGGACTAGTAATTACATTCAAGGAGCACAACAGAAATACGCTGCGATGGTAGATATAATTTCATTATTCCTTTCTTCATTGAACTATTTCTGCTTCCAACAGGTGATAGTTCCAGAAGCTGGAGGAACTCTGCGCTTATATGTGAGCATGCGTACCACGGAACAGTTTCCAAAAACGGGCACGCCATCGCCCGGGTACATGAGCGAAGGTGCCGATCCAATTGATCGGAATTGTGTGGATACTACGCCTGTTATTTAACACGAGCCAGCTTTTTGATGCTTCATTTCAAAATATGAGCTAAACAAGCGTGTCGGCGGGATTTTCCACGCTATGCAATCATCATTTATGGTCGATGGCACACCGATATTTTGCTTAGTGCTTCTTTTAAGTGTCAATCGCAATGAAGTGATGGAGCAGACTCTGCGCTACGTAGGGAAAAGCGTACGTCTTTACTACTGAAGTGATGAGGTGTTTGCTGAATGGTTAAGCAGTGCATCAATTTCCGTACAGAGTCCAAATTGTGCAATGTTTGCTAAACACTACCAGTTTGTAATTTGAATGCCTTAAATAATAAAGAATTTTTAATCATTTCACAGGGTTTTAAGGCAGTTTATCAGTTTTAAAGTTTGTTTACCACGTCTGTCTTGCAACTCAATGTCGTAAATATAAAAATATATCTTTTTGAAACAAAATGTTAGTGAAGCCTAAAGTTAATAATATTTGATGAAATAACATGGTTAAATATATGTTAACTTGTAATCTAATAAAAATTTGCAATTAAAACATGTCAAAATCAGTGTAGTTGGGGCCTTAATATAATTCAAAGTAGTTTATCAACCACTTGTTTTTAAGTAGTATTTCAATTACTTCATATGTAATGCAATAAAAACTATTTAGAATTGAAGTGGATGCCGCCTTAATATAATTCAAAGTACTTCATATCCTAGTTTATTTTAAATTAGTTTTTTAATTAGTTGTTTTTAAAAACAAGATAGGGTAGTGACACTGTACATTGAAAATAGTCGTTCAGTTATGTAAGCTCAACATGCATATTTTAAATTTTTACTACCGAATTGGCCGATTTTACGTTAACATTAAAAATTTCAATTTTTGTGGAACAGAAAATTCACATAAAATCCATAAAACATCACTGCATGAAACAAAAAATGACTGAGCCGGTGTTTACTTCAGAAAAGTTGAAACAGCGAATGGGAATCGATATCGGTGGATGTTGAAAAATTATTTCTACCCACAAATGTGTGACTGGTTTCAACAACATGGTGTGCCGTATCATACTGAAAATCGAACAATGCATTTCTGGACGAGTTCTGGACTCGTCGTAAGAAATTACGATATTGGCTATCCACCCAGATCTCCAGCCTTGAAGCCTCCTAACTTCTTTTTGTGAAATTATTTGGAAAGCAAAGTATACTCCAGCAAGCATCAAACCACTGACGAGCTCAAGGTAAATATTCGTGCCGAAATCATTACTATATCGCCCCAGATGCTCGAAAAAGTGATGGAAAACCCAGCAGAAAAAAAACACATATTGCTTTGTCCAATAGAGGCGATAGATATTGTATTCAAAAACTTATTCAAATAAATCAATAAAGTACAGGACCCGATTAAATAAAAATAACTCATATATGGAAATTCAACATTTACATAGTGACACTGTAAAAGGCAACATATTTACAATTCATAAGATACAATTCATACAATTCATAATTCATAAGATAAATGTACAACGGAGATCTTTTCAGCAGAAATTTTCAGATTTTTGCAAACTCGCAGTAAGCTTTTAGTGAATCAATAAATGAACCAAACGAAGTACTCAACGCCTATCCAACCAAAGACCAAATTCATAAAAATCCTAATAAATCCTGTTAATCAGACTCAATTTATCAAATAAACATCACTTGGATTTGAATCAATTAATTTACTGAAATAAAGTCTTAAAACTAAAGTGAATCGCCTCCGAATCGAAAAATTAGAATTTTTCGCAGTACTTGGCATCTGGCTTTTAAGATAGTTAAAAGAAAAATAGCGCCAAAACGCACTCGAAAATTCCTTTATACCGATTTTCATCCAAATAGAATGAGCGGCTTTGGAATTTCTCACGATTTCTTAATAAATTTGTACTACAGCACCCTCTGGTGTTCAAGATAGATCAATATAGATACATCCAAAATACTCATCGTATCCGTATACAAATTTTCATACAACTCGAATGAGCGGCTTAAGAGTTCTCGAGGTTTTTTTTTCAAATTTTTGTATTAGAGAATATTTGTATTGAACAGAATAGATAAATCATCAACACTCACCGTACCCGAAAACCTGTATACACAAATTTTCATGCAAATCGGATGAGCAATATCGAAACAAATTTCATGTAACTCGATCGCAGCGCCACCTTTGCATTTACATGAAGGTCCATTAACATGAAGGACAGATTTCCTACTTGAATGTGGAATATTAATATTTTCACCTGCCACTATTTATGTGTGCTAAAATATAGACTTATTTTCTGGTTTAGTTGCCTTTTATTACATTTAAAAAAAAAATTTTTGTGTCCAAATGCAAGAAGTGCCCATTTTTTTTTTTTTTAATCGAAGCTTTTTACGCCCCGTTCTGTGATTTGCTTGGATTGAAATCAGAAAAATTTTCGACAGATTTTTTCTTAGAATTTTATATGGTTTCTTTGTTTTTGTGTTTTTTACAACAAGACAATTTAATATAACAAATATAAAAAAATATTTCCGCCTTCCGTGGGGATTCGAACCCGTTAACTTTTGGTTGGAAATTCTATAGTACATCCATTGAGCCAAACACCTTCTTTGTACTGAAGCATTGATTCAGTATTAACTGCAACTGAAGCTATGTTGCAGTACATACAATAATGTATTTGTGTGGTTTGGGTAGCTGCTTAGCCACTTGCTGCAAGAATCATCAGTATTGCCACTTTTCCACAATTGTGGTAAATCTAGCACTTTTTTAGTTTCTACACTTTTATCACCCACTATTTGCATTTTTCCAAAATCTATATATTTATATAAAAATTTTTCCATTATAATTAAAATTTTAGAAATTTTATTGCATATATTTTATTTTTATAGAAATTTTATTGCATATATTTTATATATTATTACAGTTAATATTTTATTTTAGAACTGTTTTAAGAACAGTATATGAGCATTATTTGCAATAAAACTAATTAAGCGTGAAAAAACTTTCTTTATGATATACTTCTTATGATTTGTGTTGCTGTAGGACTTCAGTCGAAGAAAAATATAATCAAAGTTTTTTAAAATTCACCACTAATTTTAGACTCAACCTACCACTATATAAAATTTGCAAGTGACAACACTGGTCATCATCCTCAGTTTGCTAGTGCCATCTGTTAGCGCTATCAACTGTTAACATAGCTGCAGCTATATATTTAATATTAAATCAACTTTAAAATATACCAGAGCTGCTTGGATCGGTGGAAATAGTGTCGACTTATTAATCAGTGGGTCATGGGATCGATACTCACGGAGGGAAGAGTAGTACTTTTTTTTTATGTTAATGCGTTTATGCTGTTGTTGGTACATGCTTTTGTTTTCTTTTTGCATAGTGCGAAAAAAATTAACAATTGCCCACAACTGCGTTGAAATAACAATGACAGTAACATAAAAAGCTTCGCTTCTCTCCTGTGTCCAACGACGCACCTGTGTTTTTTTTTTTTTCATTTGCCAGATTTGTTCGTGCTTCGGTTGGCAGCTGTTGGAAATCACGCGTTGTCAAACGCATTGAAATAAAGTTTAGCATGACCAAAAGAGTCGGCCTTTCCTAAAACTCTTACAAACATACGCTTTAGGAGTTTTTCGCGTATTTTGAAAATATTTTTACTACAGCGCCCTCTGATGTCCAAGGTAAAAATTAAAAAATAGCGCCATAATACTCACCGTACCCTAAAATCACTTTATACAAATATTTATGGCAATCGGATGAGCGGCTTAGGAGGTTTAAGCTTATTTCAACACGGTTTGTACTACAGCGCCATCTGGTGTTCAAGATAGAGCAAAATAAATAGCTCTTAAGCACTTACCGTATCCTAAAGCCCCCATATACGAAATTTTATGCAAATCGATCAGATATCGGCCAAGATATTACATTTGAGGTGTTGAATTTGTTCAGAAGGTGCCACGCCCTTTTATCTAATACAACCTTTCATAATTCCTAAACCATCGTACACGAAACATATTTGCTGACAAAATTTGACCTCAATTGGCCCAGTCGTTTATGTGCTTTAGTTCTGAGTTATAAAGTCAGTTATGTTTTTCTCCAAATAGTGAAACTGTTGCACCGTCTTTAGAGGGCTTAACCCATTTTGGTCTGCTACCAGAACGCGTTGGAATTTCGTAATGAAATTTTCAGATTTTGTTATTAGTGGCCTAATTAAGAGAATTCCAAAGAACGAATTTACGAATTTTTTTTAACCGCTACCTGAATAGGCAAAAACAGGAAATTTAAAAAATTTATTTTGTTTCTGTATTTCCATTTAACTGAACTGTGTATATTCGGGAAGAGTTTGAAAAAATCTTTTTTATTTTTTCCAGAAATTAATTTGAAAGTAAGTGGTCGAAAAATCGACCAGTGGGCTAAAATAGGTTAATGGGCTCGAAAAATAAAATATATCTTTAAACCTGACCTGAGTGATAGTTTACCTCTCTGCCAAATTTCACATTTTCCAATATTTAGCTCGTTTTTTAAATCATCCCTTAACAATTACCAACAAAATAAAAAAGATCGCATCAAAATCGGTCGAGCCATTTTTAAGTTTTAGTTGAACAAACGCACAGCAATTGATTTTTATATATATATACACCGAGAAAAAAGCTTTTGTTAAATTGAAAAAACCGAGTATAATTTATAAGATGGCTTTGGCAGTTTCAGCCTCCCAAATACTTCATCAAAACGCCTAAGTTTTACATGCTGACTCGCTAATTTTTATTTGGGTGATAAATTAACCAAGTATTTGGTAATTTTTTATACACTACTTTTTAAAAAAAATTTAATTTCAAATATATAACTTTCTTCGGGTTTTGTTTTTTTATTTTCCTTTTTTTTTTTGAAGCTGCTGCCGCCTCTCGTTCTATGATTTGCTTGACTGAAATTGGGAACAACATAAATTATTCCTTTATCAATACCATTATTTTCTTAGAAATTAATGACTTCTCGGCTTTTCTTGATGCTTGACGTGTATTATAACAAGAACATTCAATTAAATTAAATTAAATATTATATCAAAAATTTTACCTTCGCATGCCGTTGAGGTTCGAACCCACAACCAACCGATATCACTGTGTGTGAAGTCACTACACTATGTATTGAGCCAAACACCTTCGGTACGCGGAGTGATTTATTCAATATTAATTACAACTGAAGCTATGCTGCTGCATAACACAATTATCAATTTAAAGATTTTTGTTGTATGGCTATCAAGAGAATACTGCGACATACTGCATCTGTTAACATAGCTGCAGTTATAGCAGCAAATAGTAGCAAGGCTGCTTGGATCAGTGGGTAGAGCAATGGACTGGCACCAAAAGTTCCAAGATCGATTCCGCACGGCGGGCAAAGAATTTTTTTTTTCTTTTTTTCTTTTGTTTTTGTTGATGATATGTAAAAAAATTTACTGGTGTGAATATTAACGCGAGTTTAGTTTAATTTACTTACTTTACTTTCATTTACTTTATGTTATATTTGAATTTAAAAGTGGTTTTATTACAAAAAAAAACCATTGCTTTATCAAATCTATGCTTCTCTCGTGTGTCTAATGACGCAGCTGTGTTTTTTTTTTTTTGCAGAAAATAGCTCAAAACTACGCTTAAGCCATCCATGCTGGTTGTTTTTTAATTTTGTATTTTTGGATTTTCGGCTTAGGTGAATCAAATATTTTTTTTGGCAAGGTATCGAAGTATGTGCTTTCAAAGCAATGTATTAAACAATAAATTGCTAAGGTGAATAAGCTTAAGTTTATGATTCCCATACAATTCTCTTTACCCAAGCTGACTTAGGTGATTTACCTATTGCTTTTTTTCTCGGTGTAAAAGAAGAAGAAGATAAAGATAATATAAGTTTATTTTTCAAGAGATCAAAATTAAAACTCTTCTCATTTTTTTGTTATAAGGCTTAGTCATCTGACGTGTCGGTACTGGTGTTTCGTTACTTAAATCTCCATTGTAATTTAATCGGGTAATTACGTAATAATGTAATTAAGTAATTATGTAATTTAGTAATTTAAAACAAATTTAATATATTCTGCCTCGCCTTGCCTCAACCAGTTTTCATTATATTTAGCCAATGCCTTCCATTTTTACTAAAACAAGAACGCTTTCGAAACATTTCTTGGTTTTCTTTTTTTGCTTAAGGAATTGAAAATCTGCCTGTCGCTCAAACTGAACAACAACTTTATGAAATTCCTTACCTTAACTTGAAACCCAGTAAATTGATTGATTTGGCAATAATAAATGTATATTTCTTTAAGAATTTCTAAGGATTAAAAAAATTAAATAAGTGCAAGTTCAGCTAAAAAGAAATTTACAGCTCAAAAGAAAACGAAGAATACTTTAGGAAGGTAAAATGCTAAATTTTCAATAGAAAATTGATGAAGAAAACTGCTGCAAATTACGTTGATGAAGTCTTCGGTGAATACAAGTTTATTTCCGTAGAGATTTCTTATGATTTTTCTTTCTCGTCTTTGTGTGCTTTACGAGAGTCCTTTCAGGATTATACTGAAGCAAGAAGGAAAAAATGTAAGCCATACATTTTATAATAAGTCAAAATCACTATGAAAATTGTTCCTGTAAATTTTGCAAAACTGCTTATAAATGCAAAAGCAAAAATGAAAATGATTTGCATTGAGATGGAAATTCGTTTATTTTTTTTGTATTATTTTATTTCTTCAATCTTGTAGAGAAAGCATTGCAAAGCAGGAAATTACAGCAAAACGGGCAAAAAAAGCAGCAATATTAATCAAATCCAGGAAAAAGCAAATGACCAAGGAATAAATTTACTATTGATGGCTTTGCATAAATTTTAAATATAAATTGAGTTGTTGGAAATAACAAGTAATTTTTAATCCATTTGATTTGACTGTTAGGTAGACTAATTTGGTTTTACATAAGAGCCTGAAAAAAAACATTTTTGTCGAATTCGACTTTGAATATTAAGGAAAATATGAGTTATCATAGGAAAACTATTTGTCTGGTAATTCGCTCACATATTCTCTCGCGTATCTGAAATTCAATCATAGAATAGAAATTAAACTGCAACAACAACAACTATAACAGCTTGCAAAACTTTTCCTATTTCGCAGCAAACAACTTCAAGTGAAAATTGTAATCTCTGTCAAAAGTTGACATTTTAACTTTGTGCGTTAAATATTTTTATAACGTTTTTTTTTTTACACTTTACAAACGTGCAATAGTAGTAGCACAGCAACTTTTACAACAATCTCAAAAGCTAAACGTTTTAGTTTTGTATGGCTGTTTTTTTTTTTTAGTGCCAACACTTCAAATCGAAACTCAGAGTGTTGTCAAACCAATTGACAGCTAAAAATTGCATTTCACCTTCAAGTTGTCAACACACACACACACATTCAGACTCATGACACACACAGAAGCGCACTTACACACATTTATGCAAACATAATTGTTCACAAGCTACATACAACGTTGCATTTGCAATAACGCTGCAAGCTTCCGTTTCCTGTGTGTCAATAAAGTTTATATGTTTATGTGCCATGATGTTGAAATTCGCACAAATAATTTCATAAAAAATTGTAATTTATTTGGCTCAACTTTTATTATTGACATAACATATACAAAAATCAAAAACTTTAATTAAAAGTTCAGTTATTGGTGAAATGGTTGTGGAAAGACAACATGAATGAAATCTTCTAAGCAACTGAGTGATTGTGTCGATCAGGCGCGTAGATATGGGAAAATCCGTGGGTCCGGACACCCCCAGAGCCATGAAAAGATTACCAAATATATCAAGTTATTGCCAATCGATTCTATTAAGTTAAGCATGAATCCAACTGTAAATGTATTATAAGAAGTTCTTGAACTTTGATTTAGTTCAGTGTTTAATTCTCTAAATTGGTCAACAATTACTAGAGATCTAGATATTAACATGTATAGAAGATAAGTTAAATTTAGTACTAAAATCCAAAAATGTTTCGGATCCATGCACACGCAAGAAGTTATGAAGGCTGGTTGTAAGGGATTGAAGAATCATGAAATTTTGGTTTATTAACTCAAAAACTGAGACAAGATCAAAGCAAAAATAGTTATTTTGTGAGATATTTTTTTAGAGTCTCATGTTAAATTATTTAAAGCAGCGATCCCCATCGCCTTACTTTTTCCACTCTTTTAGAACAACTTCAATATTTTCATGATTGTTGTAATTCTGCGAATTGTTTACAGGCGCAGCTGCGCCTCGTCAATACAGCGTGTACCAGGGATGATATTTGGGGGCTTTTGGGGCTTTTTTGAGCCCTTTTTGATTTCGTAAGCCCCAAAGCCCTTTCGATTCATTTTAGGCCCTTTTTCTGAAATTCTACTGAAAAATATCAAGAAGTATGTCATCGAGGTACAAATTTTAAATTTGTAATAAAATCGTTCTCAGTAAAATTAGTTCTGTTGCATGTTTTGAAATTATAGCTTCAAAAAAACCCAAAAACTTAAACAATTCTTCCCAATTTTGCTTTTTTAACCGTTGTGTCGATCGTAGAGCCCACGGGTACATTTGCAACTTTAATTTTCCTGTATCTTCCAAACGGTTAGTCCGAAATTTCATGATATCCTCAACCATACACTTTTGCATCATGTGGAAAAGTTTCATCAAGATTGGAGCAGCAGTTCAGTCGATACAGCCCAAATTCAAGTTAGTGGAATGGCGTCGACTGCTGATGTACCCGGGTACTTGTATGAAAATTCATACAAATATATAGAAATAAATGGCAAAGTTCACTTTATATTGCTATATCTTCCAAGCGGCTGGTCCAATCTTGATGAAACTTCGTATCATATTCGCTTGGAAATATGTAATTGATATTGGTGTGAAATTTCAGGTCAATTGGACCAACCGTTTGGAAAATATAACCCAGTTACTAGAAAATGACCTAGCGTCAACAGCTGATGTTCTATGAAAATTCATACAAATATATAGAAATAAATGGAAATATTTAGTTTATTTTATGGAAATTTGTTTATTTATTTATAGGAAATCATTATAATGAAAGTAAAAAATATATTTTATGAATTTTAGCAGCATCTGAGGCATTGTGGATGATCCTTCGAGTGCTCTGCGCACACAGGCTTATTACAAATTGCACCATCCATTTTATTTTCACTTTTTATATATTTGCCGCACAAAATAAATTTTTAGGTCTTTACACTTCAAAAATCGCACATAAACTGACTTATGCATACAAAACTACTCAAAACGAAACCTGCGCAAAAAATCATGTTTCTGCCTGCAAAACTGGTTGTGCAAGGGTAGGTAGGCAAGATATTCCCAAATACCCTTTTGTTCCTGTTAGTAGACGTGTTTTCCTACACATTCCAAAAAAAAAATGTTTACATTGAACAAATATTTTATGAGTTATAATTATTCTGCGCAGGTACTAAAAATAGCACTATGAGCAAGAGGGGTTGATTTTCAGTTCAAATATAACGGAATTTTGCGAATGAAAATTCAATGTTAATTATTTTTCTTGGTAAAAAGGGATCAAATTACAAGGATTAAAAAAGAATTTGGAAATTGTTAAATTTTTATGGATTTTGGCAATTCCCATTTTTGGTAAAAATGGATTATTTAGGTACCAAATTTTTTTTTTCCCAAATTATGATAAAAGTTTTGTTAACTAGACAATATTTCCAATAAATAAAAAAAAAAAAAACCAGAAAATTACAAGAATCCAGGTAGTAGTTAATATTTGTATATCAAAAGCAACTATCTGCCATACAAAACGTATGAAGTACCCGGGTACATCTACTGTCGATGTGGATAAAACCCAACAGCTGTTGACACAACGGTTAAGCTATATACGCCTACGCAGGTACGATTTTGGTGGGCTACAATTGTAAAAATCTATTAAAACTGAAGAACATTTTTAAAAAACAGACTTTCTTATATTTTGTATAAAGCCACCATGTTAGCATTATGAAGAATAACCAATTTTTGTATTATTGAATGTCTCTACACGAAATCTTCTTACAAACATTTGATATCTACTATAATGGAGGAAGTATGAAAATTCCTGCACACTCTCCAAAAGAATGTCTAAATTTTTGAACCGATCTTAGTTTTAATAGTATCCCAAAGTAATTCTATAGCGTCAATTTTCAAAGAATTTTTGTCCATTTTATTTTATTTTCACTGCACCAAAAATAATTTCCGACGTATTTTACGCTCTTTCAGATTATGGCATCAGAATGTATCTTAAATAAATGCTTAAGAAGTAATAAACAATTATTTGCATAAAAAAAGTGATTTTTTCCACCAAAAAAAGTTTAGATCTAAAAAAATCGGAAATAGAAAAGTGTTTTCGAGTCATAAGTTTTAGGAAATATAAGGTTTGGAAAAAATTTAGCATAGCAGTTTCAAAATTGCACCTGAGATGAAAGTTCTTTATTTTCAAAAAATTAAGACTGCGATGGAATATTTTTTGTCACCTTATTCGACGTGATTTAACTAATTTTGTTGTTCAAGGCTCTATATTCCAAAATTTTATAACATTTATGAAATTATTCTTTTTTCAATTTAGTCATTTCTGAATATATTTTTTTGGTAGAACTGATTTTGTTTTGGTATCATGCCCATTTCGTCCCGCATCATTGATTTGACTCCTTACAAGTCTTAACGCATATATTTCTGCCATTATTATGTATATAACAAAGGACTCAAAAAATACTCCTAAGGCCTTTTCCACATGGAGCAATTGAAAAACAACGCAACATCAACAAATGTTGCTAACCCATGTAAGTACACCGGAACCTTCAGATGAAGCATCTTTTTTACAACGAGTTGGCAGCACGCTTGCGATAAGTTTTATGCAACACAGCTAGCTGCAATTTATATCAGCGACTTGTGCTTTTCTTGATAACTTAAAACAATTGTGTGGTACTTCAAGTTGAGAAAAGTATCAATTAAATTCAGAAAATTGTGTTTTATGTTTATTGTTTTGAATAGAGGAAGCAGCAATGAGCGAGCAGTTAACAAATTTATATTTGTTATAGAAGAAGTAGAGAAATATCGCTGCTTATTTAATTATAAGCTTCAATGAGAGATCAATGTTGCGTTGTGCGTGACTTGCTCATCTGAAAGCATAGGTTGCAATAATGTTTGGAATTGTAGTGGCTTGCAACTTTCTAAGCAATTATGACGGTTACTTTTCCGTTTCTCCGTGTGGAAAAGACCTAAGACTCTTTAACGATGAATATATCGATCCAATTTGCGGTTTTCTGTGGAAATGCTTTTCTATTTTTATTTGTATTATTAACTTATTAAATAAATGGCTTTGTCAAAATAAGTTTGAAGAAATTAACTGATATGGATAATTTATATGATATGGCATATTCTTGACTTTTGCAATCAATGCACATTGCACAATGCACCTTCTTGCTAAGGTGCAATGGGACCTTTATGTATGAAATAAAATCTATTAAAAAAAAACAATTATACTACATCTCTTTGATCCACAATTATTGATTCTGAGATCTGATCGTTTAAACTAAAGTGTACTATTTTTGTGACAAACCAAAAACTTCCCCGCTTAGGTTGAAACAGTGAAAGCAAAAAAAAAAAAAAAACACGAAAACATGAAAACTGAACTTCAATTTGTTTTAATTTCCCGAAACACTTAAATCGAAATCTGTTGGAATATTTCGAAAGGCTAAATATTCAAATAGAAAGTTTTTAATATTGAATTACCACTAAAGGCCCCATTCTTGGCAAAAATGCCCTATTTTTGTATAAATTTTGGCGCTTTTACAACTAAGCCAATATCATCCCTGGCGTGTAGTCGTACGTCTTGTTTTTTTCTCTTGTCGTTGTTGGTAAATATAGCACTAGCTATGCTGAAGGTTTCTTGTTGGTAATTTTGCAGAGTGTTTGTCACCATTTGGTTATAAATATATATTCACTTGTGGGGATGCACTGAAAGAAATCAGTAGATTAAGTCGCAAGTGAGAAGAGGTAGCTTCTTGACATTTAATTTCATAATTCTACTTTATTGAAATAAATAATCCCTGATAAATAAAAAAATGGCGGGAAAAGAATTTCCAGAACACTAAGTATATGTATGTTTTTTATGGACAATAAAAGATTAAAGAAACATCACATCAGTGCATTTTTTGCAATATACCAATTTCTGAAATGAGAGAGAGAGAGAGAGAGAGAGAGCAATATTTAAAGGCATTACAGAACAAAGCATTTCAAAACTTATAAAAACTTGATAGGAGTCCAAAGATACAAGCTCAATGTTAAATTAAAAATAGTGAGATCTGGGTAAATCAGAATATATTCTGATTAGCAAAAAGCTGAGTACATATAAAAATACATTAGTCATTACTAGGGTGCGGACTCTTATGCAAACAAATATTTTTTGTGGGTATCTCTAGAATGAAATCAACTAAATAGCTTTACGAATCATTGGATTTGCATATTTTGGCCTTTTCAACAATATTTGCATATTTTCAGTTATTTGCATATTTTTTCCACATTTTCTGCCTATTTTCATTAATTTTTTTAAGATGTCCCTATTTTTTCAAAGATGTAGTCAACGATTTTGATGATTCAGATGCATTTTCTATTAAAAATACTAAAGAATTATTAAATTTTTCTTCTCTTAAAATTCAACTAGCTTATATTACCACAAGCTATGGATTTCTTTGTGAATTTATCACTAAATTAGGAAAAAAAAACATTTTAAGAACTCAAATTAGTTTAATTGATGATATTGTTAAAAGAACATATGCTGTGAAAGAAGGTGTAATTTGCCAAAGAATTAAAATCAAAAACTTTAATAATAAAATTTAAAAATTCAAAAAGAATTTAAAAATAGAATGGTTTCAAAAAATTAATGAATTTTCATATAGATTTGATCTCGGTAAGAATTTTGAAAGTGAATATACTACCGGTGAATTATCTTTTTTCAAATATAGTCCAATTCAATATATTAATTTTAATATATTATTATATAATTTCAATATATTATTTTAATCCTAGTCTGTAAAGATTTCTGTATCTAAAGACTTTATGAAATAAACTAAACTAAACTAAACTAAACTAAATTACGTCCGTTGATGTAGAGAGATCATTTTCACTCTATATCATTTATATTTTTAAAATTAAAAGGAAAATTATCTAAATTTTCTTGTATACGCTAACAATGCAACCTGTACAGATATATGACTGATTTTATTTGACTAATTTATTATGGAATTTTTATTTTTTTTTTTTAATGTCGTTGGCACGCCGAGTTACAAATATATTTACAAACTAGAAGTAAGAGTCTTGAATTCATTGATTATCTTATCTTCATTCATTTATATTTAATGCAACAAAATTGTTTCAAAACATTCAATAAAGAAATAATTTTTTAACATAAAATGCATTTTTTTCAAAAGGGGTTTACTTTCTTTTGCATATTTTTGAATTTCTAGCGCATAATTTTAAATTTTTAGTGCATATTTCATGTGCATATTTAATGTGCATATTTTTGATTTATTTCTGCATAAAAATCCGCACCCTAGTCATTGCAATTAACATTTTTACTGTGTACACATGACCTGGTGCGCTAAAGCTTTTACAGTAGAGTCTCGATTATCCGAATCAAATAATCGGAAATCCGGATAATCGATTTTGAACGCAAAACCTAAACAAAAACAAAAGACAACCTATAAGTTGAACGCTATCAAATAAAATGCCTCGTTGAGCCGTCAAATCATTTCTAAATTGGCAATAAGAGCTGCGAAGAATAAGTCAGGATAACCGAATATTCGGATAATCGAGATTCTACTGTATGTGTTTTGTTATGTTAATAATTACTTATTGTACTGTATGTAGGGACTTGTTGTTGTTGTTGTTCGTTTTTGCTGTACTTGTTGTTGCACTCTTCAAAAAAGATCATTGGAGATCGCTGACTTAAGAGATACTAAAATTGGTTTTAAATAAACTTGGTCCCCTATTTTCTTGCAACAAAAAATCTTCCCTTACCATTCAACAACAAAAAACAATATTAAGAGCTAATAAATAATACAATATAGGTATTGACACTGACTTGGGTAGTTGGATATGAGTAGATTGATAATCGCGAGCACCCTAAATTGCGATTGAGTACTTTTTGTTGAACAGTTTTGGGCAGAGCTGCAAGTTTGTTTGATCTCCCGATTTACGTCATAAATATTCATGTTTTTTTATGCAGTTAATATTTTACAAATTTAAATATATCACATCGTCGCTGAGCCAACGAAAACAGTTATTTGTTTTTCAGTAACTTTTCAGGAGAGCAAAATAACTGATTGCTGGTGTTCATGGGCAATATTTTGCAAATGTCATATTTAAATTTATATTCAAACTATGATATTAATATGTGGAAAAATAAACCATTTTTTTGGCCCATTACGATGTTGTAAACATATGCACATAGCTGTTTTTATACATGATTTCAATTCGTTTTCATCATTTACTTTATGCTCTTCCTGGTCCTATAATGTTTCAAAAATGCCAGTTTTTGCATTGAGAGTACAATTGTACGAGTATTCTTCCATAACACGATGCGACCAACAACAAAAGTTTTTCTAGAATAATTCCAAAATCATGATAGTGGGTACTAAACAGCTGCACAAGCACTGTCAAATGAGAGCCCGAACAGAATCAAAGCGATTGGCGATTAGCGATCTTCTCTTCTCGCCAATCGCTGAAGAAAAGTCCAGAATGAAAGCGATTTTCGAACTATTCTCAATATACTCATCATTTGCATTTTTCACTTTTCACTTGTATTTTTGAGAAAAATTAGGTTTGTGATTTGTTTCAGTTTTAATTATCATGGAAAATAATATTAAAGTGAAATAAATATTTTTGAAGAATTCGAGCAAATTTTGATAATAATAAAAATAATGTGCAGCTCTCTGTAAGCATTGCTTTCAATTGACATGCAGAAAACATAGGCACCGATAACAACTGTCAGTAGATAAAAAACTTAAGAAAATAGCACTGAACGTGCCCCTATCATTAGGAAAATATGGCAATACTTATCATGTTTGACAGTACTCAAAGAGAGGATCGCTAGATCGCCGAAGAAAAAAAAATAGAATAGATTCTAATGTGGGAATATTCGCGACGACCGACGATCAGCGATTTGATTTTTAACGTGTTCGCTTTGATTCTGTTCCGGCTCTGACTTGCAAGCCATCAGCTCTGCTTTCAACAAGCACAAGAAGAAAGGTTTTGATAAAGAAACAAACACTGCACAAAGAGACAGTAGAACACTCAAGCAATAGAACAATAGAACAAAACTGAAGTACAATCTACTGCACTGTCACTGAAGTGCTTACAGGTAAAACGAATGGTTTTTTTTTTTTTGCCATGCCATAATTTGTTCAGCACGATTCGAGTACATTCATGCGTTAATTCGGTAAAAGTTTTGTTTTTATTACGTTTCATTCATAGATTTCTAACAAAAAAGTCTTAATATATTTTAACACAAACAAAATTATTACAATTATGACAAACAAATATCGACACTGAAGCAAGCACTCGCTATGATTGATACGATTTACTGTTACTTCACTGTGGTGTCGCTTAATCTTTTAATATTCTTCTCTGCATTATAACATAAGCACTGTCTGTTACTGGAGCGAAAATCATTTCAACTTATGAAGTGCTTGTTTCGTTGCTGAGCTATAGCATAGAACTAGTGTATGCGATGTCAACGCTACAGTGCAATGCAGTGCACTGTAGAATTGTACAGTACTGAAGTGTCGCAAATAGAATTTTTTGCGCAGCTCTTTAGTGGGTACCTGCAGCAGTGCAATGCAGGTGATCGAATCTCTGGGTAACGTCGCAGTTCCGAGATGAAAACTTTTTTAATTTGAACGTTGCGATCACCTATTTACCTATTACATCGTAAATTCGAAACGAGAAAAAATATCAAATATACTCTTACTAAATTTAAAATTTATTGCTGATTCCAAAAAAAAATTCTAAGTTTTGCGAGAAAATAGTTTTTACTACTATTTTGGTGGTTTTTTTATGAAAAATAAAAAATTTTTAGACATTTCTTTAAATCTTACACATTGCGTCCCACGCTACTTACTGTTCTGCAGAAAGCTGAACATTGAACTCAACGTCTTGTACAAGATTCCAAATGTCTGAACCCTGTATTTTCTCGCTAAAATTATAGTTTGTCCGGAATCAGTGATAAATTTACATTAACAAAGTGTATTTTGGTATTTTGTTATGGTTTCGAAAAGATGATCGCATCTTTCAAATTAAAAAGGTCTGGATCTTGAAACACCTACGTGATCCAAAGATCCGACCCCCTGCATTGCACTCCTGCACGTACGCACAATCATGATCTTTTGGAATTATTCTAGAAAAATTTTGGTGGGCACACCGTGTAATTAAACTACAAAACAGAAATATACTTTCAGGTAGGGATAATTTTTATCTGAATACTTTTCACCTTTGCTAATGGTAAAATTCCAATTGCATTCGAACAAATGGAAAGGTAGAATAAATGTAGTTCAACCCATTAAAGCCTGCCCATAGATCGGCTCGTACGATTTTGATGCAGTTCTGTAATACATGCCTGGGTGACCGTGGAGGTTAATAGAAAAAATAAAAAAAATTTACCTGAGCACACACCTGAGATATAACATGGGTCAGATTGCAGGTGAGATTTCCAGGAATGTCGAAAGACACCCATACATAGAAGATACCTTAGACTATCTGGAAAAGGCGCGCGTCTTCCGTTTTTTTCATTTACCTATTTTTAGCAGCAATTTTCGACACAAAAATACTCCGATTTTTACTTGTGATGTTTCACCTGTCAAACTAAAGGTAACCGCGGAAAATTAGACTGCTCCATTATTTTTTTTTTTTTTTGCAGACCCATTCTTTCTCCTTACTATAAAAATTAGCGCAGTTTTTGGTAAAAGGGGGTGTGGCAAAAAATTTTATCATAATATTGCATTGTCACTGGACAATATACTCAATAAATCTACCCAAACAAGTCGGGGAGTCAGCTTGAATAGATTGATAGATGGGTAATTGGGTACAATGACACTTTACAAAAACAAAATGTACGGTATTTGCCAATCTACTCAAGTACCCAAATCAGTGTGAATAACCCTAATATAAAAAGAGTGAATGAATTCGTACAAATAATTAAAATTTTTTATAGCATGCTCACACGACACGTTGAATGACGTAATTCGGCTCTCATTCGTAACTCACAGCTCAATTATGTTCTGAATAAAGGAATTCGCCGTACAAAATTTGACAAGCTGAATTACTTCATTCAAAGGTAATTCGGTTTGAATTACCTTCCAGAAGACGTAAAAATCGGTTTCATCTCTAATTTTTATCATAAACTACTTGAAAACAGCTCTAAGAAGAAAGTAAACCTAACAAAAGAAATAGCTGTTAGCAGTAAAAGTGAGTATTTTTGCTTTAAAAATTAATATAAATAATAGAGCAAGTCAAACTGAATTACGATTTCTTCGTGAGAATGGGGTAATTCACACTCGTAATTCACAGACCGAAAGACTTAATTCATAGCGCCATGAGAACATGGCATTATTGGTACGAACTGAATATTTTTTTTTCAAAAACTCATCCGATTGTAAAGTTCTTTGTTTTAAATTATCTATATTAAACTTACTAAGCCCCTTTTCGTTTAACTTTATGATCTGCGTCTAGTTCGTTGTATGCGGTGAAAACAAAACTGTACAAAAAATCAAAATTTTGACTGTATGGCGCTGGCAACTAACGAGTTAGGTTTTTGCTAATTTAAATTATAGCATCCGGCTCTGCGGTAAAATTTACATATGAAAAGGTCGGCCAAGTTGACCAAAAATTGAAAAAATGCATCCACCCAATCCTGCGGTAAATTTTAATAATGAAATGGTTGACCAAGTTGATTTAAAACTTATTTTAATTCCCTTTAAATAATCAAACGTGAGACTCTAAGAAAAGTGCAACAAAAGACTGATTTTTGCTTTGAGCTGTCTCAGTTTTGGAGATATTAAACTTGATTTTCGCGATTCTTTTATAATTCCCTTTATAATTTTTTCGCATGCATGGATCGGAAACACTTTTGGAACATAATTATGGCAACAAAAGATGGACTCAGATTTTAAAATCTTATGCATAAACAATTTTGTTTATTTCTACTATCTACAGAATTTTGGCGGCCGTGGCGCAGTGGGTAGAGTATGTGACCCATACGCCAGACAACCTTGTTTCGAATCCCACCTGACACAGAAAGTTTTCAATTGAATTAATTTTTCTGTTCGGTCGTTACCTCTCTGCAGACAACGGCAAACCTCAGAGAGTAAAAACTGACATGAAAAGCTTCTTGAAAACAGAAGCCGTTCGGAGTCGGCATAAAACATGTAGGTCCAGTTCTCGATCATTTGTATTCAAACATTTCACAACACAATTAATCATAAGAAGCTTGGTCAAAGTTCTTTCAAGAGCTGAAGTGGCCATTTCGTTTTTTTTTATCTGCAGAATTTTAAGAATACAAAAAAAATTGACATTAAAATAAAGTCATTTACCAACACTTTTCCATCTTTCCAACCTCCAACTAACTATCACTTTTCATTCTAACAAAAAGGTTGATTTAAAAAAGTATGTATATGGCCCGCCACACACGATAGAAGTGAAACTTTTACCCAAGAATGGAGTTTAGGGGATGATTACTAATTTGTTTTATTAACATTCTTTCCTGCAGTGCAACAAAATAGTTAAAAAGCAGTCTGCCTGCATACCAGTACTAGTTCAAGGTCTGTCCCTGTTTTTCAAAAAGCCGGCTGGTATTTTTCACATGGCGATACAGAACTAGATCTCAAAATTTTTTACTTTCGTGGTCAGCTGGTTACTAAGAGGATTTATTATTTTCATTTGATGATTTTAGTAGTACCCAGGTTCGATCCTCGCAACAAAGATGGCAAACAGTGCTGTTTTATTTTTTATATTATATATATTTTTTTTTTTTATTTGCAAATATTTAAAAGAAAAAACTGTCAAAAACAAACCTTTCAGGAATCAATTGCCTTTTCCTACTCCGTGTTCGTATTGAACCGCGCACCATACAGCTGCAAGCGAACAAAATATGAACAAAGCCGAAAGCGCGTTGTATACAAACTTAGCTTAACATACTTAACTTAGCACCTGACACTCCGAAGAAAATTGTCATTTTTCTCAACTACACTCGAAATAAATATATAAGTATATATTAGAGCGGGTCAAATTGTATGGAGCAAAAAAAGTCGATGTTGGGCCCACCCTAGCGGTGTTCTATGGGTCACTTTAAGAAACTTTGGCGAAGAGAGTATGGTTCCATTTGGACCAAGAGAGTATGGTGGACCATTTTTTCAAAATAGGTATTTTTTCAAAATATTCAAGATTTGACTTAGAAATTGCATTAAAATGACAAAAATAATTTTTTATGTATGTATGGGTGTTTTAGGGAAATCCATTTTTCAAGGAATCAATTCTTATGAAAGGTGCCAGAGGGCACTTTGCTAATATTTTAGCATTTAGCGATGCAGACGGCACTGGATCCATTGTAGAACTTCACTAAACTATAAAAAGTGACTATCATTTTAAAGTTATATTCTAACTTAACTTAACTTACCTTAACTTAACTTAAGAATTAATTAATAATTTTCGTGAAAACGATGGGTTCCTTTCTTATGCCATAACTTTTTTATGCAATTGTTATTGTCCAAACCGCTTAAGAAACATATGCTGCATACCATAAATTTTTTAAAAATAAAAAAAAAACAGTTGCGTTTTCTATTCGAGTTATATGAGAAACTCTCCTTAAGTTTTAATAGAAGCAATAAATATTGACAGAAATTGCATTTTTTAAAACAAATTTATTCAAGAGTTTTCTACAGAAATTTTATTATTAAATAGCAAGACCCAGTTGTCCGCGGCTTCGCCAAGGACGTTCCAGCAACCATACTTTTTTATTTGTGGGCGGTGAAAGAGGATGTGGCAAACCCTTTTCCCATAAACCATCTTGTTCTCGAAAACTTTTAGAGTCTTAATGAGTTTTTGAAAGTGGGCGTAATTATAGTGACTCCATGCACATTTTTAGCACAGTTGCCGACATACAAACTTAATTACCAAATTTCAGTCTTATCCGACCAAAATCGTCTGAAATATAGCATTTTCATTGATTTGTGGGCGATAAAATAGGGCGTGGAAACCCAGTTTTGGTACAATTGCCGAAAGTAGCCATACAAACTAAATTACCAAATTTACACTCAAGCAATCGAAACAGTCTGAAATATTGCATTTTTATTGATTTCTGGGTGGTAAGAGGGGGCGTGGTTAAAACTAAGTATGCAACAATCTAGGACACAAGCAATACACGTTTTTAGTTTGAGCGAAATCCGTTCAGCCGTTTAGATTTGTATAAAAGTCAAACAAACACACAAATAAACAAAATTATTTTTATTAATATAAATAAATATGCCGGGTGTTCGGCAATTGTGTGCAACTATTTACGGAGCTGAAAGGTTATGTCGAGCTGAGCAAAAAATCGTATGGGAGGGGGGGTCTATTTTCACATTCTTATTAGCTACAGGGATGGTTAATATTTCACGACTTTGTCCACGTTATTCTTTCTAGCAGGAAAACTAACCTATATAAAACTTATTTTGATAGCTCATTGCAAAGGCAATAAAATCATCTTTATAACGGTATATCAACAAACCATACTGACTGAACCATTTTCGAACTGTGCTCGTGTGAAAATGAAATCAATCAGTTGGAACTACCAAATTTAAACTTTGAGTGCAAATTTGTCGGAATTTCGTGTAATAAATGAAATCTTTTTTAGGATCAATTTTGTAATTTATTAATGTAATTTATAAATCCAATGACACCAAAGACATAAACATATCCTAAAAAATAAAAAAGTTGGCTGTACTAAGAAAATTATACTTATTAGAAAACAATGATATTATCTACTGCATAACTAATTGTAATGTCATTATTTACTCGTATCATTATTTTCAAAAAAGTATAATTTTTTTAGTACAGCTAACTTTTTTATTTTTAAAGATATGTTTATGTTTTTGGTGCCATTAACAAGAAAATTGAATAAATTACAAAATTGATTGAAAAAAAAATTTCATTTCTTACGCAATTTCTGACAAATTTGCACTCAAAGTTGAAATTTGGTAATTTCAACCGATTGATTTCTTCTTCACACGATTACAGCTCGGCAACGGTTAAATTGGTGGGGTTTGTTGATATACCGTTGGAAAGGTAATTTAGTTTTTTTGCTGGAAGCAATAACGTGAATCAAACTCGTGAAATATTAATTAGCCCTGTAGCTCCTCACAATGTGAAAATAGACTCCCCGCCCCCCCCGTACGATTTTTTGCTCAGCTTGACATAACCTTTCAGCTCCGTAAATAGTTGCACTCAATTGCAGGACACCCTGTATATACCATATTAACATGTGTATATGAAACATGAGCACAAGAAATAAAACGAGATCAACGACCAAAACCCAGTTATATAAAAAACACACATTTTTTTAAACAAAAACTTTCCATGTATGCAATAATTACCCATTTCGTGAAGGTCCATTTTAATTTTTGAAATATTTAGCACAGTGTTTGGTTTGCGTCCAGTTAAAGACTTACAATAATTTCTTATATGATCAGCTGATGTGTGGGGTGCCCATTTGTAGGGTGCCCACCCAGGGGTCGATTTAGGTGGGGGATAGGAGGGTCTGCAGCCCCCGGCCTTGAGTAGACAAAGGCTGCGCAGGCCCTTCTGTCAAAATGTTTAATTTGATTTTTTAATGCACTTTTCGATTTTTTAATTTATTTTTTGTTTTATTTTTGTGTATATATATATTTTTGATCCTCATTATCAATGTTCCTTTTTGCTTGCGTCTATTATAGCAAAAGGACGCAATATCAAAAATATTTTTTGCCCTCTATGGGTATGAAAATCATACCCCATCGCGCGATAGTTTTATACACTAACCACCAATCTAAAAACCTTCGATAAGCAAAGTTAGTTACATTAGCAGCTATCTAAATCAAAAAAAAAAAAAAAAAAAAAATATCGCAGAAAACAATGTTTCTTTTACTTACAACATGTTGTCATAAGCATCGTTAAGTAGATGTTTTCGTTTTTGATGATGTGAAAGCTTTGTTGTTTTTTTTTTTTGCTTTTGCATAACGGAAAAGAAAAATTAACATTGATGGCATTATGCGACATAAGCTCGTAAAAATTCATTTTTTGATTATTAAAAGATCCGAGCTAAATGCTCTGTCCTTAAGTAGGCCTTGTGACAATTTTAGCCCCAGGCCCCGCTATGTGTTAATCCGGCACTGTCCCCACCTTGAAAAAATTAAAGTTATTTCAAAAATAAGTATGAGGTTTTATTTTTGCATTAATATTCCAACAACTAAATTAAGAAAAAAAAAATAAACATAATTTTTTAATTTTGTTTATCCAAGGTGTTCTAGATCGGCCACTGTGCGCTATAGTGGCCTTTCGGAAGGTCTTTAAAATATCCTTCCGTCGCTGCTTCACCTCTTCGTTTGATAAAATCGTTTTCTAAGTATGAATTTTTTGAGATGTGAGAACAGCCAGAAGTCATAGGGAGCTTAATCTGGCGAATACGGTGTATGTTTCAACAATTCGTATTTTATTTTTCTGATTTAAGCGATGGTTTTTTGACTTTTGTGAGTAGGTGCGTTGTCCTGATGAAAAATTACTTATTTCTTCTCCAAACCGGGTCTGTTTTTACAAATCTTTGTGTCGAGCTGATCCAAAAGGTTGCAATAATATTCAGAATTAATTGTTTTTTCAATTTGGAGATAGTCCAACAACAAAATCTCTTTTGCATCCCAAAAAACTAGCTTAGGAGCCGAAGTGCCAGGCTTACACTACTCTTACCTTCTTGTTTTGATTCAGGATCATGGTGGTAGACCCAAGTCTCATCCCGAGAGACGCATAAGATCATTTTTATCTTTTTTAAAACGCTTCAAATGTTGCTGAGAAAGTTAAATTCGAATGTGTTTCTGAACTTGTATTTCTCAGCTCCTATTATACATAGAATAATAATTGAAAACTGTGATATTAAGCACACTTTGGCCTTTAGTCCGACATATAAGAAATACATATGAAATGGTTTCTTCATTTCAGTTCTGTGACGATATTTTTTTTTTGAACAAATAAAGAGCAATAACGCTGTTGCGACTCAACTCCATGCTTAATAACTTTTGATTGATTTGACACGAGCCAAAATGCTTTTAAACTTTTGGCATTGCCATATCGGACAACAAGTATGTCAAATTGGAAGTTTTTATTTTAAGCGGTTTGGTAGTCATAATGAGTTTCAGTCATGGGACACTTGTATTGGGCAACCCTGTATAAAGGGAGGTCATTATATGATATTTTTCAAATGTCTATGATGGGTGGTTATTGATTGGCTCCAAATGTTATATAATGTAAAATACTCTGTATTTTTTACATATTTTTAAACTCAGCCCTAAATCTCCCTACACCGAGAGAAAAAACCATAGTAATAACATACAAGTTGGCTTTTGTGATAGAAAAACGAACTGAGTGGCAAACCTAATGGGTAATGACAACATGGTTTGAAAATGAAAACTTTAATAATTTTTACAAAAATATATTGTTTGAATTGTCAAAGTTGAAGTTTTAAAATTGAGAAAATTCTTGTTTAAGTATACAAACGCATACATAGCATAACTTTGATTTAATCATCACTTAAACTTATGTAAAATTATGTAAAAATATTTGGATAGAAAGGATATATCGCACACTAAATACAAAACAGTCATAACTCAAAATATACAAATTTTTATTTTTTTATGTAAAAATTTTCGTAGTTTTAAAAAGGTGATGTATCCTTTGACCGTCAAAATTTTGTACACATATTCTTTCTTTACAATTTATAATAATAAAAATAAAATAGTTTTTTGTTTCTCCTAAAAATTTAAAAATTTTGAGTTGTGCTGTTTTGTATTTAGTATGAGATATGTTAAATTGTATAAAATATTGACAATTTGTCATTCAAATAAAATTCGATAAATTAACAAATAAAACTTGGTTGTCTAATCCAAGAACTTGGAAGGCACCAAATTGTCGAAGCCATTGAACAAACTAGCATAAGTATATTGTTAATTTGCCTTCAGTTTTTTTCGGTGTATTTGCCCAGTTGTCCGACTGCTACTTTATATCTGGGATGCGGTAGTTTATCCTCGTTTGATCCATATATTTCGACACGAAACTCGTCAGAAATGCGATGGAAAAGTGCAAAACAGCCTTAGGCCTTTTCCACACTTGGTCAACGCAGCACCAACTCAAGTTGCTACCCTGTGTATTTATACCGGAAACTTCAGATTAAGCAACTTGCACGCAACAAGTTCTCGACACGTTTTCAACTTGTTCAACGCAACGCGGCTTTCCGCAATTTTCATCGGCGGCTTGTTGCATTCGTTTGTTTGTTTTGTGAATTCAATTATTTATAGTGCAGTACGCTATAATTAATCAAGGTGAATAAGTTAATTAATTAGTTCCTTTTTTCATTAATAGAATCTAGAAGAAGAAGAAATAGTTTGCAGTATAAATGAGCAAGTGCTAAATATTAAATTAGTGCAAGAAGTCGAAAAACATGAATTATTATATAATTACACATGGTGCACGACTTTTGAAGCAAGTCTGAAAGCATTCGGCTTAAAGTTTTCGCTGTTGCGTTGAAGTTGCGTTGGGATTGCGTTGCCCAAGTGTGGAAAAGGCCTTAGAGTCGACTATACGGTTGCGTTCACTCTCCACTGAGAGGAAATGCAACACATATCTTGCCATTACTTTTCCACGCCCAATTGTCTGGCCATCCTGAAGGATCTCTAAATTATTTGATGAAATTTTCCACCAAAATAACTGTACATTGTTGTTGAATTTTCTTTTGTTGCCTAAAATTGTGATAGTTTGGTCTTATTTTATGAAAAGAAACATTGTTGATTGTTAAGCAAAACAGTATCTAAGTTCAAATATACTCCAAAAAAAAGTTTGACTAACTACACAAAAATGTGTAACGTTGAGCTCAAAATATGAAAAAATTTAAAATAGGACAAAAAAAATGTTTATTTTTAAAAAAAGATGTGTAATTGTGAACTTCACATGTGTAAAAATTTCATTCATGGCAAATGTTTTTGAAATTTTAATCCGTTATCATGATTTAATGACTAAAAAATATACAAGATGAGCATTATTTTGCCATGTGTACCACTTTGATCCAAGTAAAAAGGATTTTGGGGCTTACCTCAGCTTCAGTCGATCTTGTGATTTGAATTTGGATTTTATCAAAATACTTTTAAATTTTCAGCTTACTTCGAATATAAAGCTTCGCATGGAAACTTTACACTCACTCTTAACAACAGAAACAGAATTTTCTAGAAGATTTTTGTAAAAAGGAAGGAATTTTAAAAAATACATAGATGAATTGTTTTTAACTACCAATCGTTGGCAACGCTTTTTCAAATGAGGCAATCTAAATTTACACATGCATATTCTTAAACATTTTTTGTTGAAATATCAACTTAGAAGAGTTTTATACGTAACTTTTGCAAACCAGTTGTGTAAATCGTTAAACAATTTTTTTGTTTTATTCAGCAAAAAATGTTTAAAAATGTGCATGCGTAAATTTAGACACTTTCAGTCGGAAAAGCGTTGCCGACGATTATCGTCGTAAAATTCAAAAGAAATTGTTTAGAGGGTACGAGCACCATGTCTTAAATTTTTTAAGCACTTATTGAACGAGTCTCGTAAATTGGCACAAAGTTAAGCTAATTCCCCTCAAAGCTCATCCAACACCGAGAAAAAAGCAATAGGTAAATCACCTAAGTTCGCTTATTCACCTAAGCAATTAATTCTTTAATATATTGCTTTGGAAGAAAATACAAAAAAAAAACAGAAAAAAAAAAAGTGTCTTTGCCCGCCATGCGGAATCGAACCATGAACTTTTGGTGCCAGTCCATCACTCTACCCACTGACCCAAGCAGCCTTGCTAGTAATCGCTGACATAACTGCTGCTGTGTTAACAGATGCTGTATTAACAGATGCAGTATGCCGCAATATTCTGTTGATAGGCATACAAGAAAATTCTTTTAATAGATTATTGTGTTGTGATGCAGCATAGCTTCAGTTGTAATTAATATTGAATAAATCACTCCGCGCAACGAAGGAGTTTGGCTCAGTGAGTAGTGTAGTGACTTTATACACAGTGATATCGGTTGATTGTGGGTTCGAATCTCAATGGCATGCGCAGGTAAACTTTTTGTATTTGATATTTAATTTAATTTAATGTTCTTCTTATAATCAAAAAGTCAAGCAGCAAAAAAAGCCGAGAAATCATTAATTTCTAAGAAAAAAACGGTGTTGATAATAGAAAAATTCGTGTTGTTGCCAATTTCAGTCAAGCAAATCACAGAACGAGAGGCAGCAGCTTCAAAAAAAGGAAAATAAAAAAACCGAAACACGAAAAAGTGTTATTTTTGAAATTCAATTTTATTTCTTAAAAAGTAGTGTATAAAATATTTCCAAATACTTGGTTAATTTATCACCTAAATGAAAATAGGCGAGTCAACATGTAAAACTTAGGCGTTTTGATGAAGTACTTGGGAGGCTGAAAACTGCCAAAGCCATCTTATAAATTATACTAGGTTTTTTTTCAATTTAACATGAGCTTTTTCTTCGTTGTAGTTATAATTTTTAACTGCGGTCTAACATTGACACTATAAAGGAAAAATAAACACAAAACTAAATTTTCAGATAAGTACCAAGATATTCTCGAAAAATAGTTAAAATAATAAAACTACCAATCAATATGGGCAAGCATAGCCAAGGGTATAATTAAATTGAAGCTTAAAGAATGTCATTCTCATTCCGAGAAGATCTTTACATTACAATAAAAAAAAAATTGGGTATTTCTATTTGAACTTTATGTTGCCAACTTGGCCCTTCCTCTTTAGAAACTTGATGTGTAATAAATTGTATTCAATGCAACCAACTCGAAGCTTAATAAAAGTGCTGCCAAATTGTATTTAACTTGTTTGTCTCTTCAAGATGCCTCCACAAAACATGCTGTCAATAGCAGAATATCTTTGGGTAGCCTTAAAGTGGATTGCTAAAAGCTTCTGTCGTTTTTTTTTTCTACTTGTATTTAATTCTGTTGTGCCAAGATTTGAAAAAAACTTGACAAAAGGTTTGCCCATAAAGAGGCGGTTTTTGCACTGATTTATTTACTCGAGATGCAGTGGTTTATTTAGCTCAGCTCTACAGGACGACTGCGAATGCGGGCACTTATTAAATATATTAAATTGTATGGGTTGCTAAGGCGGGTTTTTTTAAAAATTCTTTTCCCAGAAAAAAAAAATGTGTTGTTTTCAAGTATCGGTGAATTTTGGCCTTGTGGTTTTTCTATTGAAATTAGATTAATTTGCACAAATAAGTTTTGTTGGCTTAAAATACATGATACGAGTCTAAATAAATTTCTTCAATCAAAAAGTATCTTCAAATTTTTAGATATTCTCATCTTCCCCTACATTTAAAGGCCTCATCATGCTTAACTGCTTTACATCCAACCATTCAAGCATCATTAGTGCGGATGACACCCAACACATCCACCATTCTCATTATTGTTGTTATATTTTGCATTTAATACTCATACAGGTATTAAGAGGCAGGATCCTCTCGACAAAAATACTTCTCCATCAACTAAATTGTAGTGCCCTTCAACTGTGGGTAGAAATTTCATATTCTACTTATAACAACTCATTCATTATACACAATAATATGCAGTTAGTACCAACAACAACTACAACAACACGACCAACAATGTAATCATTATTATGTTGATTATTATGGAAAAATTCTTCCCGACTAGAATCAGAAAATTTCACATTTAATGGTGCAAAAAAAAATATACAAAAAAAAACTCAAGATGAAACTTGAGCAGCACTCAATTTGAAATTTGCATTAAGTGAAGTGAATGAATGAATTCACTGGCTGGCACCAAACGAAAGCAGGCCATAACAACAACCACCACCCACTATTCAAAATCATAGCAACAACTTGCAATCTATATAGAATTCTCATTCCCAAAATCATCTGTTCAACAGCCACCTCACTCATATCGTCGTCCTTTGCAGCAGCAACATAATCGTC
Source organism: Coremacera marginata (assembly GCA_914767935.1). Lineage (NCBI taxonomy): Eukaryota > Metazoa > Arthropoda > Insecta > Diptera > Sciomyzidae > Coremacera > Coremacera marginata. Next base: position 135,442,264 of record OU612046.1, on the reverse strand, counting down.
CTCATTAACGTTACGTTAATATCCTGTAAAACCTCGTCAACTCATCAACTGTTTGAAAGGAACACAAAAAAATATTCCCTACTTCAGCATTTCTCCTGGGAACACGCTCGGTATAGCCTCTAGGTATCCGCTTCACTAACGCATTATGATTGGATACAAAATTGATGAAATGGAAGCAGAGGATGATATGAAAAAAAAAATGCTAGGGCTCCCAGTTTTTGAAGGGGTTGCGAAAATTATACTTCGTCTTAATAACATATTCCTGAATTCAGTTTACTCGAGTGGATAGATGGCTGACTTGGGTTGCTTAATATTGCTACAGCTATGTGCAGGGTGGATGCTTCGACAATAACCTGTTGTCGTAGGAATGGTTTGAAGAATATAAAAAAAAACGTATAATAAAAAATAAAGTAAGGAAAAAATGGCGGAAATGTGGGTTGAGGAGCTATTAGGAAATCATTAGAACTGAAAGCTGCATTATTTTACAATTCATGAAATTGAATTAAATTGTAAGGCGTGAACGTTGTTAGGATTGAATTGTGTTGGCATATAATTTGACGTTTTTAATTTTATATGAATAGCACTGAGCATATCTTGGAATGCAAAGTGTTTCCACTGAAATAAAAAATTCATGAGATGGAACTTAAAGTTGAATATAAAGAGGATTTGAACATGCAAATTTGATATAAAAAAACTGTTTCATTAAAATTTCTTTTAATACTATATTTTGCAAGCTCTACAATAAATGGACCCGATTTGCAAAAGAAATAAATTATCTTGTGAAAAATTGATGCAAGATAGTTTGAAGTAATACGTTCAGATTTCAAAATTCTTTAGGAGAGGCTCGGCTAGTTAAGTTACGTAAACGAAGGGAAAAATTTTGAAGACAGCACAATGAGACGCAGAGTCATCTGTTAACATATGGAAATGCATGTCGAAATAAGGAACTGGTGCGTTCTGTATTGTTGATGGCTAAACAAGTAGTTTTCACAGCATTCAAGTCCTAGAAAACGACTTGAAAGATAAGGCGGCTCCCTTATATTTCAGCTAAAGGAGAGATAACTGGGAATTTAGAGTAGTTTCAGTTCAAATTTTTGTGAACTTGTGAGAGCGAAAGGCAGTACCACAAAATATTGAAAACAGTTTTTTTATGTTTCAATAAATGTTTTTATTATATGCACAATCTTTTACAATATACGATTTTCTATTAACTTATATAAACAGAAAAAAAAATCCAAATGGCCTTTCAACCCTTGAAAAGACTTTGTCCGAGCATCTTGTGATCAGTTGTGTTATGCGTGTTGTGAAATGTTTGAACATAAATGATCGAGAACTGGACATACAAACCTTTAGGTCGACTTCGAACGGCTCATGTTCTCAAGAAGCTTTTCATGGCAATTTTTACTCTCTGAGGTGTTCTCTGATTGCCTGCAGAGAGGTGAAGGCCGAACAAAAAAATTAATTCAATTAAAAAAACAATTTGTGTCAGATGGGATTTGAACACCGAGAAAAAGATTATGTTAAATAAAAAAAAACTAGTTTAATTTATAAGCTGGCTTTGACTGTAGCTTCCCAGTAAGACTGTAGCTTCCAAGGTTCTATCAAGCCACGCGCATCAATCAGTATGCCACGGCCACCACTTACATTGATTAGATTAGAAGAAACAAAACCAAATTAATTCAGAAATTTTAGTTTTATTAATATTTCTAAGTTTTAAGTTGTAATATTTCGGCAAATTTTGCAGTGTATATTTAGTGTGTAGAACAAGGAAGTAAAGTCACGACATAGATTTGTTTTGAAAATATTACATTATTACGCCTTTAAATTAGCCTGAATTTATACCTATTTTATTTTTACCTTTATAACGAAAATAGATATGATTTCGTTGGAAAAATCATCTGACCCAATATAAGTCATAAGAAAGTCGTACTTTTAAAAAGAACTTTTCGTAGATACCATACATTAGAACAATCTGCATTCATTTTCTTCGCAAATCTAGTATCGATTTTATTTCGGTTTTCAAAGGATAAACGGACCGGACCAAGAGTTGTTTTTTTTTTTTTTGTTTGTTTTAGGGACAAAGAAGATAATAATTCCCTTTTTACTATAGATTTTTATGTTTACAGACATCAATTTCAATCGATAGTAGTGCAACTTTTTATAGAGGTGAATGCAATTTTAGAAACTTTCAGGATAGGTCATATATTAAGAAAAAGCTTCCATGTTCCAAAAAGCTAACTGAGAATTCATAATTACAAACAATATTTTACCGTTTCTAATTTAATATTGGAAAAAACGTTTGACCAATTTTTTAGCGATTAACCGTAGAACACATAACCAAAAAATACCACGCAAACACATAACCAGGGCTTACGTGTACCCTTTACTACTTATTAATGATTAACAGTTATAATTGCAATTGTTATTGACTCAAATCATTACTTCTTGAGTGCTAGTGCATGGGAAAATCGTAATATTTTCAATCGCGTCGATTAAAGGAAATATTTTTAAAAAACGTTATTAAAATATAATGTAAACCTATCTTCCAGTGCTTATAAAGCTGACAGAACAGAAATATTTCCACAAATTTAAATTTTAAATGTTTTTTCTTTTACAGATTGAGTATACGTAATGCAGAGAAATAGGCATACATTCAGGCTATTTTTGACAACATTGTGGACGATGGAGAAGATAATTATTCAGAGGAGGAAGAACAGCAGGAGCTCAATGAAAGAGATGTCGGAATGTCTGATGCGGAAAAGCCTCCAGAAAATAAAGAATTAGATAAAGTAGCCTTTGACAACGAACCGGATAACGAAAATGAATAGGAAGAAGAAGTGGCACCGGTAAATCAGAGGGCCGATAAATGTATGGTACGTGACGGAACTGAATGGAGGTCCCAACCAAACGTCGCTCCTCAATCATTGAGACAGAACATTGTTCGACAACGCTGGAGTCCATCGAGATACACCGAAATGATGTCCATGGAACAAACGTTCAAGTATTTCATGAATTTAGAGATGATGGACATTATTATGCGTTATACCAAAAAAGAGGCAAGAAATTCTTACAAAGCATGGAATGCAAGCCACCTCAATGCAACTCCAAAGATATGGAAAGAAGTGACGTAGCAGAATTATATGCCTTCTTGGAATATTAATTATGGCAGACACAAACTGTCTGTCTGTCAAAAGCAGCAATGAAAGCGTTCGGGACTTATGGAGAGCTAGAAGTTTTCCACGGCATCGCGCAGTAATTGGAAACAAGCGCTTTTCTTCACTGTTGATGCACAAAAGCTAAGCTGAATCTGGAATAGAAACTAGGCAAGGGACCGAGTATTGAAGGATCTGACTGTCAAACACAAAGAATCCGGCCGAAATATAACAATGGACAATTGTTTCACAACATTGCCGCTAGCAGTGCATTTCAATGTACTGAGACTTAACGCTTGTTGAAACACTCAAGAAAAACAAAGCATATATTCCGGCAGAAAGGAAATTACAGAAAAATAGACCCATTGGTTCAACAATGTCGTTCCAACGACAGACCTCTTTTTTTTATAGTTAGTTAATTTGATTTGAAATATATATGTATTTTTAATTAAATGTACAGACACATATTACTAAAATGTATATTAATAAAATAACGGACCGTTATAAAAGTTCAGATGTAAATTTTCGGTCATTTTGTGAGTGGTGTTGAAGAGCCTATTCTGTTGGGACACTTGCCCAGGTTGAATATCATAGGCGGCCCTTCGGAGAGTCTCGTGTAGATTGTTGTTTGTGCAAAGTCGCTTACACAGGTCTAGAATAATTGGCGAAAGTTACACTTAGTGCGACTTAGCTGTTATGGCCAATGTACAAGAGATTTAAGGTAGATCTCGTCTCCACCAGTCGATGGCAAATGAAGGTACGACAACTACTGGTAGCCGAATTGGTAGGTAATATTTAGAAACATTATGGAATTTATTCCTTTAAAAACAAATTATTGGCTGTTATTAAAAAAGAGTAACCAAAAATTATTATATTTTTTGAAATGCACTGAGTTTATGAAAGCATTGTTCACCTAATTTAATCGCTTTTTTTTTCTCGAAATTTCACTAAGTAATTTTTTATTATGACCTCATTTTCCGTATTTGGCTCAATTGCAAAAAAAAACCTACGCAAAGAGGTTTTCATGTTTCTCTTTAAAGTTTATTAAATTTCCCCGTTACACTCAAAAAAAAATTAGGATAAAAATACGAATAAAATCTTTGTAGAAATACGAACTTAGACTATTTGTAGAATGTACAAATGATTCGTATATAGTAAAAGCAGTTGTAGTGTTTTCAAAAAAACAAAAATTTTTGAATTCGTACACTTTGTACATTCTACGAATACACGTTTGTAAAATCTATAATATATAAATATGTGAAATATACGAATGTTTGAAACAATTTACAAACATCATTCGCATATTTTTAAAAAAAAAAATTTTTCGCAAAATATACAATTTTTTTTTTTTGTCGTACAATGTACAAAGGCTGATATGTAGTATGTACAAAACCCTTCGTAGGCTGAATAGAGCAAACAATTTTTAAAATATAATAAGTATTTCGTGCATAATTCGAAGTTTTTTTTAGTGTAGAGTAGTCGATTAACGTGAAAATTTATGGAGAATTCAAAGCTGCTTGCATAATATAATAAGACAATTTTCAGAATATCTAGAATAATAGCACCCAATCGTTAGAAAATCAGGCTTCATTGAGCGCCATGGTCAATTTTCTAAAAATTAAATACATATTTTTTTCGTCAAATTGACACCAGAAGTGTGAAATAGTTTCCAATAATTTCCAAAAGCTTTCCAATAATTTATGAACTTTTTCGCTAAATTGAAGAAACTAAGCGTAATTGTGTTGAAATTTCTTACTCCATTTGAGGAAATTTTTCATAAGCACTTAATATAAGCACTTAATTGGCAGGCCAAAAATTGCAACGGTACCCCTGAGGTCTAAGCGAACCGATAGCTAGTTAAGAGGTCCGCGGTTCAAGCCGGGGATCAGACAATTTAAGTTTTTTTTTCTATTTTTGAAATAAAAAAATATGTTACGCAAGTTTTTTTTATGATAGACAAGTAATTTATTGTTATTCAAGCTTCGCCTAAGCTGAGGCTCGAACCTTGGCGTCGAACATTGAAGTCAAAAATTTTCCACGGATTGGAATTGATTGAATTGATCGCGTTAAGAATAAGGAATCAAAGCATCTTTATGAATTGTGCATGGTTTTGTTGTTGTTTAAAAGCGTTGAGGAAAGCTTTTTTTTTAAGAAATATAAAAAGAGCATCCTTAAATAAATAAAATAATCACTTTGGGAAAGCTGTATTGAAATAAAATAGATCAAAATTGTTTCAGGTTTTAGTTCTTCTGAATCTAAACATTCTAAGTGATTTTTTTATATCTGAAACATAACGTTCTACCAAAAATGTAAAATTAACTGAGCTTTTATAAAGTATTACATTTTGTGTTATTCCTATGACCAACACTGTATATGAATTTCCAAAAAAAAAATAATAATGTTTGGAAATGTACAAACAATGGCAGTGTTGATTTGTTAAAATTTAGAGCTTTATTAAAATAAATACAACCACTATAAAGTAATTATTTTAATACATTTTTGTATTTTGAAAACTGAACTAAAATTAATTTTATTAAAACATTGTTTTATTACTTGCTTACATTTTTATCAACCACATCCACATTAATTATTTTTATAAGATACGTTAAAAAAAAAACTCCCTCCCGACTGCACACACATAAACGGAAATCCCTTTAATCCGAAAAAAAATAATAATGAATTTTTACAAAATTGCTGCCTGGCTGTGACAAAAAAATAACCTGATTTTAGCCTGTGGCAAACATTTGCTATTCCCACAGCTCATAATCATAAAATCACAAAATTATTATCAGCAAATATGCAGCAGCAAAAACGATGAAAAAACAAGTGAAAATTGGAAAAAAAGCGAATAAAAAATAAATCAAAACTCAAAAGGATTCGAATTGAATGCAAGCTGCAGACGCAACAGCCACCCACACAGCAACTCGTTAGTTGATGCAAGTAACTCGTTAACCATTCAAGCGCAAAAATACAAAATTTATTTTTTCTTCTTATTTTTCTGCACTTATATTCTTTTATGTCCTCAGGAAAAAAAAAGTAAATAAATTGCAACTGTCCTCAAGCGTAGCGAGGCAGCAACAACAACAGGAATTACTCATAATCAACCTGAAGTTTTTTTATTTTTTGCAAACACACAATCAACCTTCTCCAATTCAGCTCAACACCCTGCTACCCCCAACACTGTGGCCCAAAAACAACAACAATAACACAAAAGGATATGCATAATTTTCCTCTTTTCATATACGAACGAATTCTTTTCATGTCGCTTACCTCCCGCTCTCGCACCCGCTCCATAACGAGGCTCACTCGTTCACTCATTCGCATTCATGATTACGTTGACGATTGCACAAACTAAAGGATCAGAAACAGAACAAGAATCATTATAAAGAAAAATTGTGAGGACGATTTGTTGTTGCTTTTATTATTTTTGTTGTTGCTGCTGATGAGCGGATATGATGATTTTTTAATGGCGGTCTGATTTCCATTTTTTCATTTCTTCCACTCAAGCAATAATAATAATCAAAGCAGCAACAACATCAACAACAACAACAACAACAACAACTACACTAGCAAAGGACATGCATATGTAAACGCAACGTCGACGCAAGGATGCTGAACGCTGTGCAAATTCAACCGCCATAACGCGACATTCAGCATGCAATTATTATTACGAAGTTGTTGTTGTTTTTGCCATAGTGCTCGTGACATGCTCGAGCATTGCACAAGCGCGCTGTACAGTGGGTACAATCTATATGTTTTTGACTGAAAAACTTTTCGACTTAACATTTTATTTAAAAATTTAATAGTTTGACTTGTTATTTTTACACACTTTATTAGAGGAAAAGTTTACTCGAAATATTATAAACTGCTTTAGAGGTATGCCAGTATATCTTTTAAGATTTTACTTTAAGAAATGTTGACCCTGAAATGAGATAAGCCCATACTTAACAGTATCTGTTGGCAATACATACATTGATTCGATTAAATATCCTTGATATTAATAGCAAAAATTTTGAATAATAAGTTGTTTTGCAGTCTGGCTCTAGCCAAATAGCGATAGCGACTTAAGCTCATAATTACAATTAAAAAAATTAGTAGTTTGATATTCATTTATTTAATTTAAAAATATTATGATATTAATTCAATAAATAGTATACTGAGAAATCATAATGAATCCAATTCTAAAAACTCCAATCGACCTTACATCATAGAACAACGGCAAAAAGTTAGAGATTTGATAGCATTGCATCTACAAAATAAAAAAACGTATGCTCTAAGAGATTTGGTGATTTTTTCTTATGAATTTTGGTTCGTTAATTCCAAAAATCAACCATATTAAAATTAAATTAATTCCAAAAACTATTTCAAAATCGACGGAGCCATTTTCGAGATAATTGCGGTTTTTTTAAAAGTTTTCTTATCTTGGTGACTCTAGCATTAGATTGAATTAGGCATTTGTCTGTAATTTTTTTTTTTATAATAAAAAAATGGCAAAAATGTATCTTACATATCTGTAGTTTGCTTCAAAAAAGATATCGAGAGTGATGTGTGAGCTTCAACAAATATATATTCAAGGTTTACTTTTCAAATCGATAGATTTGACATTTACACTTATTTTGGAGAAAAGTTCGCAAACATCAAACTAGAAATTAATTCTCAGCAGTCATTTAAGTGGCTTATCTCATTAAAACGTCTACGCAAGAAATTTACGAAGGTATTCTTTTTTTACGAATTACAAATTTAGAATAGTTTCTTTGTTGTTGGATTTTTTTTGTGTAGCAAGTGCAAATTTGCATTCTATAGAATTTAATATAAAATTTGAAAATATATTTCTGTAAGATATCGTCACGCACACATTACTCTCGCCAAAATTAGCAGTTCGAGTCTAATAAAATGCATAGAAAAAAATTTTATATATACTTTTATATAAACGGGTAATTTTTTGAACTTCTGAACTGATTACAATAGTTTTTTTCTTTAATGTAAAGCTACATATTTAATTAAGTACTTTGCATTTTAAAGTTTTTCATGCCTACTCTAAAAAGTTTCTAGAATTTAATTATGTAAAATTAAATGCATTAAATAAAACTAATGATATAAGAGAATAAGCGTTAAAAAACAAGACCTTTTTTCGGCTTTTGGGGACATTTTTGTTAAAATACCTAAATTTAACCCTTGAATTAAAAAATGTTCGTAGGAAAACCAGAAATATTTTCTTAGAATTATGTAAGTCATTTCTTATGAGAATATATGTTTGTCGATTTTTTATAATTTTCTTTGTCATCGAAATGCTAGAAAACAGCACTTTTCCGAATTTCGGTTTTGCTATTTTTTTGTAGAAAATAATTCAAGATTTTGCTTAAGCCATCCTTTATTGTTTTTGAATTTTGTATTTTTGGCTTTTTGGGAATTTTTTTCTTAAAAATACTCAAACTCGAAATTTTCTAGCTTCTAACTTCTAGCAAAAACGAAACTGTATTAGGTAAAAACTATATCCTTTAAATAACTTTACACCCATGTTCACTATAACTTTATGAATTAATTTTTTTCAGAAATCTAAGGGTACTCGATAATGAGCTTCTTAATACAGAAACCGAAATTTCCTATGATTTAGATTTGTACGAATAAAAACTCACTTTTAAATGTTCTAATTTTTTAATTCCGAAAAGTTTAATGTTTTTATTATCTACAATTATGGTTGTGGCCTTAATATCTGATGCTATCACATGCTCTTAAGAAGCATTAAAATAACAAAAAGTACAACGAATAAACTGGAAAAAGAATTGAGCGAGAGTTTGCAATATTTAGATATAACTACAGAAGAAGTATTAATTTTTAAACCAAATTTCATCCATTGTATTTGATAAATTTTATTAAAATTTTTTCTATATAAAATAATAAATAATTATTTAAATGAAATATCTGTGAAATATTAGTTAATTATCTTAATGAAATATATATAAAATACTAGTGAATTATCTAAATTAAATATATTAATGCTGCCAGCATGTCAATGACAATTTATATTTTAGATATTTTTTATCAAAAAATGTCTTAAGTCTTGAAAGCTTCTTGTAAAACAGTACAATATTTTAAATATTTTAAATATTTTAAAAAAAAAATATAATCAGATTTAAAAAAAAACGAACGTAACGAAATGGCCATTTCAGCGCTTGAAAGAACTTTGACCACGCTTCTTTTGATCAATTGTGCTGTGTGTGTTGTGAAATGTTCGATCGAGAACTGGGCCTACAAGTTTTATGCCGACTCAAACGGATTATGTTCTCAAGAAGCTTTTCATGGCAGTTTTTACTCTCTGAGGCTTGCCACTGTCTGCAGAGAGTTGACGGCCGAACAGAAAAATTAATTTAATTGAAAAAACTTTCTGTTGCAGGTGGTATTTGAACCTGGGCTCTCTGGCGTATGGGCCACACACTCAACCCCATACGCCACGGCCGCCTGATTTTTATTTATCAGATTTTATATTTACTTTAATCATTTAATAATAAATATTGTTTCCGTTTCACGCAAAATTTAATTTACTGCTTCTGTCGTATTCTTTTAACCCTGACCTGGCAGGTATTTGTGCCCTTCCAAAAGCTGCCAGGCGATTGTTTTTGTTAATAATAATGGTAAAATTAAGTCATTAAAATTGTGGCTTTGTGCGGACATGTAAGTCTGGGCCCTTTTTTAAACTTTCTTCAATAAAAAGGGCGTTATTCAACTGTGCCATCCTTGCCATGTTATGGTTTTTTCATTGCACTATCACTAAATACAAACTCATATTACAATATTCTACTCATATACAAAATTTAAGATTTGTGCTTAACAGGTTAGCACAGGTTAGTCAAACTGTTCCCTAGCTCTCCTACTATTAGTGCTGATAATAACATGGATAATAAAAATATAATTACAATTGATAAACGGGCCCCACCTATGCTTTCCTGAGTAGAACTATAATTATTGCTGTTTAAAAAAAGTTTCGTACTAGGAAGAAAAAGTTTTGTACTTGAAAAAGTATTGAATTTTCTCCACCTTTTGTTGTAACACAAATAATTTAAGTTAAAATTTAAGACCAAAAGTATTTTTGTATAACTATATCAGATCGTGCCCGTCATGCCAAAAGTGCCAATGTGCATTTTAATGTGTTTTGACAAATCGAATTTAAAGATTCGAATGACACAGAAAAATCTAAAAATCCACCTTTCACGAAAATTTCTTTTAGAAAATTGATGACCTATGCCTTCACAATACACATATCAAATTTGATTACCGTTGCTTCACAAAAATATAAAAAAGACTTTTTGTGCAATCATTTAACGATTATTGCCAGAAAATTGTATATAAGTAATTGTCAAAATTTGGAAAAAGGCTTTATCTTAAAATATTTGGCACATACACAGCTCATTATGTGCTTCACCATCAGAAAAAAATAATCACTAATCTATCTCATCTGTAGCAGTTACAAGCTCACTTTTTCAAAATTCGATTCTGAAAATGTTGTGCATGCGATTCTCTAAAAATTTAAGTAATGAAGAAAATTGCAAAATTCTTTTTGCAGTTTGTTTTCAGAAGCATTGTATTAAATTAATAATTTCAGATCAAACCTTTGATGGAAAAAATTATTCTTAAATAATAATTATTCAAAAGAAAAAATTTAAAAAAGTTTGCTAGTTTTTATATTGTTTTGAAGGAATATTCTTAGCATTAAAATACATCAGATGCAATTAAAAACTCAAAACCGATTTATTTTCGCATTGGCGATTTCGGCATAAAAGGGACGATATAGACTAAAGTTAAACAACATTTGTTTAATTTTATTATAATGAAACATGTAATTTTAAGATATTTCTTCATTTATTGAAGTGAAATTGCGCAAGCTATGTTTAAAATTACTATAACATAAATAGTAAAGTTTACGTTGAATTTTTCTACAATATAAAATTAAACTCATATTGAATTCTAATCGATGTGCATATTTACAACAGTTATAGGAGCAGACCTGTTACCTACAAGTTTAGCAGCATTGTACAATTTTCGTTAAGATTTTTTAAAATATGTTGCAAACGATATCTTTATATCTGCTAATTAAATTTTAGAATATTTTTTATGTAGTTTTTTAATGCTGCTCCTATCCCCCGGATAAAAAACAGAATTGACTGTTTTTATAAACTTAATATTCCACCTTGTTTGTCTTTCTTTATTTATCTCTTTTCAAACAACTATATTTCATCGTTATGGCTATTCTTATACCTATTTTGTTTATCTTCTCTGTTTCTGTTACTTTATCGCAGATTTTAATTATTTTCAATATTGTTTCGAAAAGATCTCGGCTCTTGTCCATAACTTACAACGTGTGGCTTACAACGTGTGGAGAATGAATGTTCAGAAATTTTATTTGCGAATTTCTCCGAAAAATATGAATTCCTTAAGCTGACTTTTCAAAGTTTTGGCTAAAATAAAAAACGAATATAGCATAAACACTCCCCTCCACTCGCCGAAATTTTTGAGATTTGTTCATAAATCGTTCTTATTATTCTATTATTATTCATGAAAATAGTCTATCAAATACTTTTATTCGATATATTGAATTTTCGATAAGCCGAACCGTACTTGTGTGATAAATTTTTGTGAATATTTAACGGTTTTGATCCACTGTTCTACTAGTCAGCTATTGTTTGCATTCACACTCCTCCTAATTTCCGCAACAACAACATCAAAACATTCGTAATAATTTCTGACTTTTTTATTTTAAGGGTAAAAAAATTGGCAAGAAGTTGCACTATAAAAAAATTTACTAACATTCCATCCCTCATGCCGTGGAACGTTTCGTAGCATGGTTTTCAGTGAACAACCCTAAGTTTCTCTCTCTATTACCCTTAAGCATTATCGGCAATCTAACTCGCGCTCTCTCACTCACTCTGTTGGTGTTTTATGTGCGACACACACCTGAAGAGCCTAACGACAACTACCCTCGTTTGTCAGTTGGTTCGTTTTCCATTTTTTTGCACTCCTTGCTGGGATAAAATTATTTGTTGCTGTTGTTGTTGCTTTCACTATTGTTGTTGCTACTGCTGTTTCACATGCCCCTCCCAGTTAATTTTGTTTGTTTGCTTTTCCATTTCATTCTGATGCTTGATCTTTGTATATTATTATCTCTTTTTTCATTGCTGGTATTTGTTGGCCAGCAAATTACGATTGTCTTCAACTAAACTAATGAGCATTAAGTAATTTTGTCATCGGTATGAATCCTGCAATCTTCTTGACATTTTTATTCATTTTTATCTCATCATTAGAAGGATTACTTTCCGAAAAAAACTGATTTGTATTTATCTGATTTATTACTTACAATATTCTTTGTTCTTGGATAAATTCACACATAGAGAAATTTCTGATTATTTTTAATTTGTTTATACTCTGTACAAGCTATAAAATCTCAGAAAAAGCGAAAGCAAAAAAAATAAATTAAAGTATTCATTTTGCTTAATAAATTTTTCTATACATTTTAAATATATTCCTGATAAGACAAATTGAAATATTTCTTAATATGAATACCACATTCATATTTCTTTGGAATCTAAAACTTTTTTGGTAACATGAAAGGTGTAGGAACGTTACGTGCGCCACCATGGAAATGCCCATATGGATTTATTTGTAATGCCAGTATAAATTCTAAGGAGTTCTTGATGTTTTTTAATTTTTAAAGTTTGCATAAAGGTATATTTTTTTCTCTGCAGAATTTGTTGTGTCACTGCGTCGTGTCAGGAGTGTTATGTTTTACAGTATTTGCTCTTATCTTTATTTTAGTTACTGACAGCAGCGTAGTAAGAGGGAAGGGCGGTCTTCCCCGGGAGCACGGTCAAAAGGGGCGCAAAATTTACAAACGATTTTTTTCCACATAAATCTGTATGCTAAAATACAATCTTTTGTCTAAATACAAATTTTCTTTTAATAGGAGCGCATATCAAAGCATATAACTTTCTTCAATACATATGATAGAACTTATTATATTGACTTCACTTTTACGTTGTAGATGCAAAAATAACTGAAAGTATTCCTTACAAAGCGTTCGTGTCAATAAAAACAAATTTACAGACCTATTCTGGCAAATTAACAATAGAAGACCAGTATTTTTCACATTTCTTTGTGTTTGTTGTAATTTTTTGATTTCAAAACAAAATTTGAAGCTCAAAAAACAAAATTTGTCAATGAAATTGTCAATATATTAAAAGCAGCTGACAACTTTTATCAAAAATTTATTTTTTTTTTTTTTTTTGAGCTTCAAATTTTGTTTTGCAATAAAAAAATTATAACAAACACATAGATACATGAAAAATACTAGTATACTATTGTTAATTTGCCAGAATAGGTCTGTTAAAATTTTTTTGCACCAACAAAAATGTTTGGTAAGGTGTGCAACTATCACAAAGATTAATTATAAATTTTCATATATTTTATATAGAGTAATAATTGTATTGATGTCACAATTTTGTCATATAATGAATGCTTTTATGTAACTAAATTGGAACTACTCGTTAAAGTATGTAATGTTTTTTGGAAGTGGTTCGTAAAGTATGCAATACAAATCGTAAATCAGAGCTTTGTAAAAAGTGTTTCTTAGGGGTATGGAATTTCCTAGACGGAAAGCTGCAAAACCAATTACCAAAGAAAATACATTTTTTTGACATTTATGTTCAGTATAATTTGGAAATTTAACAAATCCTGGAAATTTATTTCCAAAATTCGCGTTTTGCCAGGAAACTTTCAGAGCACTTCGCACACATTAGGGTCCGCATAATCTTCTATCTAAGCAGTTTATTCATAAAACGATGAATCGACTTATACGTTTACTCTTACGGGCAATACTTATCCAATACGAGGTTATACTGCGCATACCGAAGAAGCCATCGTCGCTGTAGAGGTGTGTGTGTGTGAGGTGACTGAAAACTGAAGATGGACCCATCGTTAACGTTAATTGTGAGTGCTATAGGCAAATTATTAGCGGCTTTTTGGTTCCCCAAGTCGTATCAATCGTCTAAGTGCTAAATGGTTCCAGCAGAATGGTTCCAGCAACAAGCCGTAAAGTTTGTGAACCCATCACTTTACTGGGACGAACATTTGGTTCATATCATCAAATCATATCAAAAATTTGGCTGTGAATTGGACATCAAGCTAATGCAGTGGCGGATCTACATACGGATCTACATATGGGAAAATAAAGACAACAAGCCTAACAAGCCAGTTCAGCATCCCCCCCCCCCCCCCCCTCTTGGGCAACAAAACTGATAAATTAGTCGCAGCTAAAATAGTACGAAAAACACGTAAAGCTTTCACCTTTTAAGCCCACAGCACACAGAAGGCACGCATGCATCAAAGCATCTGACGCTTCTGTTAAACACACGTAAGCTTATGGGAGCATGCTTAGTGCGTGGATGATTCACACTTTTTTGTATGTGAGTTCTCCCATCAGCTAACGTGTGTTTTCTCCTTCTATGCAGGGGGCTTTACAGAATTATGGTTTATGACTTCAACAAACTAGCAAGAAACTTCGTTTCAAGCTACTAACGTAACTTGACGCATGTAAATAAAAAAAAAAAAAACATGAAGAGGAACTGTCGGCTTGTGGCATCCGAAGTTTTTTTAAAAAACCTTAAAACCTAATAAACTTCAGACGAAGGCTTAATTTTACTAATAACTTTACTTTAATTTATTTGTATTTATAAACCAATTGCTGCAATAGCATTTTGTTGGTCTGGAAAGGTTTAGGAGACAAAAATCGTGAAAGTTTGAAAATTCATTGCAAATTTGTAAGTACGTGAAAGCTAATTTCACAAAATTTCGACATGATCAAATTTACAAGGAAAAACAGTTTTAAATTATCATTAAAAATACATCAGCTTTAACATCAGGGGTATCAGGTTGAAATTAAATTATGATAAAATTTGTACATTCATAAATCACGCCGATTTTTAATAAAAAATTTTTCCCCTGCGGCGCTCATTCTTTATGATAACAACAATTCCTTACAATATTTTATTACAAGTCGCAGGATGTTTAATTTACACATCTATCTAAAACGATTTATAAATATCCCTTATCATGAAAATAAATGCGTTTTATATAATATTTTAAAATCATACAAATATTTTGTATGTACAAATTTTACTGGCACTTTTTAAAATATTGCAAAAAAAAAATGAAACAGATGTATGCAAATTTTTTAAAGTACTATCGACGTTCATAGTACCAAATTTTTACAAATATGTGAAAATAAAAAATACAAAAAAATACATATGTACCTACACTAAAAAAAATCGGCACGTTTTAAAATTGAACACAATGTTATTATATTCAATTTGTATTTTTTCATATAAAATTTGAGATTTTTTTGAATATTCACATATGAATTTGATATATAACAACATAAATAACAACATAATATTTTGACGAAATTTGCTTTAAGCTATTTTTTTAACACACTTGTGATCAAAATAAAATGTCATCAAAGTAATAATATAATGTTATCAATTTTGGTTTGTTTTTATTTCTTGCTATCTTAGCCTTGAATCTTAGATCTGGATCTAGAATCCTAGATCCGACACTGAGTTCATGTGATTTGATTCCAGATACGACTAGAAATCAACATTCGGCACGTTATTGGCGAGATAACGCTGGTTGTGCTGGAAAGAGTGATGCACAATTGGACCGACAAGATGGTCTTCGTAAAACACAGTCGTGGTGATCATATGCCCGGAATTGTGCTCAAACACTAAATGCCATAAAATTTACAAACTAATACAGCCAAAATAATGGCTATTTCGTTAATTTTTCGGTGTCTTATTTGAAACAAAAATATTAAAATACTTCTAAAAAAGCACGCTTTATATAAAAGCTTTGGATTCACAAACTTTCGGAGTTTAAGAGGCACTGAACTGTAGCTTTAATGTGAGCTTTTTAATGAAGAAATTTAAATTTTTGAGCAGGAAATGGATGTCAACCGAAGTTATGTTTCTCTTTATATCATGTGCATTTCCCAAAAATAACTTTTTAAGAACAGTGTGATGTGTGTCAATTTTATGTTATAGTTAGTTCTAAATATGTGAAGTAAAATTACTAAACCAAAAAGGCCATGCGGATCCCAACAAAGAAAGGCCAAGGAAATGCAATCCAAAGAATTAAAAGAACTTTATCAATAAGAACTTTGATGTAGGAAGTTTATTATATACCCATAATAATCATAGAGCACATTAAGGATAGAAAAACAGCAGCAGGAAAACAACATTGATTTTGATGAAGTCATCGGAAATTTTTCATCTCTGAAAGAAAGAAAGAAGAAATTTTAAATCTTGATGGAATTTGATTTTATGAATGAATATCACTAAATAATTTTTTTTATTTTTTAAAAGTGCTAAACAAAACAGTTTTGTGTAATCTCTATTTTGGGGTGCAAGATCTATTTTCCGCACCAGGTGCTATCATTCCTAGCTACGCCACTGCTTACTGATATGGCATCAAGTGCATGACTGCAAAACGAAACCACACGATTTACCGATTTTAGTTTTATTTAATTAAGTGGTATTTCAAAGTGTTTATTAAAATTTAATCAGCAGATTATTGTAGGTATAGATTTTCACAAGAGTGGCCATATTTAAAGTTGACCGAAATCAAAAATCTTAAAATTTCTCTGTCATATCCAGATTTTTTGAAAGTCACCCATCTATATGTATTAATATTACGCAAGCAAAAAAGTTTGTGATACCTTTTCACTTCTGTTAATTTCAACATATTCATATAAAGCTTATATCGATGGAAAGGTATTTTCGAGTAGATTTGCACAATATCAATATTTATATCAATATTTTCATTCGAATATGTGATTTGGCACGAGGCTTCTACGAAACTTGTATGAATATGTTTAGATTAAACATAAATGTTAAAAAATAAGAGCTTCTTTCGACTTTTGAGAACTTTTTCGTTAAAATACCTAAATTCAACCTAAGAAAAAAACGGAATGAAAAAAATAGTATTTTGGCAATCCTGAAATTCATAGATTTTTATAATGAAAATCAGAATCTCGGTTTTTTTTTTGCAGAAAACAGCTCAAAATTATGATTAAATCATGTTATTGATTTTTAAAACTTTTAATTTTTGGGTATTGTTTTCGTAAAAATTCGTAGAAATGTTTAAATAGTTACACTTCTAGCAAAAAAATTCTTAACGACCAGGTTATTGATCATAATTACACAATTTTTTGCATCTGCATTAGATATAGTTTAAGAAAATATTTTTTCAACATTTCATTTAAGTTTTTTGAAATTTGGATTTTTTTCGATTTTTTTAATACAACATGAACAAAAAGATGTTTTTTCGAAGAGTAAAAAAGTCACAGCTCTAGTAGTTTTCGTGTTTGATAGCATAATTTAAAGAAATATTAAATAGAAAACGAGCTGTGGGCCAACTTTTTTTGAAAATTTTTACTTATACAAACGTCGTTTGGGTTTTTTTAAAAAAAAGGAGCACTTTCCCCATATCGATACAGGTACACACAGTTTTATTTAAATTTAGTTCAACATCATACAAAAAATTAAGAGGGTATCACATAAAAACACTCACCCTTCAACTTTTTTGGAACACCCTAGTATTCATCAGTTGTTTAGTGTAATTTCAGACATGGCGATATTGAAACGTTTTCTACCAACGTCTTTTATTTCATATGAAAAGTGTATCGAAACCAGTGATGGGGCGCATTTTTTTTTTAAATCCCATAAATTATGCTAAAAATTCCCATGTTTCCCCTTTTTCAAACTTAATTTTCCTCAGCTTCTTCCACACAACATATTGTAAAAATTTTTTAAAAATAAGCGAGTTCTCTTTTTTAACAGTTTACTATATAATAAGAACATAACAAAAAGCAAACATATATTCACCATTTCTTAAACTGTACATATTAACAAAAATAGATTTCGTAGTAAGCCTTATATTAAGCTAAAATTATTTTTGGGTCTCCAAAAACTTATATAGTTAAAGAAAGCACAACTTTTAAAAATTTTTTCTTAAAACTGGTCAAATATAATAAATATTTTCAGATATATTTTATATAAATTATTAATTCTAAGTATTATAGATGTCATTTGAAAAAGATTGTAGTGCCAATCATTAATATTGTATATAACTAATGCCAAACGAAACACATATATGACAATTTAAATTGTCATTGCTCATACAATTTCGTGTTTTGCTTTTTAGATCTGCCATAATTCTAAAAATTCGTCCAGCATCTGCATTTAAGTGTGAATTGATAAAGCAAACTTTGCAAACTGAAAAGTTGGTCAAAAAAAAAACATTACTTCCATCTTTAAATTAGATATTGACTCCCAAAGATTTTTTACACTTAAATTTAGAAGCCTTTTAACATTTAAAAAACAGTCTTGAAATTGTTTGTCATTCATAAAAAATTGTTCTACTGTTAAGCCCTGATACCTTATACAAATATTTAAGTTCTTTGCTAAAAGAACGATTTGGTAAATTAAGCGCTATATGAGGGTTTAAAAATTCAAGCTACTTGAGTAATGCATCATTTGTATGAAATTTTTCCTTTATATATTTGAATGAAGTAAAATAAAACTGTTGACACTGTTTTCTTATTTTATTTAACATTGATCTATCAATAGTATCATCTGAAAGTTTTCATTTTGCTTATTAACAATTTCGCAATCATCAAAAATTGCCTTTTATAAAATACAGCTTTAATGAAATTTTGAGCCAATGAAAAAATCAACCCCGTACATTCTTCAGTAAGCTCAAGAATAGGAGTGATTCTGCTCTGAAAAAATATTAAATTTATTAAAATAAGAAAGGGAATAGACTAAAAAATTAAGAAATATTTTGATATCTTTTCTTAATAATAAGTGAGAAATATGTTTTGCTTCCGGTTCTTTCCCTACAACAAATTCTATAAAAAACAAAATAAAAATGTTTTAATATATTAATATTTTCATTGAATTTTTCTACGTACGCATGCATACAGAGCAATCTAGTCTGATATGGCTTTAATATCTCCTGGCACTCAACATTGAGGAAAATTTGGAATACTACAAGTTCAGCTGAACTTTTACTACTTTTTGATACATATGAAATAGTCATTTGGAATACAGTCGCATGCAGTTCTGGCAACAATAGCTGTAGAATCGCATTTTATTAAAACAAGCTTAGATACATCATTTTTTAGAAGTGAGAAAAAATAATTGTTTTTGCCGATCTATTATGTAAATTATTTTTTACACTTGTTTTAAATTTAGCATATATATTTTCAGCTGAGACTGCTGCATCAAGTTCTATAATATTTAAAAGTTGTGTAACTAAAACAAAATCTGTTTCTCTAGCATAGGGCTATGTTATGCTGGCGGTCATGGGCACATCATGGGCACGCATTGTTGATGTTTCGATGTAAATTGAAAATTGAGAGAGATAATAAATTTTGCCCACCACGGTCACGAAATGATTCGATAAAAATATCCCAGTGAACCAAAACTACCGTTTTTGAATTCATTTATGAACCTTTTCGGGAAGAAACGTTCATTTTCGGCACTCATCAATGAACCCTTTTTATATCATTCGTCGGACTAAAATGCCTCTCAAAAAGGAACCTTATTTTGTTGGCAAATGAGTTAAAAAAAGAACGATAAATTATCCTCTGTTTTGTTCGGAAATGAGTTAAATAAAGAATCATAAAAGTTATTTATCGGCACTCAGAAATTAACCCTTTTTGAATCAATCGCCGGACGGAAATGCCTCTCAGAAACAAAATGTTTTTTCTTCGGAAATGAGTTCAAAAATGAACCATACAAAAGTTCTTTTGTAAAAAACCGAAACGAAATGAACCCCTTTTGTATCAATCTTTAGACTGAATTGCCTCTCAAAAACATACCTTTTTTTGTTCAATAATGAGTTAAAAAAAAAGAAACTTTTTGAATTATAAATTTTATTATTGCATAATACTATTTTTAATTACATATCGATATTTTGTTAAAGAAGAAATGATTATTACTAAAATTAAAGATCATATTAATCATTGGGTTAATAGGATTAATATACCTGGGCTGGAATTCACGCATTGTGTTGTTTATGATATTGATGTTTCAAAGGGGAAAAGGCGTGATTGTTTTCCAATTTGACAAACTTCCAAATTTTATATGAAATATCAAAATAGTTAAGCTATTAATTGGGGAATTTATTTGATTACATTTTTGCATGGAATGTTTTCGTGGTTTTCATTCTATTTGGGCTTGATTTTAATTTTTGATAGAAATGTTGAAATGTTGAAAATAAATTAAATGTTGAAATGCATACGTGTAGCAGTACATCCATCTCGCACTGGTTCATATGACGTTTGTACGAAGGTTAACATTTTCATTTTAAGTTACTTTAGTTACCTGATTTTAGAATATAAAAAGTAACATTTATGATTAATTTGTGAACTCATTTATGAACAAAAAATGGTTCGTTATGAGAAATTGTTTCCTACTGATATGATAAAAAAATTATTCTTTTTTGAACTCATTTCAGAATGCAAAAAAGAAACGTAAATGATTCATTTCCGAACTCATTTATGAACAAAAAATGGTTCATTCACAAGGAAGTCTTACCTACTGAAATGATACAAAAATGATTCATTTTCTACTCAAAATAAGTTTTTAATGAATTTCGCAAAATATGCACAGTTTTTTTTTTGATGGGAAAAGCTTTCACGAATTTAATCTTTTATAACAAGCACTTTTAAGCGACAAAATAAAAAAGAAAAAATTAAAAAAAAAAAAATTCTAACCAAAAACGTTCGCAAAACTCTCACCTTACTCAAAACCTTCGCTTATGGTTCAGTGGGATGAAATCATGGGATCAAAACAGTATTGCGTTGTTGAATTATGCACAACAATTGTGTTTTAGCATTAACATAGTACAATTTCAGTGCGAAACGCATGAAAGCAGTAATGAAACCTGCTTAATAGCTACACTCAACCATGAGCAACGATAATACTTTTCTCGGATAAAGTACTAAAAGTAGCAAAAAGTGTACTAATGGGGATGATATGACCGTCAGCATAACATACTTTGAGCACAGAGCTCATCAAACGAAAAAAGAGCGCAAATTGTGACGTGACCAGGGATTATTTGACCGCCAGCAACTAAAACAAAAAAAATTTTTTGCTCATATCTGTGCTTTCGTCAAAACAAATATTGCAAATTAGCTTTCTTTTAATATGCTTGTTAAGTTAAGCACGATAACATTTCTTATATTATTCGGAACTCTCCCATTGTACATAAACACAAAATGAATTGTGCTTTGCCTGGTTTTGCGCCTAGATTCTATAACTATGAAAAGAGTCTGTACGTTGAATTGTGCAAACAAAAACATTTTTTTATTTCTCAAAAAGTCTTGCCACTGTTGGAAAATTAGCTAAAAAAAATCTGTGTACACCGAAAACTCCCACAAAATCACCCCAATTCCCTTATTCCCTTCCAAAATTCCTACAAAAAGGGATGTTTTCCCACGATCCCCCAGCACTAATCGAAACGTGTTACAGATATTAACTTTACGCAGAGAAAAAACAAAGTTGTAACATTCATGTTTTGAGATCATCATAGTATGATTGAGCTCATGATTGCTACTATAATGTTCATAAACACTTAATCCTTTGTTTGATCATGTTTTCTCAAAGTAGTTTTTTTAAGAGAACATGATTTGATTGCTGCAATCATTTTCTGCGAAACACACTTTATTTAACAGACCATAAGATGACCACGGCAGTAATGCTGTCAGAATAATTCTCTATTAGAGCGAAAATAAAATGATTAAATATTTTTGGAATCACCATAAAAATCATCATACGTGATCGCTGTGATCCACTAAGCTGTTTATAGTCTACTATATTTGTTTGGTCAATGTTACGAGTAAATTACTTCGAAATACATGCTCTTAGCACAAATTATATAAGGCAACTTAAAGTACTTATAATTTTTGATGCATGCTTATTTGGTGAAAAGTAAGCTCTTTTTCGAAGATAGATAAAAGCTTTTGACTACTCAAAGGTATGTTGAGGTCGTTATTGTGCTTCAATTTTTACAGTCAGTCTCACTGCTTTATTTTGTTGCGTCTTCAATACACAAAATTTGGCGGTTAGTTTCAGCAGTTCGCTGATATTGAACTATGACGACATGAAAATGTTTGTTATGAAAACTAAGATTTAAATTTATTGTGTGTGTAAACACACAAATAATAATGTTTTTAAAAAAAACACATAAAATAATTACAAATTGAATAAATAAACAACAATAATTAATTTCATATACAAAAATAATATTTAAAAAAAAATTACAGTAATTTAAATTTAAATTTATAACATGTGGTTTCATCATATGCTGTATAACGGTTTTGGGGTACCCCTAGGCATGGGGTACAAAATTTTCAGATAATTATATTTAACAGCATTTTACTGTTGGATTCATTGTTTCCCTTTTTTCAACCCATTCCCGACACCAATAAAGTTCAATTAAACCAAGCTTTGAATTGGATCAAATTTTACCTGTGCGTATCTCTACCAAAACGATACTGTTAGAACGCGGTACTCAAAAATCACATCATTAATTTTCTTCATACAAACCAGAATATTGATTCATCATTGATATTGAATGCTTCCAACCATCTAATAATCAAATTGTTCATGTTTAAATTTAATTTCCAAGAACTCCTCGTATGCAATTTATCAATAATAGTTTACATGATTGAATAATTCTGTATTGCCGCCTTCAATATTTATATCGCCCTGGAGTGGTCTGCGACTTATATTAAGAATTACAGGTTAAAAGCATTTAAGGTAACATTACAGTTTCGGATAGGAAAAAAGTAAGCAATTTTCTAAAGTTAATAACTTGGGCCCTTTATTAGATATACATTATACATTTATACATTTTTTTAAAAAAATTATACATGAAAAATAAGAAAAAAAAATAATTTTCATAACTTGTATGAGTTATAGATGGCGTCAAAATGAAGTGCTCAAAATTCCGGTTACAAATATTATGGTAGATTGCTAGAATCTTTTTTTGTTTTTTTGTTTCAGACGTCCCATTCCAGAGATTTACTGTCCGCCATATGGACACCGGATTTTGAGCACTTCACTTTTATCTATAGGTCATACAAATTATGAAAAGTATTCTTTTCTTTTCAATCTTCAAAAAGACACAAATTTTTAAAAAATTCATGTCAATATCTAATTAAAAATATCTAATCAATAAGCTATTAACTTTAGAAAATTACTTACTTTTCCCTATACGAAACGGCAATGATACCTTAAAACATTTTTTATATTTTTTTTTTTACTAAAAATGTTTGTATAAAAATGGAAATCTTCAAACCACCCTCGTCAAATGCTGCATATTTATTAAGCTTAAAATGAATGCTGCTTGCAATGAAGCCGCATTATATGCAATAGTTCGATATGCATTTCTCTTAAGCCACCTTGTAGCCCCTTCCATGGAAGACTTATTTAATTCACTTGCTCAAAGGATACACTGTGCACACAAACGCTCATTAAATATACCTTAATATGGTGAAATAAAATAAATCCTTGCAGTGAAAATTTTTTTGACATCAAACACAAGATTGCACTCATTTGAATTTTCGAAACATTCAAACGATATTTCTTGTATATCATACAGGTTGCTTAAGTAACGCAGAATCCTTAGCGTGGAAATAAGGATATTTTTGTGAGGTAAAAAAATAATTGCTTACGCTGTTTTAACAAATTTTTGTACAAAATTTTGCACAAGGATGCAGTATGCCAAGAAGAAGGAAAAAAAGGAAAAAATATAAGGATGAAGCGAACATGTTTTTGGACAGGGCCGCACACGGGGGCAAAGGTTAGGGGTAAGCCCCCGCCCATTAAAAAAACACATAACTATTTATAAAAAAAAAAAAAACGAAATGGTCATCTCAGCCCTTGAAAGGACTTTGACCGAGCTTCTTATGATCAATTGTGTTGTGTGTGATGTGAAATGTTTGCACACAAATGATCGAGAACTGGACCTACATGTTTTACGCCGACTCCGAACGGCTAATGTTCTCAAGAAGCTTTTCATTGCGGTTTTTACTCTCTGAGGTTTGCCATTGTCTGCAGAGAGGTGACGGCCGAACAGAAAAATTAATTCAATTGAAAAAAATTTGCTGTCAGATGGAGGATTTGAACCTGGGTTCTCTGGCACTCTAGTCACACACTCTACCCACTACGCCACGGCCGCCACCATAACTATTTATATAATAATATAATATTTTTACTTGTTTTTAATGTGAATACCATATTTTATTGTTTTGCACACTTCATCTTTTAGACCCTTGCCACATTGTGAGTTTTACGGCGATTGCATTAAAGACGATTGCGTTTACGGCGATTTCGTTTAAGGCCAGTGCGATAAAAATATTGAAGCTTGTTTGCAATCAGACGGGAGTGCACATATTGCGTATTTGTGTCTTGGTATATTTTCACAATATTTTTACCGCACCGACCACAGAAGCGATCGTTGTAAGCACTCAATATAATACAGCCCTTTTTTTTTGTGAAAAAGTTTATTTCATAAGCCTCCGAGCTAACATTTCAAAATCTTTGGTTTTGGTGCCTACACTCAAAGTTTTGCCAAGAATTTGCTACGGAAATAAGAAGCCAGAGGAAAAAGTTCAGCTTTACTGCTAGCTGGTCAAGTTTTGAAATTGCAAAATACTTTCACAATGGAGAAACGGAATAACTTACACACATAAACATCCATAGCTCCGCAGTTTGCAGTATAAATATAGTCACGTCAGGCTCAGACAAGGGAGGCGTTTCGGGTGTTCAAACCCCGCTCCCCCCTTAGGGTCCAGAAAGTATAAAAAAAATAAAATATAATCATTAATATGACATTTCTTATATGAGCATACTTAATGCTCCTACGTCTCTCTTCAGTAACAGTATAAACAGCAACAGCAACACGCTTAAGATATCGAATTAAGTTCGATACATTCAATTGAGCCTTGTCCATCACCAGTGATTTATAAATCTATTGCGTTGGAAAGTATTAAATGAAAGTGAGGAAAAAATTTACCTTTTACAATTGTTGTAATTGTGGTTTTCTAAAATTTAATCCATTTGTTTTAAGTGTTATTCTATTGATTACTTTATTGTGCCAAAATACTGAAAAGATTCCACTTAACTAGCTGCAGAAACCGCCATTAAAAAGGCCAGAAAGGAGGAAGAAATCTTTGTTTTTTAGGAATTTTTTTCTTGCATCAATTTCCGTCCTTATTATGGCGACTTCTTGATATTCTTTAATACTTTGATTCAATTTCAAGAAAAGATTCTTGAATAATCGCTTAAAAGCCAGTTGAATATAATAAGTTAACTGATAGTTACATGTTAATTCGTCTGTTAACTGAGATTTGAGTTGCTAAAACAATGCGGATATTCGTGAAATACCGAATATTTTCCGAACAAGAACCATTAAATTTTTATCTTTTATTTTTTTAATTTTAAAATGGCATCTGTACACCGTTTGACCAATCATGTCACATTTAGGTACGTGACTACTGCAGGGTTAATTTGCTATAAAAGATCTTTCTGTAATATGAACGGTCTTGAGTTATTTAATTAAAAAACGGAAAAACCGAAAAATGAACTTAAAAGTGGGCGTTGCATCGAAACTCACTAGGTAGAATGAAACAAACTTTAAGTCCCTTAGTTGAAGACCTAATGAAGCGATAAGAATGCTCTGAAGCTTTTTCCATGATCATTGAAAAAACCCTAAGCCAATTTTATGATTTTCTATAAAAAATTCGAAAAATCAATCTATTTTTATTATTACTTAACTCACTAAATATTTTAGATATTATTTTATTCTGATATTGAATCGATTAGAAATTGTATGCTCTGTTTATTTTTTTATATAAATATTTTTTTCTATAAAATAAACGATTTTTGAGTTATTTGCGAAAAACCAATTACGAAAATTTCGAAGTTTTTATGACGTATTTTTTGTTATAACACTGTAATAATTGGATTTCTTGATTTCATCTGACGTAAAATTGTATGGTCTTTAAATTTGTCATATAACACTTTTCTCTAGGATAAACGATCCTCGAGTAATTTAACTGAAAAACCAAATAACCGAAAAATTCAACATAAAAGTGGACGTGGCACCAAAGCTCACTAAGTAGAATGAGAAAAACTTCAAATTTATTCATTTAAGTCCTTATGAAGCACTCAGAAAAAAATCAATTTAGAAATCAAAAACCACCAGTTTTTGATTTTAAAATTTAAAGACATCTTAGTTATAGTTAAATTTATATTTAAAATAAATCTATTTACCGTTGCCTTAAGAAACTAAGAATTTTAATTTAAAATTCAAATTTTCTTTAAAAAAAAATGTTAATCGAGTAAAAAATAGTTTGATTTCTTGCATGCTTGTTGACAAGTTATCTATAGCCTACAGCATATGACGTCAGACCCTCGACATTATCGGTCGTGAGTTCGAACCTCGTGGCGGCTAAACTTTTTTTACTTCTTTTCGGCTGTTTTTTTTTATTTCAATGAAAAAACAACCCCTTTCTCGACGGTAAAAGTAATTGCCGCACTGTTTTTTTCTAAGTCAATTACGCCACTCGTAACATTGCCGAAACAAATATACGTAGAATATGAACAGCTACGTGGATCATCGTAATCACGCTGTTTAGTCTTAGTCTGTTTAGTCTTATTTTTGATTATTACTCTATACATTGCTGTTGTTGTTGTTGAAAAATATAACTCTTAAGGGAGTATTCCTGGTTGGAAGGCTGTTTTTTGACCCCATTTGAAAAACTTCTCATTTGAAAACGCAAAGAGTTATTTGAATTCTGTTTTTTTATTGTATTAAGAACATATTAAATTAAATAAAAATTTTTTTTTCCTTTGTACGAGGGCTGTTCAATAAGTTGTCGGCCTTCAAAGTTGGGCGTCGAAAAAAAAGGTATGCTGCTTGCGGCCCGGATAACTCGACTTCGGATCATCTGAAATGGAAAAAGTAAACGGCGTTAGATTCAGTATAGATGTAATTCTGGTTTTTACCTCAATCACAATTCCGTGATTATTTTTTACAAAATGGCGTTCATGGAAAAATGAAAAATAGAGTTTGGGTCTTTTTTTTGTAGTTTAGTGAAAAAAAATTGTAAAAAATTGTTTAAAATTGTAATTGAGATAGGGGTCAGAATGGTGACAATTCTGCGTCGATTGCACTTTGTTTTATCAAAATCGGTTGAGAACTACGGGCGCAATCTGGGCCCGTAAAAAGGCCCAAAAAAAGTTATTTTTTTGCATCAAAAAAAATTTAAATGAAAAATGTTAGCGGTTTCGGTTTTCGACTATTCTGCGTCGATTGCACTTGGTTTCATCAAAATCGGTTCAGTAGAACCGGACAAATGTGACTTCGAATTTCAAAAACGTGATTTTGAAAAAACTCAAAGAAACTTGTACGCAATAAAACAATTTTTTATTTGTGAAATACTGACATATATCAATCTGCAATGCCAGCCCCATAAATAACTTCTTCCTCTTCTTCAAAAACTGAGTAATCAGCGGGTCTTTGTGCTCTTCGGGCAGTTCTACCTTCTTTTGATGCGGCCAGAGCTCTGGCTTCGGACCTTTTCAAACGTTCCGAGACATGGCGAAATCATATGTGACGTTGCCAATCGGGATGCCCATTAGGTTCATTATTTGAAGTATTGGCAAAAAACCTTCGTTAAATATGGCAGTTGTAAAATAATTGGCAATCTCAATAGTGCATGCGCCGATGTGCATAATGCTTCGGTGCGAATGACAACAGCACTGCGTTTCAAGGGACGAGTTTTTCGATTGCTACCAGTGTTTAATTTTTATTTCTATTACTTTTTCCATCCATTGTCTTTAGCACAAAAAAAATGTATATCAAAACTGTACTTTTCAAAACTGTATGCGCGCGCGCGTCCAATTTATAACTCAATTCAAAGTGAACTAAACGCTGCCAACATTCGAATGCCTAAGCTCTAAAATGTGTATTCATTTATTTGTAAAGTGCGTATACAAACAAGTTATTACCTACTAAAGAACGCGTTGAACGAAATTCGTTTGCATTCAAAAAGTAGCCAAATTAAGCAAATCGCATTTTGGCGAAAACATTGCTGGACAAAAAAGACCATATCTCCTAAAGTATTTCGAATTTCAAAAAACCCTTTTGGGACGATATTCTCAAATATCCAAGCTATAAAAATATGAAAAAGAAAAAATCAAAAAAAATTTTTGCCAACCAGGAATACTACCTTAATAGTTGAAAAATTATTAGAGTTATAAAGAAAATAATCCACAAAAGTTTATTTAACGTATAAACAAATTTGAATAAAATATAATAATATCATCAAATAAAAATGCCCCCCAAAAAACTTTCTTGAGTAAGCTTCTGTTTGTAGATATGTGTGTGATATATGTGCGTATGTATTATGCTAACAGGATATCATAATTTAGCCGATAACCACCAACGTCATCAACATTTACGCAAAATAATCAAACATGCGAAGTTTCGCAGGATTTTTCTTGCACTCCCTTAAGACTATGCTAAAGATGATGACTATGGTGATGATAATGATACTGATGATGGTGATGCTTTTGAAAAAAACCATTAAATTGTGTCCTTAGCGAATACTAACTGCATTCGTTGACATTACGTTGGCACAACTCGATGTAATGTAACTAAATAAGAACCCAACCAACCAACAAACCAAGCAAGTTTGTAACGGTAACTCGGCATTATTTACTTGCTTTCTCTGATTTACATATCGTCGCCTGAGTGTTTGGGTGCTTGTTTGTTTGAGTGGGTGGGTTTTAGTGCTTGTTTGCTTGAGCGCATCCTTAAAGGGATATGCTTACAAGCACGTTTCTTCTTTATTAAAATAAATTTTTGCCAACGTACGCGAAATTGTACTATTTTTTGTATATTTGTTGTTTTTTTTTTTAATTTTTGCTTAAGAGAGAAAAAAATTTGAAATTTTAAATGAAAGAAAATTTGCTGAGGTGGAAGAATATTTTTAGCAGCCGGAGGATTGCATCTTCCTTTTTCTGTTTTTTTTTTTATGTTTCCCCCAACTTTTGGTTGTCAAGCCTCCCCACATATTGAACGCAGCAAATCACATAAAATATTTTATAAGCACCCGAATGGAGGTTGGAAAGTATTTTTGCAAGCGTGGGCTGTCTAGGCAGCATAACTTGTATTAATATATTAAAATTAGTTTTTAATGATGATTTAATCAATAAAAGCTTTACCTAAATAATAACAACAAATATACTTTTGCTGAAACGTATATTTTCTAGTATTTTCTGTTATTAGGTCTAATGCATAAAAATGAGATAGTTCTCGGAGATCGAAGTGGTGATATCAAACTCAAGCAGTGAGTAACAAGAATTTTCTTAGTCTCAGACTCAGAATTGTATGCATAAAAATAAGATCAAGCTCATGACAAATTACTCCACAAAAGTGGGGTAGATCTCAAAGCTCTTCTTGAATTTGTAATATAGTGGTTATGCAAGGCAAAGTCGACTTGGGCGGTCATTGCCTTTTTCCACAGAAATGTATCAACTGGCTCTGCGGCTTAAATTTTCCATGAAAAAGCTAGTTGCAAGACAGATACCAGGTGCATCAACAATCGGCCAAAAAAAAACGACTTCGTGAATCTGATCAAAGTTTACCCATATTAAACCGTGATTCGAAAGAGTTCGCGGATCGAGTAGTAACCTGTGAAACAAAGATTCACCACTATACACTGGAATCAACACAACAATCAAGGCAATTGTTGGGCTAAGTGGAAGTGCTCTAGAGCGTTAAAAGACGCAATTATCTGCCGGAAAGGTGTTGGCCAGTGTTTTGTTTTATTCTCACGGCATATTCTTAATCGCCTATCTTTAAAAAACAAAAACAATAACAGATGAATATTTTGCAGCACTGTTGGGCCGTTTGAGTGATGCATTCAAGGCAAAAAACTCTACGACTTACGCTTCAGTTGCTTCCCCATCCACAGTATTCTCCAGATATGGCCCCTAGCGACTACTAACTTTTTCCAAATCTCAAAAGAAGGCTACCGGGAAAACAGATTTACAAAGTATTTTGCAAAGTTGGACAAACTGTGCTAAACAGAAGGATTGAAATTTTAAAAGATCGCTGAAATAAGTGTAACGAAAAAATATTTTTGTTTTATTGAAATGTGGTAACACTATTGGTTTTCCATTCAAGTTTTTTGTTTTGTATTTTTGAATCGATAGCTTCGTCAGCGAAGTTACTTATATTATACGGAAGTAAAACGAAAAGTTTACAAGATCAGTTACAATTTTGTCTATCATCAACTTATGCTCGCTTATGCAAATCAAAAACATATACAAACGGCAACGACACAAGCCGCTCTCGATGGCTAGCACATTTCTAACCCACTTAAACAACAACAAATGCATGCAAACGCTGTTAAAAAACAACCCAAACACGGCGGGGCTTAGCAGAGAACTGCATGAGTGGCTTCACTAATACATATGAGCACTCGTTGAAAATGAGAGTAGTGAGCGTTAATCGTATTCTCTATCGACGAATAAACAAAATGCGCACTCGCTCGAGAAGTAAACTTTGCTTAGCTTGCGAATCGCTACTGCAATGCTTAAGAGACTCGCTGTAACGAATAGAGAAAGCTGAAAACACTCAGCTTCTCAAAGAACCTCACTCGCCCTATTCGCTAAAAGTTGATCAACTATTCGCTTCACTCTTAATGATTTAGCGAATCGAAGCGAGTTATTTACGTAATTTGCTACTGCGCTAATTTTAACTACGCTGATGTTTATCGTGCACAAGAAATTAAAGAGAAATTATTGCAAGAGACTATTATTGTTAAGTTTTAAATGTTGTTAAATATTAAGGTTACATTTACAGCAAGTTCATTGTTTTAATATAAAATTGATGAAGATATTAGATATTTTTATACAAATAAAAATTCATCAAAAAACTATTATTAGATAATTAAAAAAAAAGTATTTTACATTGAATTGAAATTTAAATTTGTTGTTTGTCTGCCGGTACATTTTCAAATGTGTTTGCACAAGTGACAACAAACAATGTCTTTTAACAGTACGTTCAAAAAGTCCATAGGATGACACATAGATGGCGTTACTAGATTATTTTCCATATGATTTTTATTTAGCACCAACCTTCAAACGATACGTATAAAAATTTGACAATAATCTGACAATTGATTCGTGAGGTATAGCATTTTGTGTGCAACTATTTTTATTGAAAAAAAAAAATGGAAAAAAGTGAATTTCGAGTTTTGATAAAGCATTGCTTTTTGATGAAAAAAAAATACAGTGGAAACCAAACAATGCCTTGATAAACATTATTCGGACTCTGCTTCATCGAGGCAAATGGTAGAAAAGTGGATTGCTGAATTTAAAAGTGGTCGTACCAGCATAAATGATGCAGAGAACAGTGGACGCCCAAATCAGACTGTTATTCCACAAAACATCAAAAAAATCCACAAATTGTATATGAACAATCACAAATTGGAGGTGCACGAGCCAGCTGACATTGTAAAAATATCAGATGGTTGTGTTTTTACCATTTTACACCAACATTTAGGTATGTGAAAGCTCTGTGCAATGTTGGTGCCGCGTGAGCTCACAGTCGACTAAAAACAACAAAGAATTGATGCTTCCGAGGAGTGTTTTGCACTGTTAAACCGCAATAAAATCAAATTCTATCGTCGATATGTGACAATGGATGAAACATGGCTTCACTATTATACACCAGAATCGAAAAGACAGTCAGCTGAGTGAACAGTAGTCGACGAACCGAATCCAAAGCGAGCAAAGACCCAACAGTCGGCTTGTAAGGTGATGGCGTTTGTATTTTGGAATGCGAAAGTAATAATATTCATCGACTATCTCTAAAAAGGAACCACCATCAACAGCGACTATTACTGTGCACTGTCCAAAATTACTGTTTTGGATCGATTGAAGGCTGAAATCGCCAAGAAACGGCCACATTTGCAAAAGAAAAAGTGTTGTTTCACCAAGACAATGCACCGTGTCACAAATCGATGAAAATGATGGCAAAATTGAATGAATCGGGCTTCGAATTGCTTATCCACCCACCGTATTCTCCAGACTTAGCCCCCAGCAACTTTTTCCTTTTTACAGATCTCAAGAGAATGCTTGCTGGAAAGAAATTCAAGTCCAATGATGAAGTAATCGCTGAAACTGAGGCCTATTTTGACAAGAAAGCGAAATCGTACTATAAAAGTGGTATCGAAAAGTTGAAAAATCGCTATACTCGTTGTATCGCTCTCGAAGGCAACTATGTTAAATAATATAATCGAGTTTTATCAAAATTTAGTTTTTTTCTTACTTATCCTACGGACTGAATAACCTTGAATAACCTGTTATAATAGTTTCATCTTCTTTTTGGATATCACTATAAAATTTCCTAACATCACTTTTAGTGTTACTCTTCTTTTTTAGTTGATAATAGCCGCTGGAGATGTATATATATATATCGCTACCTTAATATAGAAAGGCCCTATCTCAAAAGGCCCTAAGTCAATAGGAGAAGGAGAAAACTTAATAAAAAATTAAGTTCTGTAGTTTCGAATTTTTTGTAAAGAAATTTTTTTATTAAAAACTATTAGTGATGTAGCAATGTTACAATTCTTTTTACTGTAGAAATTGCAGAACTTTGTTTTTTATCAAGTTTTTTTCTTCTCCTATAATGTAAAAAAAGTGAGTTAGGGCCTTTCTATATTAAGGTAGCGATATATATGTATTTAAATATATCTTGGTAGTCCATTTTTTTCAATAAAACAAAAAAGCCTCGAAAACAATGTATATTGACAAATTCAATTATATTCATTGAATGTCGCCGAATTGAAGTACGAAGATCATGAGCATCAGATAAAAAAAATTCAGCCGCACATGATCGATTTTTAAAATTTTTTCCCAATAAGACATGCGGCGACCATGGAATGCACAGCAACATGCAAATTTTGTGACTCGCACAACTCTCAACATGAAGATCGAAACAAGCGAATATTGTAGATCAGAGAGTGAAAGCATAGTTCGCACTCAACATATAAAAAAGCGAGGGAGTCAATGCGAAGCAAACACAATTTTATGAGTAATGCGAATGGTTGTGAAAACATAGCGATGCAGTGAAGTAGGAGAGTGTTTTATGAAGCTTAGTGCTTTTTGCGGATCTCTGGTGTTTATATCTAATGTGTGCGATCGCTTAAAAATTGTTTTTGCATGTGTATTTTGTTGGTGGACTAGAAATTTGTACCCAATGAATGTCGTTTGTATTTTTATTGCAAAGATTTTTTTTAATTTTATTTCTTGTCCATCAAAGCAATATTTCTGATTTACTTTTTTTAATTAAAAAAATCTGTTCGTTTAGTAAAATTTCTTGAGCTCCACTTATGTAACTTGTAAAATAGACAAAATCTATTTCCTATTTGATGCAATTCCTTACAGTAAAATGATAAAAATAAAGAAATATGTAAACACAAGTACATATATCGTCGTTGGACGTGCAATACCGCATATCCGCTACAGTGATAGAAAAATTCTACAGGAGTGCAGATAAATTAGTATCTGTAAGTAAAACATAACCACCTGTTGCTGTTGAAGTGACTTGGTATCAATTTCATTAATAAACTTAAAAAATAAAAACTTATAATTGGGTGCTTGTATATTCTTTCAAGAATTTTTAGAATTGCAAGAATCAACGCTGAGCGTTTTTGAGAAATTTTAAAAATTTTGAGTGTCATTAATTATCGCCAACTAATTGACGCAGAAAATTTTAGAAAATTTGCAAAATACATAAAATCTTATATCGAAGTTGGGAATTACTCCAACTCTCCATAAAATTGTTTACCATGGGTAGGAAATAATAAAACACCATTTTCATCCAGCTTTTAGCTGGTGAGCTATCGGAGGAAGCTCAAGAAACCAAAAATAAGGACTAAAAATATTACAGACTAAGTCGCAGAAGAAAAAATAGTCGGAAGAACCGACTGAAACCGAAACGGAAAATACTGAAACCAAAATGGCAATGCTAAAGATCTCATCGAAACCTTTAAAACAGTTACTACGACAAAAAAATTTAAAAAGAAAAAATTCTTCTGAATATATTTAATTTTGACGATATCAAAGATCTTTTAAATAGAAAATGAAAAAACTGGCAAAAACTGATTAAAATATGAGTAGTATAGACTAAAAATTCTTCAAAAATTTGTATTTTAAAATTTGCCTGTCCTTAGGTGAAAAATACCAATTTCATTTTTTGTTTTTTTTTTGGTGAAAGTTTAAAAAATGTTTTTCTTTTTATTTAATAAATAATACAAGAAATATAAATCAAGCCTTATTATATTCAAAAATAAAAATTGGATCATGTTTGTATCCTTATCAAATAAACTGTAAAACCTTTAAATTTTTTTTTTTTTTTTAATTTCTTAAAAAACAAAAAATTATAACTTTATTCTCAAGACTACAACAAACCAAGATATGAAAACGAAAAACATTAGGGCTATTCACAATCTTGAGTATTTGGCATTGCAAATTTATGCAATTGTAAAAATTTGCCATCAATCGTGAGCGGTCTTTTTCGGTTTACCTTGCAATACTTGTTGAAAAGCATGAAATTAACAGCTGATTACTCACTGACTCTTTAATGCATTTTTTATTGGGTTTCTTCAGTTTATCTCGTTTTTTTATTTACTTTTTTTCCATATCTTTGTTTTTAGCGACTTTATTTTTTTTGACAATCAGCTGTCAGCTTAGAGTTCAATATTGCATATGTATAGTAAATATAAATAATGGGTTTTTAGTGTTGCATGTTTAAACAAGCGTAGTAAATGCATCTCTGTATATTTTGTTAGTGTAGAGTAAAAATATACTCTACATGATGCTATGATGCAAGACTATTTGCACCTAATTGTTAACAGCCCTATTTTTTTTAAAGATAGAAAAGTACCTTTAATGCTGTGTTACGATGCATATCTAAGGTATTCATTCCCTAGATGCAGTGTTGAGAAAGCATTTTAACTTATTTTTCAATCATCATAACTCAAAACTCTACTTAGATAAAAATCATGCTGAGAAATTGGTGTGCATTCAATTTTTGGCACATGTCTGCACTTAATGGTAGGCAGCGTGGTAAAGAGTTTAATTATCGTTATCGGACAAAAAGAAAGAAACTCTGCATGCTCACAGCAAAAAAAAAAATCTCAAGAGCACCTCAACTAAAGAGCAGCTCAGAACTAATGTTATATAAATTAAATGTCTTCGGAAAAGTTTTGGGTCTGCAACACTTTTTAACGTTATACGATATTAACTGCGACCAAAATAACAAAAACAACAAAATGGTGTTAGCTGCAGTTCAAGTGCAGTGTATGCAACAATTACGATGGCTGCTCTTGTTGTCTTGGAGCAAACAATGCACATGCAAGCTAAGACTTTAGAAAAAATAAAATAAGGAACACTCATGGCTTTAAGCAAAACAGGAGTGCATGAAGTGAACCCCCGCAAGCAGCATAATTTGCACTTTGTTGTTGCTGTTTTACTACTATTATTGTTGTTGTTGCTGCTGTTATAATATTAAATTAACGCAACATGGTGTCCACAAAACATGGCGAAATGCCTGCCGTTATTGCTACCTCATACCACTTGTTGCATATTTTTGTGCTCTGTATTTGCGCCAGTGGCTGCGACTCAGAGGCAAAGGAAAAATATTATATAAAAAAAAAATCAAACAATGTTTCCCCCTTTTATTCTGCGCTTGAGTGCAGCTTATTGCTTGATTTGGAAATATAGCAACAACAACACAAGTAAAGCTAGCAAAATTGAAGCAAGCTTCCATGAACCAAAAAAGACTTCCTTTGATATTTAAATTAAAAAGCGTTTTTCAGCCACCATATTTTTTGTTTGCTTTTTTTTATTATTTTTTGTTTTTTTGTGAATACAATATTTTTACTTCCTTTCATATGCAAAGCAGCAGCATTGTGTTTTATTTCCATTTTATCAAAAGCAACATTTTTGTATTCAGATATGAATTCTAAAACTCTCCACAGCATTACTTTAGGCTAAAAGAAATTTTTTAATTATGCTGAAATCTTGAAGGCAAATAAAAAACGCCTCTTTTTTCCTAAGAGCGTTCCGCTAGAGAAATTAACTAAAGTTCAAAAGATTGAGCAAACTGCATACTTTTTGATATTCAAAGCAAATTTTGTGTTTCTAAAACTGACTTGAATAATGTTTCACTTGACTCGGTTTTAATAGAACTCAGCATCAAAAGACGTGCGGATGTTTACATTGATGTTTAAATTAAAAACTTTCGCTTTAATGCCTTTGAAAAGCGATTTCTTAAAAAATTTACCGATTACTTTTATTTAATTATGGCTTCATACTGAAAATGAAAGGAAAGCCAAGCAAATGGTGTAAAATATCTCCAAACCCGCTTTATTGTCTGTATGGCCATAAACAATAATCGCTTATGTCGACTTAAGACAGAACTGAGTTGATGATTTTACGAGTATATCGTTTTATGCGAACAAAATCTGTAGCTCTGGCGTTATTTTAGCCAAAGTTATAACAAAAATCCAAAGAAGATTTCAAAGAACTTATATGACGATTTAAAATTTTTGAAGCACTATTTCTCGAAACATCCAAATCAAACTAAAGCTGTTATTGTTTATGGACATACGATGGAGCGTTTTTCAAATTCGCGCAATGGAAGGGTAGATTTATTAATTAGGGTATTTTTTAAGTCCTAACGAGTTAATTGACTGATTAAAAAAAACGAAATGGCCATTTCAGCCCTTGAACCGAGCTTTGACCGTGCCTCTTATGATCAATTATGTTGTGCGTGTTGTAAAAATGTTTAAACACACTTGATCGAAAACTGGAATTTGACTCATTTATAGAGTGATTTATCGCAATCGGGTCATTAGTCTTTAAACTATCGCCGACTTGGCACATGGAGAAAACAGTTAAGTAAGAAACTGCTTAATATGTTTGAAGAATAAGCAAATTTGAGCATAATTCTCAGCTAATTAAAATTTTGCTTATTTTCAGAACAAATCAAGCAAAACTTTGCTATTTTTTTAATTGTAAATAACTAAGCTAATTTATGCTATCATTAAATAACATTTTGATTTTTCCTAAATATATGAGAAGAGACTTTAATTTGTGAAACTTTTTCTAAAATGTCACCTTGATTGAGGCAACATACTCAATCCGAAGAAAAGTGTAAAATATGGAGGAAATCGAGTATCACGCTGTTATAAAATTTCTTACCAAGCAAGAAAAGTCGGTTCAAACTATACAAGAGGGGATGAAAACCATTAATTGGGACTCTTGCCCTGATAAAACCATGGTTTGCAAGTGGCACAGTCTCCTTAAACAAGACAGGGACTCATCTGAAGACGACCAGCAACCAGGACGATCAAACGACGTGGGCACTCCCTAAATTATTCGAAAAGGTTTTTAAAAGATTAAAGAAAAAACAGCTCGCAGTATTGATCGAAGTTCTGATACAACAATTTTTAAAATTCTTCGCGATCATCTTGGCATGACTAAGGTCAGCGCAAAATTAGTGCCGATAATGCTCACGCCGCCAGAAAAACAACAAAATGAAGACGAGAATGAAGACGAGTGAAGACATGGATGGTGTTTTGAGTCGAATTGTTACTGGAAATTAAGCATGTGTACATCATTATGAACCTGAGTCTAAGCAAAACTCCATGCAGTGACATAAAAAAGGCACACCACCACCCAAGATAAAATAATTCATCAAAGCAAAAAAATAGAGGAAAATTGACAAAAGGTGCCATCAACATTCACAAGAGCCATGTTACGTAAGCTGATTTGTTTAGGTGGGCTATGATATTCTACATCACCCACCCCACAGCCCTGATCTGAGTCTTAACGAAAATGTTACGAAAATGTTACGATTTTGTTCAGCCAGTTCGAAAGAAAGGAAAGTTTACTCTGTTTGCATTTCGATATGTTTTGCAAACAGTCGCATTACGAAACTCTTTATAAATTCGTATAAAAAATGAAACTGTTCCGATATTTGTCTAACGAAATTGTAACGATTTCTTTAAGAAAGCTCGAAATAGTTATGAATTCGTCGGAATTCGTCGGAATTTCGACAAAGTCGTCAACTATGGTTTGCTGGGTAAGCTTATTAGTCCCAAAACTTTTGAAAAAGCATTCATAGAGTGGGTTTTTTTTCAATTTTAAAAGTGTAAAAAATATATGAACCACGAAATTTAACACATTATGGGGTATTCCACGTAAAGCGAATGACTAAAAATTTTGACATCTACAATTTCCAACTTGGCACAAAAATTTAGCTCTGTGCGAAGCCTTTTCTAAATAACAGGTTTCGGAAAATCACCTTAAATCTAAATATGAAAAAATTTTTGTAAAACATTTTATACAATCCAATTTTATAGTGATTTGATGATTTTTTAATCATGTTACAAAATTTAAAAAAAAAAATTTACCATTACAGTTTTTTAAGCTTCAGCATTTAAAAAATATTTATTTTTATTATATTATAAAATTATAAAACAATTTAGAAGTTCAAAAAATTTTGTTTTTTTTGTGTTTTTAATATGCAAATAATTAAAATATAAATCCACAACCGATTAAATTTTTAAATATTCAAAAAAAGTTACTGTTTCTTTTTATAAAAATTGATCTAGCAGAATAATTATTTAAATATTAACATGAACTTATTTTCATGTGATATCTTATATAATAAATTGGGTATAAGAGACTGGTGCTGTGCAAAAACCAGTATTCGAATTACGGTTTTTGAAAAATAGTCTGAAATTTAAGTGTGACTTTATCGGAGTCGATTCCTCTAATCAAAAAATTTTAATAAAAAAAAATATATATAGTAATTGTTATTGGAATTTAATCACGAGAAAATGAAACTGTTAAATTTTTAAAGATCTTCAAATATTTTCTATTGAATTTATTTAAATTGTCGAAATCATTTTGGAGAACAGTAATATTTTAGCCCTTAACGATAACTCGAACTAAGGTTCACACAGGTTCAAATAGTTGCACACAAGCTGGGGATCAACAAAAGCGTAAGATAGCCAAAAAGAAACCAAATGTAAAGACTAAAATTTTTTTTTCTCCCGTTTATATGGAATGTCCATATAAGTTGTGAATACAGCTTCATCAGCTGAACTTATTAAAAAATGTTTGCTTTTTTCATAGCTGATTTTAATTGTGATTTTATTAAACTGCAAGGAATCTAACCTATTTTTACCGTTCACATTAATATTGTTGAATTAGTAAAATTTTGTCACAGACATTTTTACTGTTTGTGCTAATTTTCGGAATAATACTTTTTAAAAGAAATTAAAAATTCTCAACTTGGACCATTTTTCAACAAACTATAGGCAAAAATCAAAACAGTACTCAAAATTGATTTGTAAAAAAAAAAATTAAGTAAACTCTTCTCATCTATCTTATGGTCATTTTAAAACAGGCATATTCACAAGTAGTCTTAAAAGAAAACGGATTTGCTTAAAAATATTCATATCATTTCTTTCAGTTATTACTGGTATCTGCTCATAGATTTTTCATCAAAACCCCCCCTAAGGTAAATCCTGGCTACGGGCCTGATCTGGACTCTGCACCGTCGATGAAGTTGATTCAGAAGTGCTTTCTGACTTTCGTTGTGGCCGTACCGACAACCACCGACGACGCCGAACGATCTGGACGCCCAGAAGACGTCAGTTCTTCTTCCAGAAAACGTCGAAAAATTCAGGGTATGATGTTGAAAGACCCCAATTTGAAAATGAAAGAGCTAGTTAAGGCTACCAGGACGTCTTATTTTTTGCGAAAATGTAGTCGAAAATGAAGAGTAATATAGCATTATAACAAAAATGTATATACATAAATAACATATTTATAGGTATCAGCACAGATAAGCAAAAAACATACTTGACTCTGCTGAATACGTTTTTATAACTGAACAAGTTTTGTTTTTATTGAAATGGTTTTGTTCACTTTTGCAGACTTTTTAATATCACAAGTCTTAATTTTTTTTTTTTAAATTCTTTGAAAATAAAGCAGCGCTTCTTTCAATCAGCGTCTGATAACCGTTATGCTTGCCAAGATTTTGCTTTTGTCCAATAGCGAATAATACAATTATATATAATTTTCTTACTTATTTTTCTGTTTTTCTTTTCAATTTTCTTTGAATTCACTCCGTATTTTTTTTTTTCTTTCTATTTGGTTTCCTCGTTATTTTTTGTCATTTCATTTATTATTCTTTTATCCTTAATCCCTGTCACAACACTCGGGCTTGTTATATTCATCGAGTGTCCTGGTGCTGCTGTTGCTGCTGTTCATTTGCTGTTAATGTGGTGGGAACGAGAAAATTGTCATAATCTTTTGACGTGTGTGCGCGCCGAAGGGGTGCTGCTACTGCTGCTGGTAACAACACGAACAACAACAATAAAAAGGATGTTCGTTAGTAATCCTTTTGAGTGTGTTCTTAGAAAAAAAAACAAAAAAAAACAATATTAGAGTTTGTGTCTTATCTGCTATACTTCGCTCGACCTCATTCCTTGTCTTGTCTTGTAACTGACATCTTGTAGAAAAGAAAAATTATATCCTTAAACAGGATAATGGCATAAGCGTTTGTTATGCTATGCAGGGTGACAGCAGATTGAATTTCCATTTATTGAAATTTTCTACTGCTGCTTAATTTTTAATTTTCTTCTCTTACCTAAACCAGTTTTCCACCTACCTAGAAACACTTGTTCGTGCGACTTTGGCCCACACTCAGCCCTTAAATAAATAAATAAAGGAGATTTTCAAAAGGCGTATCGTATATCCACTCATTAAAATTTTACACCACAGCAGACTGTGTGACTTTTTGCCGTTTGTGGTGGCAGAAATTCACGT
Organism: Coremacera marginata; assembly: GCA_914767935.1. NCBI lineage: Eukaryota > Metazoa > Arthropoda > Insecta > Diptera > Sciomyzidae > Coremacera > Coremacera marginata. Next base: position 135,401,067 of record OU612046.1, on the reverse strand, counting down.
TAACAAAGTTCGATCAATTACAAATTATAAGACTTGGATTTGTTAGCCAAATTGCGTAAAATGGTTTAGTAATGAGCCGAGTAGAGTCAAATTTGGTAAAAGCAACTAATGATGTCAAATGTTTAACGAGGTGTAAAGGTCAACATTTTTTAAGTATTTTGATTTAATTATTCAACAATTAAGTAAAAATATTTGAAATCGTTAAGCTTAAAAAATTTTAACACAGCCAATGAAGAGAATTATATCAAAGGAAAAAATATGCAATGAATAATTGTATCCCTATTTAAAAAAAGAGCAACATTTTAGGCATTAATAAGGTATTAACGCCGCACAGTGTAGCGGCTCCATATAAGCCGCAGACAAAAATAGAAGGAGTTGCCGCAGGACTATTTCTTGAAAATAAGTGTTACGGCAAAAGAACTACTCACACAAAATTTCGTTGAAATGGGATGAATGAAAAAACCACCACCTATATAACCGAAATCGGTAATGTGTTATATTTCCCCAAAAAATTATTGTAGAACAATAAAAATTTGCACACATATTTTTTTCTTTGTTACAATTAATAGTGTGTGTGAAAATAAGCCAAATCGGTTAATTAACACGGTCACCTCCCATATTATCGAAATCGGTAATCTGGTACATTTCCCAGAAATAGTTTGTGTAAAAATAAACCAAATCGGCCGACTAATACGCCTACCTCTCATATAATCATTGCCAGCATTGGGTAATTTGCTATATTACCCCAAAAAATTATCGCATATCAATAAAATTACCCATTATTATTATATAGCAAAAAATAGTTGGTGTTAAAATTAATCAAATCGGTACACTAATACGCTTACCGCTCATATAACCGAAATCGGTAATATGGTATATTTCCCCAAAAATTTATTCTAGAACAATAAAAATGTGCACACACAGTTTTTATGTCACAGAAAATAGTTGGTGTAGAATGAATCTAATCGGTGGACTATCTCGCTGACCTCCCATATAACCGAAATCAGTAATCTGCTATATTTTCCAAAAAGTTATCCCAGATCAATAAAATTTCATTTCTGTTTTTATGGTCTGAAAAATAAATCAAATCGGCCGTCTAATGCACCACCCGCCCATGTAACCTAGTTTCAAACTTTTGGAAATTTTTCCAATTTTTCCATACAAATATACGCAAAAACATGCTCCAGAAAACTGATCATAACTTCCTTATTATTAAACTGCCGTAGCCAAACTTTTTGTCCAAATAGTAAGAAAGCTTTCCGTTAAAGACATACTGAGAGATGACAAAAATTAAAAATACGTTATTTTCTTGCGTTTTAAACTTTTGGAAATTTTTGCAATTGTCCCATACAAATTTACGTATTTTGGCAAAAACATGCTCCAGAAAAATGCTCATAACTTCCTAATTATTGGGATGCCGCAGCCAAACTTTTTTGGAAAATTGTAAGGAAGCATTCAATAGACATACTAACAGATTAAAAAAAAATTAAAAATATGTTCTTTTGTTTTTGCGTTTTTTTTTTTTTTTTTTTTTGAAAATTATTATATACTTTTTGAAATTCTTTCATTTTTCCCATACAAATTTTAGTATTTTAGCACAAAAAATCTCTAGAAAATTGCTCATAGCTTCAGTGTTTGTGAGTTTTTACAAACCAAATTTTAAGAAAATACTTCAAAAGCATTGTTTAAGAATTCAAAAAAATTAAATTCAGAAGAAAAAGATTTCCTTTCTAAGAAACTTATATCTGTGGTTTTTTTTCGGTTACACAGACTTTTTCTGATGGTACGGCTTTGTCTTCCTATCACTTCTAATAAAAAAAAATTGACGCTATATCCTGTGAAATATATGTGAAAATAATACTAAATATTTATAATACTGAAATTTACGATGTGTTTTGAAATCTAGAGTAGTAAACTCTGAAATATTAAATTGCATGACATTTCAAAGACACATTAAGGGGAGTGGCATGCTTGCATCGGAAAAGATATAGTGAAATTCTTTAAGACCTAAAATAATAAGACCTTTTTCTATAAATCTGCATACATAGTTTTTTTTAAATTCCAACAAAAAATATTTTTCGACTTTTGTCCGCACCCACGACACTGTGCGCCGTTTAGAGCATTAATTATGTTAGAAGATTGATTTATTCAAAAATGCATGAAAATAGTTTATCAATTTTAGAGTTTATAATGCCATATTCGACTGAAACAAATATTATTAAAAAATTAACAATTAATGCTGAAAAATATTATTTCCAAGCAGTGGAAGACTTAGGGGGTGCCGAGCTGGGCACTCGCACGGGAGAAGATAAAGTTGATATTTTAAACTTTTTATTTTATCCTTAGCTGTTAGTTATAACAATAAATTACATATATTATATTTTTATTAATAAGTGCATAAAAAAATTCTAATTTAGATTTATTTTAGGGACATTTTATCAATTTTTTTTTTTTTTTTTTTGAGAATCCAATCTTGTTTCTTTTTATAAATCACTTCATATGTCTCTCACGAATATGTAAAAATTTCAAATTTTTCAAAATTCTTCCACTACACGGTTAAAAATATTGGGCTAAATTTTAGTAAATCCTGTACTGTATATATATACTCACCGAAATTGTATTAAATTTTAAACCACGCCAAATACTAAAACTAAATTTTATTCCCGCATGGGCTTAAATTGTAATACCAGATGTGGACTAAAAACCTTATTACAAGTTGTATTCGATTTTAAGCCATAGCGTACTAAAAACGAAACTGGTTTTGTTTACACAATTTATTTCTTTTTTTTTTTCTATGTTAACAGAAAAAGTAACTCTGAATCATAAGACTTTTAAATCTTAACAATCTCAAAATTAAGACGGAAAGTATTGAAATGTAATACAGATGGCTTAAAATGTAATACATGTTGTATTAAATCTAATATCATGGCTATCTTAATTCAAAATCTATTCCAATTGTACTAGTTTTTGAAACCGGTGATATTACTTTTTAGTTATTTTGTATTAAATTTTAAACTGTAGGTACTAAAGTCCAAATTTTATTTCAACTTTATTAAATTTAATTACAGTAGTTGACTAAAAAAATTTCAAGTGTATTAAAAAGTATTGATTCTCTTAAAAAATGGTTTAAAAAATACATTACTAACACAGTCCAACATTTTTGAACACATAATTTTATGACTCAATTCTGACAATTGCACGTGAAAGAAGGCCCAAAATGAAGAACTTGTGCATCATTCGTTTTGTCTTCTTGCCTGCCAAAATATTTTTAATATCGATTTGAAGTTAGTAACTATCGTATAGGGGAATTTTTCACGTTTTAGGCTCTTTTGTTTGACATAACTCGAGAACCACTAGTCCGATTTAGCTGAAACAAACTTAGAAAAATTAAGAATTACACTTTCCAAGTTAAAAATGAATGTTTGAAGGGAAAAAAGTATTTTTTGCTTAAAAAGTTAAATTTTTTTTTTTAAATTCCGTAAAAAATCCAAAATGGAAAAAGTGTCAAATCTAATTACTTTCACGTAAAGTCACATAACCTATGAGCAAAATAAGGCATAGATCATGAAAATCGATGCACGCTTTTCTCATTTATTCACAATTAAGTAAATGTATAAATAAAGCCACGTAACCTGTGAGTAAAGTGAGACATATTTTGAGAAAATCGATGAATAAATTTATTTCAATTCCAATAATGATATGAATGAATACACACAAAACTTAAAATAAAAATTTCGATTTGTATTGCAGCTATTCATACACAGAAAATATGGAATTTATGGAATAATGCATAAAAACAAACTTCTTCGTAGGTTGTTGATATTCGTGGTCTGAGTTTGCGTCGTCGTCCGAGGAATCCATAATATTCAAGGGCTCGTTTTTTCCCATGGGTCCACCAATTTCAGTGTCATCTTCTTCTTCGGTGCTTTCATCTTCATACTGCATAATTTTCGAACTCCACCAACAAACCTCCGCCAGCATCGCATCTAATTTTTTGCCTTTGAGTCGCTCTTCCATTGGCATGGTCACCTAGTGGAACCTCTCTCCTTGTTCGTCTGATTCCTGAGGTAATTGTGCCAAAAAGGTATCAAGGTGGAAATGCAGGAAATGTAATTTTAATGTCATGGATGCATTGATTTTTCAAAATAATACAGCAACTTGTCCACTCGTTTCTGTATGTCATCTCGCTGTACTCGGTTCTTTCCTTAAACGCCTTCGATCACATCTTTCAGTACGTTCCATGCATGTAGGTGGTTACTATGGTTCGAAAGCACATTTGTGAAAGATTCGCTTTTCATTCATTTCCTTATATCTGGTCCATTGAGAATACCTGTTTTAAATAAAAAAAAAAAAATTATTGGTAATGCGAATATATCGAAATGAAAAAATTTATATATGACAATATTTAAATACAGACAAAGATACTTACCTTTTTTAATTTTAGCGTCACTGAGTCTTGGAAAGATAGATTTTCAACAGTCATAGGCGTCCACAATATCCTTGACTACCACTGCAACGAAATTGCCAGCTTTTCCTAATTTTATGTGGAGCGATGGCAACAAAATATCGTCCAGGTCCTTCATCATAGGTTCATTGCGTAATTGTAATTGTTTGTTGAGCTCGGGAGTTCTTGCTTTCCAATCTTTACGTTGATATTGATTCCCTGTGTATCGTGAATTCCAATTACAAAGGAAGCAGAAGTATTTTGGATAGCCGCCCTTTTCTATAATGCCTTGTAGTATATTGACCACCTTCAGATCGCAACATATCTTCCATTTGTGATCATCGTATTTGATTTCCATCAAAATGTTGGCCAATGATTTATACGTTTCCTCCTTGTTTGTGCTGAATCCCAATGGAATCAGAGACAGCCAGCCTTCAAACTGGAAACTGAACCATCGATGAATAAACGCCAGTCGCCAGCGATATAATCCATTCCCAATTTTTTCACTAAACCTGGGATATCATGGCAGTACGTGAACGTATTTGCTTCGTCAACGGAATAGAATTTCTGAAAATCAGCTTGGCGTTGTCTGTATGATGTTGCGCTGACATTTTGCTGACGCGTGCATCGATTTTCATGATCTATGTCTTATTTTGCTCATAGGTTATGTGACTTTACGTGAAAGTAATTAGATTTGACACTTTTTCCCATTTTGGATTTTTTATGAGTTTTTAAAAAAAAAAATTTTAATTTTTAGGCAAAAAATACTGTTTTTCCCTTCATACATGCATTTTTAACTTCGAAAGTGTTGCACACATAGGAAAACGGTATAAGAACAGATTAGAGGAATTGTAATTCTTAATTTTTCTAAGTTTGTTGCAGCTAAATCGGACTAGTGGTTCTCGAGTTATGTCAAACAAAAGAGCCTAAAACGGGAAAATTCCCCTATACGATAGTTACTAACTTCAAATCGATATTTAAAATATTTTGGCAGGCAAGAAGACAAAACGAATGATGCACAAGTTCTTCATTTTGGGCCATCTTTCACGTGCAATTGTCAGAATTGAGTCCTAAAATTATGTGTTGTACTGTGTAATACGTTACTCCGATTACTCAAGATTCTTAACCGTGTAGGGTCAAAAAGAGTTAGCTCGTGTGTTTCGTTTGTTTTATAACAAATTCATTTTTCACTCGAATATAACCTAATGAAATAGTTTTTTAAGTATGGTCAGTTCAGTGTTTTTCTGTTCAGGAGTCTTTTTAACCTAATATTGTATAATAATAATAAAATATTCTCTTGATAATAATAGCTAGCATTTAAATTATTTTTAAAAAACGTCATCAATTTACCCCCTATCCCCTATCAGCTGATATCTTCTCATAGCTTTCCCACTTTTGCTTTCCCGCTTCCTTAAAAAATAGAAACAGATAAATGCTTACAAGTTGTTACTTTTTCTTAACTTATTGGATTTTCTACTTGAATGCGTTGTACTTCTTCGAAGGGCAGCAATGCTGCTGCTGCTTACTTCACCCTTGCCTTATGCGCAATACAAATATTAAACTCACACAAGTGTCCTTATTTGCTGGACATTCACTCTCTTTTGTTGCCTACCAACTTCTTGGCTCTTCACATGTCAGTTAGTCGAGCTGTCGTGGGACGGCTTCAAATGGCGAATCTAATAATTTTCTTGTCATTTTCACTTCCATCACTTAAACGCCTGCGTCTACTTTACTGGACATTGAGTTCATTTTGATTCGATTTTTCTTATCCTTGCAATATTTTTTTGATACTATTTTCTTTTATAATCCTTAGCTTCAAATTGAATCAACTCAATAGATATTTTTTGTTCATGGAAAATCGTTTATAAATTCATATCAACACCTATTTATTATAATGGGCAAAAAGCATGAAAGGAAAAACGAATAAAAAAAGAGGAAAATGAAGCAATCATAAGGATAACTGAAGTGGAAAACAAGTCCTTTGTGCACGCTGACGCTGCTCATCAATATCAATTTTTTTTTTTCGTGCATAAGAAATGAATGCTTATTGCTTGAACATGAAAGAAATGTCAAAATAATTGGAGCAAGTGAGCAAATTTTGTATAGAAATTGAAAGATAGATAAGGATTTGAATGAATTTAGATAAAAACAGCAACTTATTTTACATATTTGTAGCCAAAATAATTGAAAAGAAAAATGCGTTCATAAATTTGTTAAAAGCAATCAGCATATTTTAATAAATTGAGTCCATAAGCACAAAAGTTGGCATTCAGCTAGACAAAAACATATTTAGCGTAGATAAGCATTAAACCTATTCTGATGACGAAAAATGTAATTCAGCTTACAAAATTGAATTCAGCTCCGATTTATGGGTATGATATTCAATAGTTCCTTCAAAAGGAAACGACACAGCTTAAAATGTTTCCACTAAGTTTTAATAATGATTCGATATGTCTGAGATTACTTTGAAGGCTCAATTAACATGGCTTATTCTTATAAAGCTTGTCAAATCTACAAGTATATTTACGAGTATATATACAGTAGGGTGTCCCAAAAAAGTCGAAGTTGTTTTACTTCTAGGTGGTCCTCAATTTGTTCGTATGATGTTAAAATAAATATAAAAAGTTTGGTGTACCTAGGACCACGGGAACCCGTGCCGACTTGCATCGGTACATGTTAGTACTTGATTATATGGGAAAAAAGTGCTAATTTTTTCAAAAACCCCAAATAACTTTTGTATTTGTGTAAATTTTGAAAATAACTGGATCGCAATTCCTTTTCTATTTAATTTTTCTTTAAAATAAGGTATTAAACATGAAAATTTGAAGAAAACTTAAAGAGTTGTGATTGAAAAAAAAAATATTTTTGTTTTTGTTGCATTAACAAAAATCTAAAAAAATCCAAATTTCAAAAAATTTCAAAGAAATCTAGTGGAAATATTTTTTCAAACTATACCTAATGCAGGTGCCAAAAATTTTGTAATTATGTTGAATAACTTGATGTGACGGCCGTGGCACAGTGGGTAGAGTGTGTGGCCCATACGCCAGAGAACCCTGGTTCGAATCCCACCTGACACAGAAAATTTTTTCAATTGAATTAATTTTTCTGTTCGGCCGTCACCTCTCTGCAGACAATGGCAAACCTCAGAGAGTAAAAACTGCCATGAAAAGCTTCTCGAGAACATAAGCCGTTCGGAGTCGGCATAAAACATGTAGGTCCAGTTCTCGATCATTTGTGTCAAACATTTCACAACACACACAACACAATTGAACATAAGATGCTCGGTCAAAGTCCTTTCAAGGACTGGAGTGGCCATTTCGTTTTTTTTTAACTTGATCGTTATGAATTTTTTTGCAGAAGTGTACGTTTTTGAAAATTTCGAGTTTGAGTATTTTTACAAAAAAAAAAAATCGCAAAAATCCAAAAACACAAAATGTGGAAAAAACACCACGAATCTTGAGCTATTTTCTGCAAGAAATTGAAAAAATCTAAATTAGGGAAAAAACCATACCTGTTGGCACTTGACTTTTTTTAAAAAAAAAAAAAAATTCTTTAATTGCCCATTTTTGCATTTCGATCACAAGAAAAAATCATAAAAAAGCGAAAAACATATACTTCTCACTTGGTGCACCTTTAATAATTCTAAGAAAATATTTCTGTTAGTTAAAAAAATATTTGAATTCCAG